>JAPFTC010000019.1:0-306293 GCA_030779165.1 Fusarium sp. MBC 441
ATCTTAGTCTAAATACCTTAAAAGATAGATTAAAAGGCACTAAAGTAGCTCTCTAGAGTTAATTCTTAAAGTATTAAAGTCTCTTATAAAGGGAATAAAGGTAATTATATATGAGATAGCTCTTATAAGGGCAGAGATCTAAGACCTTCGATAGGCAAATAAGATACTAAGCCGGCGCCGGAGGGCAAAAAGGACTAGACTATAGAAAAGAGGGGTAATAATAATAGAGGAAAGAAGGCAAGTAATTAATCAAATGGATATAGATATATAGGTAGTGGCCAAATTATCGAGGAGTAGTAGTCGAGGGAGGTTAATTAGACTAGGTATTCGGCGATATAGTATCTATGGTAAGCCCGGGCATAATATAAGGACTTATTAGATGGTGATTGAGATATCTAGGGAAGAGTATAATAAGTAGTTTTAATTAATTAAATAGTCTATGGTATTTTTATAATAGTTTTTAATCTTAGGGGTAAGGAAAAGTGTCCCACTTGCTTATCTATCTCACTCGCTTATTATATATGTTATACTAAGATAATATTATAAATTTATGTAGACTTAATTTAATATTTACTCATTCTTTTACAATGTGTATTATACCTCGGGAGCTACCTTTAGGGAAGGATGTGCTGTGCAACTCGGGTGAGCCATTCAGGTAGATGAGGGGAGCCCTAAAGGTTTCATAAAATCTCCTTTGGCTGCAGAGAAAGCTTCTATTGGTTTCCTGGGCCTCAGAATCAGCGACTTGAGTATTTGGCGTTTTCGTTGGCTAACTGCGATTTGCTTGGAGGACGACAGCTTGGGCACATTGCTTTCTGCTTTTGTCTCAGAGACAACATGTCGATGCTTTGTAGGTGAAAAATTGGGTAGCGGTTGCTGGAAATACATCACGAGAATTGTATGATTGGAGAAGAGAGAAACTCCGAGTTATACAACCGAGAAATCCATTCGTGAGATGGGCATGGAATGCACCGCGTGAGGTCCAGTGAATCGGATACAGTGTGCTTAACTGTGCAAGGTCGCCCAATTGCAGTTTAGCGTTCCAAAGTGCCGGCGCCGTGACCTCACCGAACGACAGAGCATGCAGCGCGCTAAGCCCCTGCAGGTTCTCACCGTACATAGTATGAATTATGAACGACGTCAGGCACCCTTGGCACCTGGCTGGGTGAACCACGCTTTCATCATCGCCTCGTGCTCTAGTCTAATTCCATTCCCGGTTTCTTTCCTGTTGTACCATCTTCCTTGACGCAAAGGATATCATATTGTTGCCGTCTTTTCTCTGAGCTCAATCATAGACCGTCTTCGTTTTAGCAAAGCATCATTGGACCACACACGCAAGTTGAGAGAGAACAGCAGTCACAGCGCATCACCATGGCACCGCCGCCCGAGATCGCCATCCCGTCCACGAGCGTTTCCGACGAAGGCTCCAAGAAGCCGTATACCCTCTACAACATTACCCTCCGACTTCCTCTACGCTCCTTTGTCGTTCAGAAGCGATACTCCGACTTTGCCACGCTCAACCAGACCCTCGTGCAGGAGGTTGGCGCCGCGCCTCCAGAGCCTCTGCCCGGAAAGCACTGGCTCAAGTCGACCGTCAACTCGCTGGAGCTGACGCGGGAACGTCAGGATGGGTTGGAAAAGTACCTGCGCGCGATTGCCGAGTCGCCCGATCGACGGTGGCGCGATACTTCGGCGTGGAGAGCTTTCCTGAACCTGCCGAGCTCGAGCACAACAAATTCCTCGGTGTCGGCGGCCGGAAGAGTCAAGAGTGCTGCACCAGGCGCGGCGGATCCTGGTACATGGCTTGATATCCACAGAGATCTGAAGCAGAACCTTCATGAAGCGCGGCAATGTCTATCACGGCGGGACGCGGCTGTGGATAATGGCAACTCAACGGCTGCAGCGGAAGCAGGCGCAGCAGCGAAGAGGGTCCTCGTGAGGAGCGGAACACTTATCGCGACACTGGCAGACGGACTACGGAGGATACAAGAGTCGGGTCGGCTGGGCGAGGGCGAACTGCGACGCCGACGCGATCTGGTGTCCCAGGCGCGGATGGAACGGGAGGGTCTTGATAGGCTCTCCAACAGCATGCCCAGCTCTACTTCTGCTGCAGGATTTGGTGGATCTAGTCAGGGCCAAGCATCGACAGCCGACAAAGCCGGGCTTCTCAAGGGAGGTCGACCCAGCGGCCGGGTTCTCGGAGCTCCGTTGCCCGAGACGGACAAGACTCGCGAGCTGGATAACCAAGGTGTACTGCAGTTACAGAAGACAGAGATGGAGAACCAAGATCTTGCGGTTGATCAACTCACGACTATTATTCGACGACAGAAGGAGATGGGAATGCAGATCTACGACGAGGTGGAGCGGCAGACAGAGATGCTGGACAAGCTGGACGAAGACGCGGGACGGGTGCAGGCCAAAGTCAAGGTGGCCAACAACCGCATCAAGAAGATGTGACTGCTGCTCCTTGCGGTGCTGGTGAAGTTGATACTGCTCGCGGTTCAAGTGGTGGTCTGGTGGTTGTGGATTATCAAGATGCTCATGGTAGGACTCTCATGGATAGCAGACGCGGCAACACTCGCTGTACAAAGTTGAAACAGGACAAGGCATTTTGATGGGATTAACGCAGGGCGTCTTGGGAACAATAGGTTTTGCGTTTGATTTGATGGGAGCTTCTTTTCGATTCTGGCATAAGGAATTCAATTTGGGCATTTTTTTTTTTGTGCATTGTGCTTGTTTTTTTACGTTAATGCTAGGGCCTGAATTTGATGCTGGGGAAATGAGAGTGTCAAGGATGGAAAATCCAGGGTCCTTTCTGCATTGCCGTTGATTGTACATGAAAGCTTGAACTCTGAATGATACCTTCAAGGTTGTTGCTTGTCGAAATGGGAAATTTGCTCTCAGTAACAATGCTGTGGAGAAAACGGCTCCACATACACCCGCCTGTCTCATCCTTGAAGATTCAGGTTTGATACAACAGAAGAAAGAAGGCCAAGAAGAAATCGAAGACATCATGATCGACCGGAACTAGCGGGATAAACTTATTGTTTACTTGGTAGCACAACAAAACCTGGCAGCACAGCAAAACCTGCTTGCACATCACATAAGTACGCCATGATCCGACTCCATGGGAATCTGTGGGAGAGAAGAACAGACATCCAGACGCGGCCCGTTCCACCTGCTTGCTAACCCCGTCATGGGGACATGAGTACAAGGAGATACCTCTGCTAGGTACTAATCTAAGTAGGTTGAGAAGTGCGCTAACCATGTGCCTAAGGGAGCAGGGGTGGAGACGAGACAAGAAAATTGGTTGCGGTCAATGAAAGAGAAAGAAGTAGTCTAGAACTACGGGGCCTGAGATAACCTCGTACGAGGCAATGTCATGACAACGACACCAAAATAAAGAATTAGGCATCATGTGTGTCTTTCTCGTTAATGCCCGTCTGCCCGCAAGCGTCTGAGAGACATGCGTAAAACAGAGACACAACTGTGCTGTGCTGCAGAACGTGGGCCTTACGTAGGATCCATGGCAGCCAAAACGACTCTGAGTGGCCGCCACTACGCAGTCGTCACGAAGCCAACGTCGCGTCTCCTAGCGCTATTCTCTCAACCGGTTGCTAGGACAACCGGACATGGGGACGTAGTAGCCCAATTGCATGTAGCATGGCTGTCACAGGAGGGAATTGATCTGTAGTTGTGAATGTAGAAGAGTGCATGCAGAAAAGAAGCGATTGGAGTAATTTGTGACACGCAACGTAAACACGAGTTGTGCTGTGGCTCTGTGAGTAAGTCAGTTCATAATAATGCAAGGTGGTTGGGATGACAGAAAAAGATGATGGCTGGGACTCTGCAGCCAGAATCGAAGGCCTCACCGCTGAGGGCTATCACGGCCACTCACTTCACCTCTTGGCGGCCTTGACGTCGCGGAAGCTGCGGGGACACCAACGCAAAATCCAAGCGCGGTATTTTCGGTGCCGAGGGTATCGGTGTGTCGTTTGCGGATAGACGCCCATACTGTAGAGTTGGGCTTGACAGCAGAAACGTGGCTAGGATCCAATCATGAAGGGACGGTCCAGGAACCAAAGTTAAGCTTTTCTCGCGATGATGACGTCCGGAAAGCATCTTCAGCGTAGAGTCACCCAGAAAAGTCTATTCCATGGCCTGGATGGTAATAAGATGTTCGCCGGATCCGTAGTCATTCGCTTGTTCGTAATTGCAACGCCGAACCCCGGTCGGAATCGACATCGTGACACAATTGATGGTGGAAAGGCATGGGCAAACAGTCCAAGTCAGTGGGGCCAAAGCCTCTTGACTCTTCGCAGAGCCAGGCCCAGGATAGTGACACGGGTTATCTGTTCTTTCACATGCCCAATGCCAAGTATGGCGAGTTCTGTCAATGGTTTCCCTCCGTCTTCATCGTCACCAAAGACAAGATCTCCAAGCTTGTCGGCCGTGATATCGATGAGGCAGATCCATATGGATCAATCACCTTCAACTGCGCAGAGCAGTTCATGATGTTTTGCAAGGCGGCGCGCTTCACCGACAGAACCCACCAGGCCGAGATCCTGGCAAGTTCAAGCCCAAAAGAGCAAAAGTCGCTCGGCCGCAAGACTGTTGGCTTTACCCATGATGAGTGGGACCTCATCAAGAGTGAAGTGGTCGAAGCGGGTAACATGGCAAAATTTACCCAGAACGCACATCTCGGTCGCAAGCTGCTGGCCACAGGAGACCGAATCCTCGTCGAAGCGGCATCAAAGGACCGGGTCTGGGGCATCGGGTACAACCAAAACCGAGCCATGGACTTTCGGCACCATTGGGGAGAGAATCTTCTTGGAAAGGCCTTGATGGTAACGAGAGCGCAGTTGAAGAGGGACGAGTTGCGGAAACAGAGGGGGGACTGGTGGGTGGAGGAGGAGAACTGAAGCCGCGCCAATTGACAAGGGCCAGGCACCGAGAAGGATTGTTGTGGTCGGGGGACGATTGCCTGCGGACACATGGAAGCCTTCAGGACACCGATGACGGCCCGCCATCAAAACACCAGGTCATGGATTGCTGTCCTTTGTAACGAGATCGACAGGCGGGGAAGCTGACGGCATGGCCATCTGCTGTGTGGGAACCTGAAAGGTTCAAGAGTTGGGACGAGCTCACGAACGAGCCCACGCAATCCTCAACGGCCGCTTTTCTTTTTCCTAGGTTCTGTGGTCTGGTCTTTTGATCCTCAGGGTCCTGTCAGTGTGTTCGAGCCGGACACACGCCGGGTGGCCTGTGATGAGGAGTAGAGGCGTTGGGATAACCCCCTGGGCCGACAAGCAGGGGAGACCTGGTTGTCAACCGCCTCTTGTCTCGAAGAGAAATGAACAACACCGTTGGAGGCCGAGATAAACGGTCGCGTCCGTTGAATGACGGGAGGCGGGAGCGATGGCTGGCCGAAATGGAGGCCAGGGTGAGAAGAAGACCGTAGAAGACGAGAGACGGAACGAGAGATGAAAGCTCTGGCAGTGAAGGATGGCTGACGAGGTTGAGAAGTAATTACCACGTAGCAATGTCAACTTCAAGAGCCTCCTTTTTCGGTTATCGTGCCTGCATTCGCTCCTGGAGCCAAGATAGAATACAGTCCCTGAAGCGAGCCGAACGTTTGCTTGCGTTGATCTCAAGGAAGATGTCGATGTGAGAGATGGACTCTCCTCCTGCACGTCAGAATCTCGAGATACAGTTGGCACATGGGAGCGTCGTCTCGTCTCAGGCAAGAGCCACCCGCCGTTTCCGCAAATTAGGTAGGTAGGCTCCATCCAGCCAACCATCCATCGTACCATGTTAGAAATCCATGGACCCTAGCATTTCCAAGACGACAGGAAGCAAAAGGCAGACAGAGAGAAACGACGAGAAAAGCCACACCCTCTCGAGTCCATCATGGCAATTGGATCCTAGTCCCCTGTCACACTTCAACCTAAGAGGATGAGCTGTCTCATCTTTCGAGTGTCATTCGCCAGTCATGAGTGACCTCGTGTGGGTCCGTGGGCGGAAAGAGTGGATTTGTTAGCGCGGGCAGCCGCTGGAAGGGGTGCTGCCAGGCAAGCAGTCCCACCCAGCTGGGCAGGTACCTGAGTCTACATTAGATACCTAGGTAACTAGGTAAGGTACGTTGGTGCCAGGGCCAGCAGAGAGTAAACAAATGGTCCTGCACATCGTCTCGTCGTCGTGGGCACCCTCAACCTTGTCGGTCCACATCTCCATGACCGCCCGGGCATCTTTTTCCCTCGCCGCCCTCTCTCCTTTCTCCCCCTCTTCTCTCCAACATCCCGGTTTACATTGGTAACCCCCCTTTGCACAAAACGCTATCCCGAGCTCGACGAACATACAGGACGTCGACGTTTTCGCATTGCTTCCTGTTTTGTCACTGTTTGCCCAGGCCTTTTGGAAGCAGTCCTTTTTTGCTTCTGAGCCTGACATTTGATCCCATCGCCGTATTCCCGGCTTTTGTCTTGTGTGAGTCTGTCCGACCTCAAAAATTCCTAAACCTTGCTCTGGCCCCAACCACTCGGGAACAAAACTCTTTTTCGAGTCACGACTGTCGACACTTCCCAACGACCAGTGCTGGCCCACATACCTATCGCTGTCTAGGTATAGAGACGGCCTCCACTGACCTGCTGTTAGTCTTACCTGTAGCCTTGATGGCTTCCCCGAGAATCCCATAGACGAGCGATCCCGCCTACGATTTGCGACCCCGAGCAAGCGACAGCCCGAACAGACAACTTGACAACCCACTCGAGCTGATAGTCGACTATGAGCGGGCCGCCTCCGCCTCCGCCTCCTCATGGCGGAGTGCCGAAGAGCTCTGGCTTGCCTCCGGGCAAGTATGACATTTTCGTCATCCCTGAACACTCCTCCGGCTCCGGATTCCTATACCTACCGTCCATGAGACCCAACGTCAACAGCTTTGCAGCCGGCTTCGCTTCAGCATTAATCCTCGTTGTTCTTGGCCAGACCCTGGCTCCGGCTTTCCGTACGTGGTGGGATGGCTTTCAAGGTCTGGGTAACGTGGCCATGTCCTTGTTGGTGATCGGTGTAGGCTTTGGCGCGTGGAGTCTGGGTCGATTCCAAAACGATAAGAATGGTTCTGGTAATGGCTCTGGCAATGACAAGTCTGGAGCAGGAGGATGGGGCCCATACCGTTCAACGAATGGTTCAACCAATGCTGGAGCCCCCCCTCCTCCTCCCCCTCACAGCACCCCTCCGCCTCCGCCTCCACACAGCGATCCTCCTCCTCGGCAACCTCAAGGTGATGGCCCAAGAACGTCGTGGCAAGGATCACCACCTTCGGATCCTCCGCCGCGTCGTCCTCGGCCTGAGTCTCAAAGGCCGTCACCGCCACCACAAGCACCGCCACCACAAGAGGAGAAGCGGACAACTCCTCCACCGCGACATGATCCTCAACCACCACCTCCTCCTACGCCACATGCTGATACGGAGTCGCGTCGACCATCCGCCCAGGCTCGGCCTCCACCACCCCAAACGCCTCCCGAAACGCCTCCTCGGAAACATAAGCATCGACGGAAGGCCCCCTCGACTGAGGTCCGATCAGAGAGTCCTCCTCCCAAGTCCAAGCGTAAACCAAAACGCGAGTCATCACCTCCCCCCAAGCCCAAGGCAGAACCTGAGCCTGAGTCAACTCCTTCTCCCAAGCCTGAACCAGAACTTCAGCCAGCTTCGGTCCCTCAGTCAAAACCTGAGCCAATGCCTGAGCCAATGCCTGAGGTCAAGCCTGAGCCCAAACCGGAACCAAAGCCGGAACCCAAGGCCGAGCCTGAGCCGGAACCGGCCCCCAAACCCGCCCAAACCGAGACACCTAAACAAAAGGGTTCATGGGAAAAGGCTCGTGACGAGATGAGGAAACGGGAAGAGGAACGCAAGGCCAAGGAGGCAGAGCAAAAACGACGAGAGGACGCGGCAAGACGACTGGCCGAGCTACGAGCCAAGGATGCCAAGGAACGCCAGGAGCGTGAAAAGGAACGCGAGCGAAAGGAACGAGAAGCCAGGGAGCGCAAGGAACGCCTTGAAACTGAGCAGCTAGCTAGAGACTTGGCTGCAAAGTTGGAACATGAGCGGAAAGAACGCGAGCGCTTAGAGAAAGAGGCCAAAGAAGCCCGTGAGAGAGAAGAGCGGCGAGAACGAGAAGCTCGTGAGGTCGAAGAACGAAAGAGAAAGGAAGCCGAAGAGCGCGAAGCACGACGAAAGAAGTATGCCGCAGAACGGGATGCTCAAAGGAAGAAGGAGGCCGAGGAGGCCAGACTTCGAGAAGAGCAGAAGAAACAGAAAGATCTTGAAAAGGAGAAGGAACTAGAGCTGCAGAAACAGAAGGAAAAGGACGAGTTGGAGAAGGAGCGCACTGAGAGAGAGCGTGCTGAAAGGATGGAAAAGGCTCGAATCGCCAGGGAGAGCCTCGAGAAGGAGAGGTTGGAGAGGGAAAGGCTCGAAAAGGAGAAGGCTGAGAAGGAAAAGGCGGAGCAGGAGAAGGCTGAACAGGAAGCTACGCCATCCCGTCAGGGAACTAGCTATGCCTACTCAGGCGTGGGTGAGAGAATGAGCATGTGGCCAAACGGCAAACCGCCTGCTGCACCTCGTTCAACCACCTCAACAGCTTCCAGGCAGCCTCCTCCCAGCTCGGCTGCTTCATCTCAACGAACAGCTACTCCCGGTGCTGCCAAGTCTAACATTTCGGGCGTCAGCACCGAAACTGGCCACCGGCCGTACGACAAGGCCAAGCCGCAGCACAAGAGGTCGGCGTCGTCGATCGGGTCAGAATCGTCATGGGCTGCGTCTCAGACGACGTCCCGAACATCGCCGCCTCCTTCAGTGCGCAGCGGTCCTTACTCCACCAAGGACCCTGACAAGATTGTCATTTCAGGTGTCTACCTGTTCATGAACCAGTTCTCCAAGATGCCCGCCAGCCAGCTCATCTCAGGAGTTGGAACCGTCACTGACGGACTGATTCTCCGCATCACGACTGAGGGCCTCTTCATCGATGACGATGTTCGGAGCGTCCCTCAGCGAGAATGGGACGTAAAGGCCTGGACGTTGAAACAAGTCGAGGTATGGTGCCCCCCGCATTGCTTTAATTCGCCGTCTGCTTCCTCCCCCGCCCCCGACAAGAAAACGAACCCCTTCCTTCACAAAACGGCCGCTTCTCGAACCCGCGACCCCGGTGCGACCAAAGCCTTTACTGGCGACGAAGCCGATGTGTACTTGTCCGAGATGTTGCGCGCGTGCAAAACTTGTTGTCGTCTTGGTTTATGCGATCGAACTTTCCGAGATGCTAACATTCCTTCTTCGACTGGCCAGACTGGAGAGTGGAAATCTAAAGGCCTGCACCTGCTACGGGCCTCAGTTCGAGATCAGGAGGGCAAGCGATATGTCTTCGTCATTGATGAGTCGGAGGCCTGGAAGATGTCGGTCGGACTGCAGCGTCTCCGTCGCGGAAGCCAGGTTCGACAGCTCGCGGTCAGCGGCATGGCGGCGGCGGATGCTCGAGGGACTCTTGAGATGCTTGGTTGGGCCGACTGAGGGATGCTCCCGCGGGGGATGTATTCGCTTCCGTACATAGATTTTGGGTCAGACGGTACCAACTCTCGCAGGAACGGGGACTGTGGTACGAAAAGGAGCAGGCAGCGAGGTGATTTATGGGTTTCGACGACGATGGAGGGTTACCCGGGTGAAAAGGCACGAGCGCAGGCAGCATTTGTGGCGATACGGTTGTTGGAATGTGAAGGGATTGCATAGCAAGACAGGAGTACGGTGAAAGGCGGATCCGACTAGGCTGTTGTTATCAACAGCCTACGTCTATCATTTTTGTTTGGTTGCGAGCATTCCGTTCATCATACCCCTTTAGCATCTTTGCAAAATTGGATCGAGGATAGATTCGACGACGAAAGATATGAACCCCAATATGAAGATATTAATCTCTTTGACGACCAACAAAAGTGTTTTATGAGTTTGACTGTAGTGTGATGGGGCGTGAAAGTTGTGGGAAATGTGGTAACAGACCGCTGGCATTTGATGTCTCACATCTCTGGAGTGGTGGTTTTGTGGATTGTTGTTGTGATCTCAGTCGGCGGGATCAGAAAGCCCCGCCACCCAGCCGAATGAGAGGGCCAGGAATAAGAGGCTGATGTCGTATGAATTATTTATGTTTGTAAACATTCTTCCTCGGCGAGTGCGTAGGGTTCTGGTTGTGCTGCCTTCCGGCCATTTGGAGGATGAAGTGGCCATCACGGAGCGCCGTTGGCCACGTGAGGTGGGCTTAACGGTCTGCTGAATTGAACGATGCATTATATTTGAGAAGATACTCGATAAGCCAGTGTATCTGGAAACTCTTCGCAACAAAGAGTCGCAACTTTACAAGCTCAAACTCCCCGCGCTGCGAAAATAGGATGTGAGCGGTTGTAGGGTATGCGACCCCGGAGTCTCAGGGGACGTGAGCCAACTCACTCCACCTGTTCGTATACAGTTAAATCCTATCGAGAAGTCGCACTATCTTATAAGTAAGAGCATTAATAGGTTATCCTAAGATATCATTCATCTAATAAGAAAAAGCCTCGTTGTTGAGGTGAATGAGTTGTCTTCGGCCTAGATGAGCTCTGTCCTAGCTGAGCAAAACTAGGTGACCATGATTTTACCCTCTGTCAAGTTGAGTCGATGACCTTGGAGAATCTAGTCACATTGCCAAGCCCTTACTTAGACTTGAAGTATTCTTGGTGATTAATTTAAGGCGCCTGTTGTGGTCTGCACGATGAGTGTCAGTTACCGACGTCGGAGTCAACTCACCCAAGACGAAAGGGTGGGGAGCAGCCAGGACGTCAACCCTGTCACTCAAGTCCTGAAAAGTAGGAACAGGGTCAATTAGAGGAAAAATCATTGATCAAGGCTTCTTACTTATGTGCTGAGGATTTTGAGCTATGCAGTTCCCCCCTCTGCTTCGCTCGACGACTTCACTAAGCCTAAACGCTTGTCCAGAGGACACTCCTTCATATGTGCATTATGCTTTGTACAAAATCCCATCTTTTATCGCCTCCTCTGCCCATTCCAGGAGCTTTAAGTCTCATGTTCAAGAAACGCTGAAACCGTTCGGTGTGATGCCATATCCAACCTTCCATCTGAGAAGCCTTGTTTCTTGCCTCCTCTGGCTCTCCGGCCAAGCATAAGTGGTCAAAGAGCACTATCAATACCGAGATGTCTCATGAGTGGAACCCGATTGATTGAGAACTTCCATCGCAAAACAGGTCAAGCAGTGTGCCCCGATGAACAGTCAATGTCTCAAGGCGGAGGAGTAAGGGGGTCTCGAGGAGGAGGAACGGGTATCGGACGGGGCCGCCAGGCGCCAGCCTGCATCAACGCCCAAGCGATCTGGCTGGGATTCTGAAAGTGTCCTCTGATTGAGTAGTTGTTTCTGTCGACACGGATTGTGAAGCGACGGGGTCGCAAATGGCGTCGTAAGGTATTGCATAGAAATCGTAGGTTGGGGACCTCGCTGACGGGGATCAGGATTTCCCACGGCTCTGGGAGGCCGCTCATCATGGAAATGATTGATCTGGGGTCGTTAGTTCTGGATGATAGATTATGCTTCGTGGTGTATCTGGGCGAAGGTAGGCAATGCTGGATGAGAGACTGGTTGAATGGAATACCTGAGAGATCTCGTAGTAGGAGGAGTTGGATTTTCGCCGTCTTATAGTTTCCTGGGTACTGGTGTCGATGCTGGGAATATCGTATGGCTTTTCGTATCACTGCTGTAAGGGATGAGGCAGCGAGATATCAACTGACGAACAATGGTCGTGTGAAAGCCTGAGAGGAACACAAGAGTTCACTTGACTGGGAATCCATTAATCACATGTGGTTCATGAAAGTGACTCTTACCATTGATACAGGCGCAACTACTAATCTGGGGAATTTCCTTTGTGCCTATTGTTCCTTCCAAAATCCGGGCATTGTTCAGGGGGCACGTACGCAAGGTCCATCCCGAGCCACTTGAGCCAGAGCATCCCGAGAACCCTGAAGATTCTGGAAAAATGTTTCATCTGAGATAAATGCGGCTCAATGATTTATCATCGATTTCTATACTTTTAAGCCCTTGTTGAGGGGGTGAGTTGCCCAATAAGACCCTATTGATACTGACTAGCCCGCCGCAACACCTAAGCCTATTCGACTTGGGTAGGTCAAAGAGGCTCAATAAATGTAATGACTCTATAAAAAATCACGTGAAGTAGCGCTGTGGCAGTGAACACTTACCTCTTGTGCAGCAAAGCGCCTGTAGTTACAGTTGATTAAGTCATTCGACCAACCGCATGACGCGTGATGCATACGTTGTAGCCTGTCACCGCGCAACAACAATGATTTTAACTATTACTCTAACAAGAGGCTTAGTAGTCATAAATCATCTAAGTGATGATACCTCATGGGATAGAGAGGCACTGGTTCAATAGGTTGACTCAGGTGTTGTCAACGCATATGGGAGACCGACGTACTGCCTCATTCACAATCCATCATCCAGAGCCTCACCCTTATCGTAACACGAATTCTCAGAGCCTCGTTTGCACACACTTTCATTTTGTTCAAATACCAAGTAGGCTATCGGTGGCCCCGTATTTCCCGTTCATCCGCAACAGCCACGTGTTGGTGGCTGGACTGCAGATGCAGCTTCTGCAGGATGATTTCAAGCTCTTTCTAAGCTTCTCCTCCTACGGGCAGCCGGTTAATGGGTTGCATCAAGTGCAAATTGGCGACAATTTCTCGGAGCCTTGTGCCTCGCCATATTCCTTGGAATCTATTGATCTTGCATGCGGCAATAAGACCAGGGACCAGCCCTGTGGAGTTGCAAACACTACCATGTTGGCTAAGTCTAGGCCAGCCTGATTAACATCTCCTTGCTTGCGCGAGGACTACCTACCAGACCATATCCATCTCTACTTAGAGCACTATCTAAACCTCTATAAAAATCATACAAGAATAGGTTTAATCTCTTATCTAAATTTTGGTGAGCCTAGGAAGAGACTCATCATAATTGGTCTAGATCCCAGCTCAGTACCTATACATAATGGCAGTCCCCGCGCCAGCAAGGAGATACCCGACAGCCCGCAGCGGGAATTCGACTTGCAGCGGGCCGCGGCGGGAATGACGCGTTCCCCTGTTCCCCGGTTGAGGGTTCAATCGCAGCCGTGGAATAAGTCAAGCCCAGTTTCAAACATACATGATGCACCGTCGTCTATTGGTTCGGGTACGGCATATATTGCATCTTATGGATCCTCCTAAACTGAAAGCTGTGGCCATAACGCGACCGGGATCTGATCGACCGTGCATGCGAGGATGATACGGAGGCTAAAGCAAGACAAGATGGAGACTGCGGGATCGACCTGTCTTGGCATGTTGTACTTGGATGAGTAAAAGTTGGGCTCTTTGCTTTCTATGGCCGTGTTTAGTCCGCACTAAACTCGAGCAAACTGGAGACACAATGGCTTTTATTCAACTCGAGTATGCTCATGTGTTAGGCATAGGGGCAGCTCTTCTATGCTTAGCAGTAGTATGGCAACTCCTTCTTTCCCCTCTGAGGGCTTTCCCAGGACCATTTGCTGCCAAGTTTACTGATCTTTGGCGTGCTGCCGCCGTACTTCCTGGAAAAATCGACAGCGTCAACCGAAGATGGCACAAGAAGTACGGCTCTGCTGTTCGGGTTGGCCCCAATGCCATCACCCTCAACGACCCGGAGATGATAAAGATCGTGTATTCAACAAAGAAGGCTTGGGCTAAGGTATAAATCTTTTCTCATTGTATATGGGGTCTAACAAGTGCACTTTAGAGTGATATGTACATGACCAACGACGTCCTTCTTAATGGCAAACGGCTGGCCAACATCTTCAACACGCGGGACCTTGCATGGCACGCACAGCAGATCAAGCCGATCTCCAAGTTCTTTTCCATGAGTCGACTTATGGATATTGAGCCCCTGCTGGACGCCACGATCAACATGCTCACGTCCAAGCTGAACGAAAAGTTTGTCGATGAGCCATCAAAGGGCAAAGTGTGCATGATGGATGACTGGCTGGGCTGGTGTTTGTTCGCCCCTTGTTCCGCTGTCGCAAACTTGCTAACTTTATAGTGGCTTGGGACTCCATGGCTAATGTCACTTTTGGGAGACATTACGGCTTTATTGAGAAAGAGCAAGATGTTGATGGTTTGATTGCGGATTCTGTGAACTCGATGCGTTACTTTGCCCCTGTAAGTCAGTCTACGCGAACTCAGCAGCACAGGGCTAACAAAGACAGGTCTGCCAAATCCCCTGGCTCGACTATCTCCTCGATAAGAACCCCATCAAGCGGATCGGACCCAAACCACAGCTGACAGGCACCATGTACGCAGTCAGGGCCATTTCCGAATACAAGCAAGAGATTGCCGAAAAGGGGTTGAAATCTCAAAACGTGCCTCACCTCCTTGACAAGTATCTCGGCCTGGAGGAGCAGTATCCGGGGGTGGTCAACGACGCTCAACTTGTGAATTGGCTTCTCCCGACAGTTATCGCCGGTGGTGATACGACGGCTTCAGCCATGCGTGCTGTGGTGTACTTTTTGGCCAAGAATCCAGAGACGAAGCAGAAGCTCTTTCTTGAGCTTGATCAAGCAAACCTGGAAACTCCGGCTCAGTGGAAGGACTTGAAAGAGTTGACTTATCTGGATGCCGTTATTCGGGAGGCTATGCGAGTTTGCCCTGGCATCGGTCTTGCCCCGGAGCGTGTCGTCCCCGAGGGTGGCCACATCCTTCCAGACGGTCGATTTCTCCCAGCTGGAACAAAGGTTGGACTAAATCCCGCCGTCACTAGTCGAGATACTGGCGTCTTTGGCGCCGATGCCGACTCCTTTGTCCCTGAGAGGTGGTTCAGGCAGGACGGTGAGGTAGAGGACGCGTTTAACCAGCGGTTCAGACGAATGCACGAAGTCTTGGACTTTGTGTTTGGAGGAGGAACACGCGTCTGCTTGGGGAAGAACTTGGCCAAGCTGGAGATTTATAAGGCTATAGCGACGCTATACAGCCTCTACGACGTGAGAGCCACCACCTGTTTTGTTGACTCATACTGACTCAAGATAGATAAACCTCGTTGATCCGACACATGAGTGGAAGCACTTCAGCTCCTGGTTCGTGTATCAGCTGGATATACCTATGGTCATCTCGCGTCGGGCTTAGACGGTTAGGGAGGGTAGCATAAGAAATGAAGGAGAAGACTTGAGTTAACCATTCCGTTTAACTAGTTCAATAACACGGTCTTCTCAAATCATCCTCATTTAGGTAAGGATTAAGGGTTTCAATCTGAGGATTTCCTCCAAGTATCAGCCTCGATTATTAACTTGTATGTGCAAGTTTGCACACTTGTAATGGCTCCCTAGGCCCTCAAAGACGGTGTGAGCCTTTCGAGACATCATCAGAGTTGGGACTGATCCTGATCCTCACACCAACGGAGTCGTCAACCCAAACGTCGGCTTTCATGTTCACTTCTCAACAAAGTCGCGTCAAGATGTAGCAGATTGGGCAGGCAATGTTGATCTGGCAGAAGATGCTTCAGCTACTTCTACATCTAGGGCATCATCGCCGCGATCTGTCACAACCACCATACAGTCTGTATCCAGCATCACCAACGAGACCAGTATTCTTGGTGAGCTACGCGAGAGAAGGATCCAAGCAGCTGAAGATTGTATGAAGAAACAGATTTATGACAAAGCCATCTCACATCTCGAACGCCTTCTCAGCTCAAGCTCCGACCTCGAATTCCCCCAGGACGAAATTCGATCGGCCCAGTCGTTAGCAAAAGCACAGTGGAAGTATTGTCACAAATTTCCCTCGATAAGTGTCTGGGTTGACGAGTATCGGCTGGAACAAGACGAAATTAATTCCAAATGTTTATTGCGGCAAGTTGTAAGACTTGTTCCCATTCTCCTCCATTACCAAGGCACTGGAAAAAAAAAGATCATGCAAATACTCCACGTAAGAGAGGGAAGCATTCCTGTGGTACATTAATCCTTCCAATATTTATGGATTTTTCGAATATCAGCAGCCAGGACTGAGGGGCTGTCTAGGGCCGGAAAATGGCCACCAAAGTCTTGGACTGTGTATATTGGTCAGTATTTTCGATGACGGGAGCACCAATTCATCGACTCACAAGTGTATGACGCCAAATTGCCAACCTGTTTAACTACCTCCTCAGGCCAGAAGCCAACATTGTACTTAAAGTTCGTGAATAGCAGAGGAGCGTCCGTTCTGGCTTTCGTATAAACAGGATAGAAGCCGTTCGGGTTGAGATTATACATGTAGACTGATGAGATGAAGGTCTGAGTGAGATAGTAAAGTGATACTTGTCGAAGAATCTCATGGTGTGTGACAAGAGAAGGCCCCGTCCCTTGCCGTGGATCCGACCCTGGTACTTTGATTAGCCTCTTGAGTGTCGTATCAGTATGGAAGTAACTGACAAGAGATGAACTTCTCCGCTATCCAGGAAAGCTGCCCAATGGGGTTATCATAGAGAGAAAGACCAATGGTGTTTGGCTATATGTGGTTTTAGTATTAGTATGCTGTAAACCGAATGACATTGTACGAGTCAAACCTTTGTAGCATGCTGAAGAGCGTACGAATTTCCAGCAGACTGCCAGTCGAGAAATCTCTGTTGGGCAACCTCTTCACCTGCAGACAAGGTGATGCCTTCATCTTTTATTTCTTCACTCGTCAGACCCCGGAATGGAAGAAACACCAGATGAGCCGCTCGCACGGTCTGGTTGAATTGGTCGTATGCCGAGTACGCAACACTAGCTCCATAATCTGTAGCATGGACCGCATAGTGAGGGTATCCCAGAACTCTGTCCATAAGAGTGTTCAGAATACGGGCGCTATCGTCAACAGTCCAGTTCGCAGGGGGGGCTGAGGAGAACCCAAAGCCCGGAAGTGATGGAATAACGATATTGAACCTCTGTTTGCCTCCTGTTTCCTTCCGCCTCTTGTTCAGCTCGTTGATCAATGGCACCATTTCCAAGAAGGACCCTGGCCATCCGTGTAGTAGCAAAATGGGGATGGAGTCGGGGTCGTTTGTTTTCGTGTGAATAAAGTGGACAGTTTGGCCCTCGATCTCGACGGTGAAGTGGTTTAACCTGGCCCCAAGGTCAATACCTTGCCACTAGCTGTAGCGAAACAGAAACGGCCTACCGATTCATGGCAGCTTGCTCCTTCTCCCAATCAAAACTCGTGCGCCATTGAGTCTGTAATTGTTTGAGGGTCGACAATGAAATACCCGTAGATAGGGTTATGTTATAGCTGTCTTTAGCTGCTGGGTCTTCGTATGCTGGCAGGCGCGTATCCTTCACTAGATCGAGCATACGAGGTACGCGATCGCCAAGGTCAATATTGAAAGGACGTACGTGGAACCCATCCTTTTGGCTATGAGGTTGTGCGAGTAGCTGAGCGGCTGAAGCAAACCAGGAAAGAAGATGAATGGCCCTCATTTTGACTCAAAAGTTTTTGAACTAACCCCTTTTGAGCCCTCGTGAGTTGACAGAAGAGCTCAGTTGCTGAAATATGGATTGGAGGCGACTGTTGTGGAAGCCTACTCTGGAAACCTGTACAGCCTTTCTAGTACGCCTCTTATATGTGTTCAGCTTCTGCTATAGGCACTTGTTCCTGGCAGATGCTGGGTGACGATTAGTGATTGAAGGGATAGTGTAGTTTCTTCCTAAGGCTTATTAAGAACTTGAGTAATTACTCCCTGCTTAGGTAAAAACTGTACTCAAATTAGTGATTGATGTGAAGATTGTTTCATTAGTCTACTATGATAGGAGCCAAGGTCGAGAGAGGCGTAGATATTCACATATAACGCTCGAAATGGTAGAACGGTGCGCCTTATAAATAATTGCGGGTTATATAGAGTAAGCATTAGATTGCAGCTGCGTCGTTGCTTATCAAGCAAGAAGACATCACTAACCACAATCAAAGACCAAATAGAAATCCTTCTACTCGACGCCACCATTCCAAGGAAAATCTTGCCCACAATACCCATCACCTACTGTGATGGGCGCTAATACCATCGGCGGCCTTGCACCTCGTGCATCTTAAGACTCCTTCAAATCTAACGATCGTCGCTGTTCACTCAGACCTCAAATCCCATCTCCTTGCGTCTCTCCCGACATTCCTCCCAGAGAGCCTCCACATATGCGTTCCGCAGGTCAGGTTGGCGTCCTCACTGTACGGCACTATGCTCTAAGAACACTGTCCCGAGAACCTCGAGTTTACTAGATGCCCTGTTCTGGACCATCACCTCCGGTATTCCCCCAAATGAGTGACCTTGTAAGCCTGGAAGATATCGAAGCTGACTCAATGGTTGAAGCGTAGTCCTTGGCGTGACCTACGAATCCCTTCAACACGTCAAGCGTGGCGCGGGTGTCACTCTCCATACCGATCTTTTCCCTTCGCTCAGCGGCGTCTAACGCAGCCTTGGTGTTTTGAGAGCTCTCCGATTGGGGAGAGGCTGGAATCGGTGTCTCAGGCGTTCGAAGGGCCCGTGTGATGAGGTCGTGGTCTAGACGGTCCGTAGAGGACTGAAGACTGTCCATGTGGCGTATCAATTCATTGAATGATGTGGTTATGTCTTCAGTGGGACATTGATGAATAGTGGCGCTAGAGCATCTAGATGGGATTTAGAGACTAGTTGATAGATGAAAGTGAAAGAGAGCAACTTACCCTTGAATTGTCTGAATGAGGACAGGGAGCTGAAAGGCCGAGGTGTATGTATCGATAGAGTGACGGAGAAGACTGATATCGCTGTCATACCGCCTCTTCCTAATGCAAGCCCCCAAAGCAGTTGCAGATGATATCTGGCGACTGGTATTAGAGAAAATGGTCTCAAGTCGACTGTAGGATCTGTTGCAGCTGTTGAGAAGGCCCTCCAACACATCTTTATTCCACCAAGGTGGAGTGCTAGGGCCGAGAGTACTGCCTTGAATACCATCTAGCATCATTCGCGTGGCCCCGAGCTGGTTGTCAAAGTCTCGTAGGGCGTCATCCATATCGCGGATGTCATTGTAGACCTGGCTAACCTGGATGACGGGTTTCCCAACGGCCTGGACCAGCTGGAGCACGGCTGCTACGCTGCCAATCACTTCCATGTTGGCAAGTGAGCGATAGGGAGCAATTGAATGGATGAAGAGAAAGGCATCGTGCGGGGTCTGTCGTGTTGAATACCTGCATAAATAATCAGGCTCTGAAATGCTGAGCTTGAAAGCTGAATGGAAGCTGAACAAAGGCTGAAAAACCACTATGCAGATATATCCTGTCAGCGAGGGAAGAGGTGTTTGCATTCCAGGTAGGTATGCGTGAAACAGAACTTTGGTTATTATGAGGCGTTGGCGTGCATTGCACATTGGCTGAGGGCACCCTCCCAGAGACAAGAGTCTGCCTACCACACAGTTGACAACCAATGTCGACTGGGCCTGTGAGTTGCAAGACAGCCTGCGAGAAGGGGTACGACACGTCTTGCTTTCAGGACCAGACGAAAACGCCTCTGGCGTTGCTGGTTAGTACTCACAACCTTCAGAGGCGAGATAGCTCCAGACTATCAAGCATGAATACCTTTTATGGTATCCCCTCGTGAGTTGGCATTGGGTCATGAGAGATATGCCCTGAGATCGCAGGACGTGCGCATTAAAAAGTCCAATCTATAAGTGTCTATGTCTATGGTAGAGTTTCAATAGGAAAAGAGAGCTTTACAACTTTTGAATTAACGTCAAGAAATGTGATCGGAATGCCTCACTGTTGACATCGACCGCAACCCGACAATTCGGGACTGGAGGTGAAGGAGTCTCCAGTCGGTCGGCGACCATGATGCCACGCGCTTCACCATCGCCGGTGATAACTGATACAGCCATGTCCCTATACTCGCATAATTCAGGATGTGACACGGCAGCCACAGCCAGAGGGTCATGCATAGGGATCGAGTCCGTCTTGGGTCTCCCCGGAAACCTGACAGCTTGATAGTCTATGTAGGTGATGGTGGCATCACCAGCAAAGGCGGCGAAACTTGAAGACGACTTTTTGAGTTCTAGAGCGTCTGCCATGTTTATTCGAACTCGAAGGGTGCAATCGAGGCCGATCCATCGTTGAGGAATGCCGGAGCGCAACACGGTTCGGGCAGCTTCGGGATCTGAGAAGACGTTGAACTCTCCTGGTTTGTCGCGAGAGTACATGGTTCCGAAGAAGACGCCACCCATTATGACAAGCTCCTTGATAGCTGACTTGATGCGAGGTTCGAGAAGCAGAGCGAGAGCCACATTGGTGAGAGGTCCAATGGCGACAAGGGTGATTTCACCTGGGTTTGCTAGAATGTGCTCGATGATAGCGACGGGGGCGTAGCCTGGGGTAGGAGCACGTGCAGCCTCTTTCTGTGCCAGAACGTGAGGGGCAGGTGTCCGTTGTTGATCGGGATGGATTATAGGGGTGGCGGAACCACGGACGAGGGGCGTGTTTTGGATGTTGAGTCTGTTGAGGAGGACACCGGTCAAGATAGTGGCGCTCTCAACGTCAGTATTGCCGTTGACAGTGGTAATCAGGTCGAGCTGAATGTCTGGGTCGGCATGTGCTAGGGCGAGGGCGAATCCATCGTCGACATCGGCGCCGGCGCCCATTGACAGATCGGTGTCGAGTATGATACGTGTCGGTGCCATTGTGTGGGAAGAGGAAAGGAACGATTACGGTGGCAAGCCGCAGTCTGTGAGGATCAAGATTTCGGGAGTTGAGAGTGGTTTGGCCCGTCCTTGGTAGGGCTTTGATCTTTTTGTGCCTGGAGAGCTGATTGGGCTTTCTTAGTCTGGTGAAGTGCCGTTTTCTTTGGCTGGTGTAGGCGTAAGGTAGTGCTCGATGGTAAGTATATGGCATGAGAATTGGATTAACCGCTTGGAAGGCATGAGCCGAGTCGGGTGGAGACCGGTTTTTGTCGGGCAGTGTCCGATGCTGGACTGGGACCCCTGAATCGCGATCCTGTGCTGGTTCCATTCTCCCCGCATCCTCCCCACATCTTCCCCGGCTCACACGACTCATTACCGGGATACTGCTCCACCTCCGCGCAAGATGTCACCAAAATTTGCTGGCTGACAAGCATTGGGGTCTCGCTACGTGAGTTGACTCTGTCGGGCTGTGACCCGGGTCCAATGGTGCGGAGTCGGACGCGCTCCGGTCTCGGGACGGTGTGGGGCCGGTTTTACCTTGTCGGAGGCACTCCGGTCCCAAGCTTGAACCCAACGTGACCGTACCATCAAGATTCCTTCCAACCACTGAATACTGCCATTCATGAGACCGTTTCAATTGCCAATACCATGGTCCGTCGCGATCAGAGCCAGCTGAACTAAAGCGCCGTCAGGCATATTTAGTCAACGCGCCCTCCTTACGCCTTTCATGCTTCATCCCACGGCACAGGAACAACCTCCTTTTCAGCGAGACATTCACCATGCGACATACCGATCAATCCAACGGGAAGACGAACCCTGCCGATCATGTCGAAACATCTGACAATGGCGAGCTTCCAAAGGCCATCGACAAGGCCCTGGCAGACGGCGATGCGGTCCAGATGCGATCCGAGTTGGATAACTTGCCAATCCTGAAAGCTTTGCGTATATACTGGCGCATAGCTTTGATCTGTATGATGGCTGCGTTTAGTGCCGCGCTGGAAGGTTACCGTACGTTGTTCCCCAGCTGAAGATCACATCTACAAACTCAGTCTGACTCTGATTTCAAGAACTTGCGCTTGCGAACGCTATTGTCTCGAATAAGGGTTTCATCCGCCAAATGTCCAACGGGGGCACCAAGCTCAACCCTACACATGTGGCTGTTTGGGGAGGCATGCTGTCAACGGGTCAATTTGTCGGCGTGGGCCTCCTTCAGATAGTCATTGACAAGATTGGGCGCAGGTTTGCTATGCACATTACCTGGCTTTCCCTTGCAGTCGTGAGTTGCAAGCTGTCCGCCTTACAACTATTTATTTACTAATATCTTCTAGTCGGTGGCCCTGGAGTCTGCGGCCACGAATTGGCTTTACTGGCTCTTCGCTAGACTGATCGGAGGAGCTGGCCTAGGCATGATGCAGGCAACCTATCCCGTTTACATTTCGGAGAACGCGCCAACCCAGATTCGAGGTTTCCTTACTACCTCCTACATGCTGTTGGTTGACAAGCTATGGAACCTATCGTTGCTGCGACTAACATGGGTACAGCTGGTATGTTTGTTCGCAGATATTCGCCCCATTGGCCTTGCGACAACTGGCCTTCACGGACCCGTATAACTTCCAGATTCCCATCCGCACCCAGTGGGGAATGTTGGGCGGTATGCTCCTCATCAACCTCTTCTGCCTTCCGGAAAGCCCTTGTCAGTTTGACCATAACCAGCATCACTTACTTTGAGGCTGATCAACATCAGGGTGGCTTGTCCAGCGGGGCATGTTTGATAAGGCAGAAAAGGTGCTTGCCAAGACACACAAAGGCGTGGCAGGCTACGATGTAAAGAAAGAATTGGTGAGATCCAGTCCTCTGCTCTGCTTCGGACTCCAGCTAACTTGTTCCAGTCCATCATCATCGCTACAGTTGAGCACAAGCGAGAATCCACGGCCGAAGACAAGAGCCAATATCAGGAAATCTTCCGAGGAATCCACCTTTGGCGACTCTTCATCTGCTTCTGGCCCAAGGCGATGCAACAACTGGCAGGACAGAGCGTCACCAAAAACTATGGCACATACTTTTGTGAGTTGACCTGGCTTTTTAAACCATCCGTAGCTGACCCAGATTAGTCCAGTTGGCTGGAAATGACGATCCTTTCACTGTGACGGTTGTGCTCGCTGTTTGTCAGATGTTGGGCGTTCTCACAACTACCTTGATGTCGGATAGATTTGGCCGTCGCTGGCTTACTATCGGCCTCTTTGGGGCAGGAGCCATCTCCATGCTTGCCATTGGTATTCTTGGATCCTTTGACTACCAGAGTAAACAACTGGGCAATGTCTTGGTATGTACTACTATCACTACACCACTGAGCCATAACTAAACATCAGTTCAGGTATTCTGGGGTTGCGTGTCTAATTACGGTGTGGTAGGCGGAGCAGGCATTTCTTATAGCTATGTCGCCGAGATTCCTACTCAACGACTGCGGGCACGAACTGCTTCTATAGCCTTGATGGGCTCTTTCGTTCTCGGGATTGCCTTCAACTACACGGTTCCACTCATGCTCAAAGCTTGGAGTGTTAGGACGGGATACTTGTAAGAAAAAACCCTTCCGTTTGCTCTCATGATGCTTATACAGAACGTAACTGACTTCATCAGCTTCGGAGCCGCCGGTGTTATCTCGTGCGTCGTCGGATTTTTTGTCCTGCCGGAAATCGCCTGCCGAACCCCTGCCGAGATAGATGAGATGTTTGAAGACAAAATCGCGCCTCGCAAGTTCCGTAAGCGTGTCACGCAGGTCCAGGTGTTCCTTGAGGAAAAGGGGCACAAGGAGCATATGTCTCCAGAAGACAAGGCGTAACCTGGTTTCACCAGCATGAACATTGGCAGCGGCCTTCATCATATCCATCGGGGACTAGACCGGATAATAGAAATGGTCAAGTACCTAATTGGCAGGAGGAGAGAGTTCCATTCATAAATTGTTGAGCCACTCTGGCACGGATGAGTGGGCTAGGCTTGTGGAGAGTAAAGAGAATCATAGCACACAAGCAAGTCAACATTATTACATTAAGCACTCTTTATTGCGAGGTCCAGCGCATTAACGCGCACAAGACCTACACGGAAATACAACCTTGAACCGTGGGAATCTTGTCCGTCTCGGTCGTGAGGTTGCCTTCGTGTCCAACGTGTATCCTAGACAGTCTCTACACTGTCAAAACTTGAAGTCTCGAGGTGAAAACTGTGACACTGTGACCTATGCACCTGGCCCGAGAGCAACCTGATGTCACGTTGTCTAAATTAGCCGATCTTCGGTGCCATCACGCACAATCCCAGCCCCCTTTGAAGTTCCAGCCCCTGAGACCACCGCTTGCGCTCTGAGATTGGCGCTACTTTATGCAGCAGAGGTTTGCTCGGGCGACTGGTTGCTTCTCGTGCTTTCTACCACGTGGAAGAGACATTGAGTCGTGTTTTCGCGTCATCTCGCCCTCCCGCCTCACGCGATGAGAGCCAGGGGGGTTAGGGCGTGTCGTATCCGTCTCGTCGGAATCTGGGGTAGTTCTCCTTGGCGGAACATGTTTCTTCCGGTTGTGGGGAGAACTGGTTGTTCCCCAGACCCATGACTTTCTAGTCTTTCATCTCGCCCCATTTACACAAGATCTTTCTCAGCCCATGATGGGAACATCCATTAAAGGAAGCTGACTAAACTTATTTGGAGTGTATCCGTATTCGCTACTTGGTTGTTATGGGGGCAGAGCACGTCCTTGATACGACCAGTATTGAGGTCGACCCGAGCGCGGTTGATTGAGGTAAGGATGCAGCTGCTCTTCATTCGTACATCCCTAACGAATGCAAAGTTTCCATCATAGCCTCGGATATGACACATCAGTCTCGTCGGAGACGGAACTCACCGTCGTCGACCAGGGCAAGTCGGGTCCGCTCCGCTTCGCCAGCTCGCGAGACCGCATCTTCTACTCCCCGCCCGTTTGGTTCTGCCCGAATCTCTCAAGGGCGCCATTCCATTCCTGCTTGTGACAGGTGCCGCTCATTCAAGAAAAAGTGCAGCCGGACCTTTCCCGCGTGTAGTCTGTGTGCCGGCGCAGGTCAGACTTGCTCGTATAGTGCACAACCCACTACCCCTGAAGCTGAGGCAGTGCAGTTGAGAGCACGGGTCCAATGGTTCAGTGATTACATCAACGGACACCTCCTTGAAACAGATCATGTTGCAAGAATTGAGGACATTGAGACTGGGTCAGACCTTGCCGCTCTACTTGGGAGTCGACTGAATCTCAGTCCCACGAACCAGGCTACCCTCCAGGGGCAGACTCGAGGCCAGCGCGTACTTGATGCATTTTCATCATCTGGACTTTCCCCGTCACAAGTTCAAGTTGGCTTGCTTTCGAACCACGCCGGGCCAGGGAACTCGGGTTTAGAACCGCCGAGTCTGAGTGCTCAAATTGACGGAAGCATTACCACTTCGCCTATTGATTCCGACAGTGCTCGCCCGACTGGCCGCCAAGTATCTTATCAGAGCCCAACAGAGATACACAATCCAGAAACCGATAGCTTTGCGGCAGGTCACGGTCTACCAACTGATGCAGCAGCTCGCCGCTTTGTCGACGCTTACTTTCGGAACGTCAACGGAGCATACCCCTTTGTGAACCAGGCCAAGATACTTGAGAATCTTGAGACCCTAGGCGACCTTGCTCAAAGGCTTCGTGACTCCCAGTCTACTCTCCTCTATCTGGTCATGTCCATAGGTTGCACCACTCTGGAGCGAGCCAGCCGGGTCCCTAGAGACACGGCAAAGCAGTTCAAGGTGGCATATGCCGAGATCATCCAAGAGTGCGTCTGCCGGGACAGTATCGAGTCGGTTCAGATCTTGATGCTACTAGCACTTTACTCACTGTTTGACCCGGCTGGAGCATTGGTATACTCCATCGTCGGGATTGCGGCACGGCAGGCTATCACAATAGGCCTGGCTCGTCGACCAGCAGATGAAAATACCTATCCACCCGCTGAAACAGAGCTACGCCACCGTCTTTACTGGAGCATCTACGCTCTCGACCGTATGATGGCCGTGTCACAAGGTCTGCCCGTGGCTCTCCCAGACAACGCTGACGTGCCATTTCCCGGTCTGACGGTCGAGGAATTTGCCAGCGGAGAGAGAATAACGTACGCCAGGAGGCTGCAGACAAGCCGACACGTCATCCAACTACGCCAGCTGGAAGGCCGCATTTTGGAGCAGATTCATTTCAGAAAAGAGGCCGACATTGCGGAGCTGACACCCTTGGATAGGCGAGCAACGCTGAGTAGTTTGCGGGCGACCATCGAAGATTGGCATAGTCAAGGATGTCTGATGTCGCCGATAGGGGGTGATAACACCACTATCCATAGCAGCACAACTTGGCTCAGCGCGCGGTACTACTACTTGCTTCTTCTGTTATACTATCCGAACCACTTTAACAGCTCAGCTGGAGCTGTGTCACGGCAAGAGCTCCAGCAATTCGCGCAGCGCCAGCTTCAAGCGACGTCAGCGCTCTTCCAGCAGCAACAGTTACCCCTCAACTGCAACACACTCTACAGGCTTATGCCTATATGTCTGGTCTTGATGTATGACTTTGTGGCGATATGCCGCTCAGCAAACTGGACCTCACAGTCGACGTTTCCCTTCCTGGCTAGGGATGAGGTTGCGGTCGCGCTATCAGTCCTGGAAGCATTCCCAAAGGAGTGGAGCCTCGCACACCAAGCGGCTGACGTAGTTCGTCAGTTTGCAGGTGTCATATCGGGCGGGATGGCGGCCTTTTTCTCAGATGACGCGGTGATCCCTCTTGGAGCTACCAGAGGCGCAACCACTAGTGAGAACGCTGCAGGAGAGGTTTACGGTGGCAAAGAGAGTCTACCGGTTTTGATGAAGCCTTGCATTGCACGAATGACATGTCTAATGCAGGAGATGATGGGAAAGTCAACGTGCTTCCAGTTTGTCGAGTATCCATCCGATGACAACAAGCGAGGAGATGGCCAAGAGGCAGCCATGTCCCATCAGAAACCACATCAACCCTACCAACAGCAGCAACTCCAGCAGACCCTACCCCCGGTGATGGCCGTAAATCGGCATGAAATGGATGGCATTCAGCAGGTTGGTATAGGGGATGAAGATGTGATCGGTTATGGCTGGGGCGCGATAGACTTGGATTTTCTATAAAATAAGAGGCAGTTGTAACTTGAAGGGCGGTTTTCCTGGCTTACATCTGGCTAGGACCACCTGCGAGCACGAGGCCATAGGGTAACGCTGCTAAAGTGACTGGCTTTGGTGTTGGTTGACGGATGAACTGACAACACAGCCACGAATCCTTCAACCAGGTGTTGGTCCAATCAGTCACAATGACTAGGCAGTTCCATTAAAGCGAGCCTCATCTATACGAGGAATTGAAACAATGACCCCTCGTTTCTTGCAATCATGCCATTCTTTCACCCAACCAACATCCTTCGAGTTCTTTCAAATAGGAGCACTTAGCCAACCAAGGACTGCCAATCCAGTTTCTCTATTCATCTCATCTACACTCGTGTGCATAGAATGCCAGTAACCCTTTATCCAGCTGATCACCAAGCTTCGCCATGGAGGAAAACAAACGTGGCGACGTCATCCCTCGAACTCCTGCAAAAGTCATGCCCATACGAATTTGAAAAGAGCAAGGAAATCATCCAATCTTCCTTTGACCATACTCCCAAGAATGGAATCTTTCCCGAGTCAAACGGCTTTGTCAATGCAGCCTGGTGGGCATACAGCAATCACCACAATCTCACAATTCGCCCTGAAGATGTTTGGTTTTCCATCCTCACGCAGACATCAACAAGAACGCTGAGAAGCTGAGGTTCCATTTTGTGGCGCATGAAGGCAAGAAGGAAGTCAAGATCTACGCCGAAGGCCCCGTCGACTTTGGTAAAATGGCCGCCATCATGACCAAGAAGATGGAAGAGCACATTGTCGATCCCAAGTTGAGGAAATGGATCATGCCAGACTTTACAACTACCGAGGCAACGGACAAGGCTACTGCTGCGATTCTCATGATGGGATCTATGCAGAGCTACTTTAACTATACCATGTGTATATGCTGTGGTCTTCCGTCGGTGACGCTACTCGGAACCAAGAACGACTGGCGCAAGATTCGAAACCGGATCGAGAAGATAACCGAGTTTGGCCAAGAAGCAGAACTGTTTGCGAAACTTTTGTGGCCAGTGCTCGACCGTCTTGTTCGATCTTTCGACTATCCCAAGGATCCCGATATCCTCGACTTTTGGGGCAAGATTGCTCACTGGGACCAAAACAGTTCTGGGCCCGATAGTCTATCCGGTTGGATCTCGGCATTTTGCTTCTGGACGGCTGAAGGGAGCTGTTTATACTCCAAGGGACTTGACAAATCCATCCCTGACCCCGAAACAGGCCGGTGGCAGGCGGGCTGCAATTTTGATGGCGTACAATTCCATCACGTCGACATTGAAGAAATTCCAAAGGGGTTCGTGTCGGTACCTGTCAAACTTGTCGTAAGCGGGACAGAGTACAAGACGAGGATGGTGGCCGGTTCAGTAGGCGTCAAGGTCTGGAACAGCGGTGATTTGATACCAGATACGTTTCCACGTCCTGGAAGAGCGGCGGTGAGACCAAGAGCGAGAACCCAGCAAGATGTCAAAAAGAAGGAGGCGAACAAGGTTGCTCGGTTAAGAGAGTTTGCTTCGAGACTCATTTGTCTTTCGGGAAAAGATGCCAGGGGCTCAACATCGAAAGAGTCCCCTGACAAGGCGTCAGCAGTCAATGAGCCATCAGACATAGCGTCAAAGCCGCAAGGCGAGTTGAAGGCTAGACTTGACTCGGTTCAGCCAGTGTCGGGATGGTGGATGTACGAACTCAAAATCGGACGAGAATAGGTTGAATTAGGAACATATTGAGAGGCTTACACTAGGGTATGTAGGCATGATTACGCGGCGCTTCACCTTGATGAAATGCAACGCAATCCTTTTGGGCTGATGTTAGTTCCAAGCCACTCATTAATAAACATGGTCTATTTTCGAACAACTTATGCCTTTAACAAGTGTCAACAGGGTACAGTTTCAGCCCATATCTCGCATCCTTTAATTGTGTACATAACTCTTGCACAATTGACTTCGGCTTCTGTTCTACCCGTCGCGAAACCGAAAGCGAATCCGCACTTCCACCCATTTTTGGCGAGCCACGTCTTGGCGCGGCCGTGTCATGCTTGTTTTGACATGGGGGTTTCACCGCCAGCGATTCAAAGGAGTAACGCATTTGGGAGAACTTACTCGTACGAATTCGTCTGTTATACGCGTAGTCTAGAGCTAGGGCTGATTCAAGCTTATTGTTCGGGTTCCGGCAAGACTCCGACGAGGAGTTAACGGAGCCTCTTCATGGGGTTCGTCTTGTTATAAATACAGACGAGTGCCTCGACTTGAGGTGTTATTCCATCATCAGACACTTGCTTCTACATCCACCAACTCACTCACTACATAGCCTTTAACCGCTCAATTTCTCAACTCCACCAAACACGCCATCATGCCTTACTTCACCATCGTCGTCCCTACCATCTCCGAGGAGAACAAGGACCGCTTCCTCGAGGCTTGGCCCACACTGAAGGAGGAGCTCAAGTCCCAGCCTGGAGTTGCCGGTGTTTCCGCCGGACCCGTTGTTGCCGAGAACGGTGCGGCTGCCACGGAATTCAAGTTTGTTCAGTGCATCTGTAAGTGGACGAGACCCAGTTGTTACAACACAGCTGCTAAGACATGTCACAGCCTTCAAGACCGAGGAGGACTTTGAGACTTTCCAGGCCTCCGCATGGGCTAAGGAGCGCAAGGAGAGGTACAATGAGCGAGTTGGCGGCGAGCCTACTGCTGGCCGATTCGAGGTTGCCCAGTTCCCCGAGGGTGCCTCCCACAAGGCCTTCACTCAGTTCTCCAGCATTGTCATTGAAGACAAGAGCAAGCACCCCGAGGTCCGAAAGGCTTGGATGAGCCTTGTCGATGCCCTCGGCAAGGAAACTTGGGGTGGTGTCAGCGTTGGAGATGGACCTACCGTTGGCCTGGGTCTGGTTGGATGGGACAGCCTCGAGGTATGACGGGGTTTCACTCTTATTTATTGTGCGATGATATGCTAACATTTTGTTCAGGAGGCTCAGGCCGCTTACCAGGACCCCAAGGCTGCGGCTGCCTTGGCCGAGTACAAGAGCCTTGGCCAGCACAAGAACCTCATGGTTCAGCTGCAGTAATCGGGGGTGTTTCATTTCCTCTGAGAAGTTTGATTTGGTGGATGAGGGTTGCAGAATTATTCAAGACGAATAGATAAGCTTTTTCTTTCAAGACAGCGAACTTCCCATTCACGTTTCTACACTGCCGTTTGGCCGATTAGGGTGACTCCAGAAATTCTGTCCTCACGGTATGCCTTATTGTCTATTCGGCTCAGTGAATCAACTACTCAGAATTAACTTACAGCTGAGACCATCAATGCTTCGTGAGGGAGTCTACAGATGCCCATATTGACCGAGGTGCTTTTGGACTCGATAAAGTACAGCTTCCCCTTCAGTTATCTTTGAAAGATTTTCTAAAAACAAAGGTTCAAGTAAAGTGACTTGACACAAGGCATACACGGCGTCATGCAGCCGCCTTGCTGCGCCCCCACGTAATCCAGGTTGTCTTTCTCCCGACCACAGCCTGATTTGTGATTTCCATCTTTTCTCTTTCAACTTCATGCAAAATCTCGATGGAACCTCTCGAGATCGTGGGCGCCACGGCTGCCATCGCTCAGCTCCTCAAGCTCGCTGTCGACATCGGGGATCAAGCTCGCCAGCTGGTCCAATCCTTCGTTCACGCTCCTAAAGAGCTCGCCGAGCTAAGCGCCAAGATCGATCGACTTGGTCTCCTCCTCCATCATGCGAACGAGCTAGACAAGGACCTGGCAAACGCCGATGCCAGTGATCTCATCCCCGACGCCCACAACAGCTTGCTTTATAGCTGCCTTGGGGTTAGCTTAGCAGCGCTGGAAAAGGTTCGAATGCTGCACGGAGATGGCGCCCTATCGTCAGCACCACACAGGCTGCGTTGGGCTGCCATCGACAAGAGAAAGGCCCAAAAAGTCCTCAAGGATGTGTCGGAATCTGAGGCTGCTCTCGACACCGTGTTGAGTATTCTTAGGGTGTGAGTGGCACCTGATGAGATTTGTTGCATACTATTGCTAACTTGGCTCTGCACCAGGCGTCTTGCATCTTTCAACCGAGCCTCGATATCGGCAGTCCAACTAGGTCAGGTAGCTATTCGAGACGACATCACTAGTGCGGTTCAGGAATTAGAGTCATGTTTCCAGGCCCAATCTGGCTTGTTGAGAACAAAGGTTAGACAGTTTAAGCGGCACTACGGTTCCGTACCCCAGCTGACAGCGACATCAGGTAGAAGAGACCTCCGCTAAAACATGCAATCTCTTTGAGAGATTATGTCAGGAGCAACAAGCGACCTCCCTCATGCTTACCCAGACGATGACAAAGCTCCTGGACTCACAGGAGAGAGCTGAGGTTCGGATCACGGTAATACTGCTCCTATCGATACGTGGTTCTTGTCATATTGACCTTCAATCTTTAATAGGAAACGCAAACGCAGATGGCCCTCGAACTATCGAGTTTGAAGACAACATGCCTCTCAAGCCAACCGCAAACATCACCTTCTCGAAGATTTAGGGATGTGGAAACAGAACCATCATGTTTTGAATCATCAGCACGGACTGGCTCTTCGTCATCAGAGCCATCAACTGATATTTCAGACGACATTTTTGCACTGGTCAAGGAGAGAACTGAAGAATGGAGATGGAAAGAACCCCTTGCCAGGCAGGATTGGTCATTCAAAACCAAAGCCAAATCCCAGGACGCCTATTATTCACAGAAGCGCGTCGAGGGATCTCTGAGTCTCATCTCAAAGAAGAATCTTTGGAAAGCCCGAGCTCTTTTCAAAGCAAGGGTCAACATATTAGGTCATCGAATCATTTATCTCGAGATCAAGGCCCAGCATTTCACCCAGACCTGGCTTGGCATGCCGTCCTTGTCTACGAAAATCTCCATCGCCAATGTTCGGCCGAATGGTGCGCCAATATTTAAAGCGTGCATGAGGTTCGATCTTCCAACTGTCAAGCACCTCTTGGAGACCGGAGAAGCAAGTATTTACGATGTGGATCAAGGAGGGTTTGGTTTACTTGAAGTGAGTGCCGTCTGAATAACTCGATAGTTGTTTTCACAACGTATAACTAATTTGGCCAGAATGCATACAGCGCTGTATTAAATCACGGGCTGAGTGTGACCAGGCTAGTCCAACTTTTGTTAGAGCAAGGCTGCAACCCCAACGTCTTTCATGGGAATTCCAGGTGAGTTTGGAGGCACATATAGGATTTCGGCATCTTTTGATAGCTCATACACTTAGATATTCTCGCCCAGCTGTGCTTCTGGCCTTTTCGGGTCTTGAAGATCAATATTTGCGCCTCTTTTTATCCCATGGAGCAGAACTAGATGGTTTTGTATGGTCCCCAGTATTATTACTTAATACCTCCCTTTTTTCCGATCAGGTGAAATTCTTGCGCTCGGTCGGGTTTTCGGATTGGAACGCCGGTGGATCCTTGAACAACTTCCTAATGGGAGCCGTCGATGAAGGGAACATCGCAGAACTGTTGTTTGGCTTGGAAGAGGTGAAACTCGACCCCAATGATTACAGCATCCCGCTACTGTCTCACTCCGGACTCAACGTTTTCATGGCTTCTTTACTGGTTGAATTCGACGCTCAAGTCAACCTTAAATTAGGCCACAACCCACTCAATGCATCCATCGTATATGGAAATACTGAGGTAATGCATTGGCTGTTATCTCGTGACGCAAACACAATACTCGACGATTATGAATTATCAAGTGCATGGCACACTGTTTGGGATTCAGTAACACGACTCGATTCGAAGGGAAAGTGGGATCCTCTCAACTTTATCAAACTAGAAGGAGTCCTGAGCCATCTCCTATGGCACGGCTCAGACCCACACGCAACATTTAAACCTTTCATAGTGTGGTGGGACTGGGACTACCAACCACGCCAACGCCGGTATTTTATCTCTTCCACTACCAGGGCACAAGGGGTTGCTAGGGCATGCTCATATCATCTTGGGCTGCCAGAGCAGAGAAAGGGCTTCTCGAGACTAGAGCCAGACCGGGAATCATTGCGTTTATGCCAAGAAGCATATGAGCGATCAGAACAGCTCAGGTTCCCTGATTTCTTGGCATCTTGGTCCAACACTGGCATCGTTTGCCGGCAATCATACGACTTAAATGGTGGCTCAGAATACACCTCATCCGCCGGCACCGAGTCATGTAGCGGAGAAGAAGACTGCTTCACCTATGAAGAGTCGGACGCAGATGAAGAGCAACCTTTCAAACACACGACTCTCTTCTACGAGACAATTTCAACAAAGGAAGGGCGGGGGCGGTTGGCTCGTTTCCCAGTTGTACGGTTGCTTGTCAATGCCTTGCAGTTGGCTGGCTACCGCGCAGAGATGGATGGCGAAGGTGATGTCTGGTATGACGATGATGACGGAGACCGTTATTTTGATGCCAGGGAGTATCAACCTGAAGAGGGTGTGGATGATGGTCTTGTTGCCAACTGTCCGATATGTCAGGACCCAGCAAAGTATGGGCTAAGTCACATCTTTGCAGAGGCTGAACGAGCAAGAGAGGTCCTGCAGGAGTACAGGAGAAGAAAAGCGGAAGAGAAAAGGCAGCGAAGATGGTGAGACAGGAGGTCACGTCAATCGCTTCATTTGTTTCTTAGTGATTTTGATAGCATTTATTTCGACTTCATTCGACCACACTGAAGATAAGAGAAGAAAATGCCAGGTAAAGCGTAACTCGAATAAATGTTTCTATTTGTTTGATTGACTCTTATGCCATGCCACAAATGTGGATCTTTGCTCAATCTGGTGAACCAGATACACCCTCCGCTAGTCATGTCGTTTCATTCAGACTGACGTTATCAAGTCTGTCTCCAACTTTTGGCCCTGGTTGACTCCAACATTAACCTTTGACTATTATCAGGTTAAAGAATGCCCCCGGGCCAATCACGGTAGAAGTTTCACTGTTCAAGTGAAAAGTGTAACCGTAGGTAAGCTACACAAGACAACCTCCGCCCCCTCTTTTGCTTGCCTCTCACAAGCATTCTGCGGCAAAACTCCCAAGACATCTATCACCTGAACAGGCAAGTCAAAGTTGCCCTCAACTTGGTCAAGGACTGGGACTGCCTGGACTGGTAGACGTGTGTCGCCGACTGGCCGGCTATTAAGCCACCTAATAACAAGCTTGACCCCTGGTGAAACGGTTCTAGCATGCAAGTTAATAAGGCGGGATGGTCGAATGACTACTTTTCCATTCTGAAAGTATGCTTGGATGATGCGAGCCGAAAACCGGGCGTGAAAGCTGACAATGAGAATCTGCGACAGATCAGAAACGCGAACAAGATGTGTCATAATGAAAACATACAGGACACACGTGATGGCCAATATACCTGCTTGGTGAGCGGATTTGTGCCTTGAGGAGACAAACGGCTGCGAGCAACTCGCTGTGGAGGAAACCCTGACCCTTTGGGCGAGTTATGTCGCAGACGGTACCTACAGCATGAGGTACATCGGGGTTGTAATTAGACAGACCGCGTTTACGGGGACAATTTCCTGGACGGGGCCACATGTAAAAGTCACTCGACCAAGGCTGCCAGCACGGGCGACCGTCCTCAGGAGACCACCAGGACCTCTTGCACACGGGTCCTATTCTAGAAAAGCTATAGAACGGTGTTAGTTGTTGCGTGCAAGACACTGATGGATTAAATATCTTACTCGTGAGGCGTCCATGAAGAAGAATTTTGGGCAACCTCCTCGCAGAAACCAAGGCGAGCCATGGCATCCCACAAAGCCTCTTCTGTTGCGATACTGTGGGCGAATTCATCTCAGCCTTGGAGATGATGATTCTCAATCGGCTTGGCCTGCGGCCATGGGCGAGGGAATATATCCCACTCGCTGCGTAACTGCTCCAATGAATCTTCCATTTCCTGGATCGGGCCCCGGAAGAAAGTAGCGGGGATCAAGGTCAGTAGGATCATCCTCGTCTATGTCAAATTGCGAGCCTCGCACGATGTTGAGTTCCTGAAGTTGCGCATCATCAAACATGATAATCTTGGAGCGTCTTTCAAGTTTCTTCTGGATGGGTGCGAGCTGGCGGAACTCTTCTCTGCGTGCCGCTAGTTGGAGATCCGAGTCATGGCCGTGCTCTTGAATTTGGAGAGTCATAGGCATCATGAGTAAGTTGTTCGCGTTGGTGATGATTGTCGTGAGTGAGGGGATCAGACAAAGGGGATGAGAAGAATGGTGTTGTTTAAGTGAAACGGTGCAGAATAAGAAGAAAGAATTTCTTCGTTGGGCATACCTTTTTATAAACACAGTTCTGTTTATTTTTACAAGAAAACTTCACAAAGACATGGTTTTCAGAGGCAACTTAAAAGTGTCCTGCTGAGGGCTTTCGAGGGACTTACTTCGATAAGAGTATACCTACACAAAATAGCGACACTTAATGTGTCCAGACCACTGATTTTCTGACCGTCACCATTGGGACAGCGGCCTTTTTGGTGTAATCATGGCATATGTTGGAGTTTACAGAGTGAGGGTTGCCCTTTGATTAGTCGCCTGGAATGGTAGGATCAGATCATTGAGACAACTTAAGAATGAAAGCAGCCTGCAGGGTTCTGGGATGAGATAGTTATGAAATGGGAGCTGCAGTTTGGTGGTGGCTGTGTACTGATAATTAGAGTTGTTGAGTGTTTTTTGAAAAATAATTCAACCTCATAGCATACCCAGAGGGTAGATCAAAGTAACCCAGTCAAATAGATACAGTTTTACAGTCAAACCATCATGCCCAATGCCTTTGTTAAGTGTTTGCCATGAGAATTGTTCCAGGCACCAACAGTCTCGGTCCCTGGAGGAGCATGGAAGAGATTGAGGTGATTGAAACGATTTTCTGGCTCAGTCATCCCTCAAGGGCCGGGTTTACTATCATAAAGAAAACATTGTCAACACAAGGTATTATATCCCAATGCCAATATTGTATCGCAAGTTATCGAAGTTCCTCCCAGGAGACAATGAATGGATACGGATACTCATGGTCAATCAAGTCAAGGATAGGGCTGCCTCGGCAATTGGACAAGAACTTGCTAGAGCCGGATTGGTCATGTCAGCCCTACAAAATAAAGAATAAAGACGCGCAAGACATCAGAACTCATCTCAATCAAGCAACACATTTCCCCTCTTAGTCTCTTATAATGCACTCTCCGGCAACGCTTCCTAATGAAATCATCATCGATATCTCCTCTTACCTCTCCCTTGGCCAACGAAACAACTTTAGTCGCACCTGTTCGCGGATAAATGGCCTCATCGAACCCCGAATGTGGGCCGATATTGAGCTACACGGGGTTGGCTACCACGAGAGCTGCGACGAGATTAAATGCCCACCGCCTTTCATTTCTTCATCCGATCGTGTCTATCTTGGTAGATTCTACGGCCGCGGAATCGACCAGCTAGAGATCTTGCAGCATCTCTTGAAAACCGACCGAGATAGGCTCAGAAAGGTGGCCAGCAGAGTAAAAAGCTTCTGCAGTGTCATTACAGATGAGGACAAGATCTGGGATCTTTTGCCCTACTTTGTCAACCTCGAAGCTCTGGAGCTACACGGCTACTGGGATGAGTATGACCAAGTCACCTATGAAGTCAGAAGCCCGCCGCTTACTAAACTCCGCTTCGCAAAGCTGTTTGGATATATCCCCCAGGCTGGAGCTAGATGGATCCTCCGCTCTGGCCCAACGCTGGAGCGCCTGGAGCTGGGGATGCTGGACAAACCGATTCAGGCTACCGAAGGATCCGATGCTGGGGAGTCCGACCGCAATTTCACATCCTTATCGGAGGACAATCTGGACGACTCCGATGAAGAATCGGATCACGGAAGGTTAAATCGCGTTCAGGCTTTTCCTCGTCCCTTGAGTGGATTCTTGCCCGAGGAAGGCGTGTCGCTGCCAATCTTGGAGCATCTCTATCTGTGTTCGCCTGCTCACAGAAAGCACACGGACGACGCTGAGGATGAAGGGTGGTCTGCGCAGGCTGAAGAAGAAAGCTCTGAAGATTGGATTAGAATTCTCATGGCTTCCCGCTGGACGCTCCAGACACTGGTACTGGAACATAAAGTGTCTATCCTGAATAGTGAGGCTGAGGCCCGGGGCGAGGAAGAGTGCATGAGAGACTTTCACACCAACAACGATGGCGCTGGAAGCTCCAAGCTAGCTGAAGTGTTGGAAGCCGTCGGAGTGTACAGGGTTGAAATGTTCCCCGAGCTTACAGATGTGTACTTTATGGCATTGTTGTGAGTAGGGGCCTTGACAACAGGCCTTCGCTGGAACACCCAGTTGGGCGGATAATGACATGGCTGGGACATCGTGGTGTCAGGTGTGAGGCTAGACGGGGTCAGTGGTTCGTAGTTGAGAATGAGGAAGGATGGACGGACTGGGTGGATTGGGATGCGAGGAGTGATCAAAAGATTGGTAGTGATGACTCTGATCCCCATATACGCTGGGATGAGGTGATAGCGAGTGTGTAAAAAGATGACGTGGCAAAAATATGAGAAATGTTGAAATGACTCCTGACTTTCATTTGCATGCCGTGAACCCTAACTTGAAGTCTAACAGAGGTTGAGAACATCCTATCTAAAGCTCTCGATTACATGACAAACACATATGGCCTGTCAAACAAGCTATTCCAGCTTCTTCTCCCATACGCAGTGGGAATCCAGTCAGACTTCCAAAGCTTCGACAAGAAGTCATGTCCTACCAGCGGCGAGGCCGTCCCTACCACCTTGCTGATCCAAGCCAGTTCACCACAGATGAGCTTCTTTGACGCTTCATCGTTCACGTCCACTTCAATGCCTGCAATGACCAACGGCCAAATGAGCATCTTTCGAAGCTGCAGGTTTGAACCTGAGGCGATCTCCTTGATGTTGGAGAGCAAGGTTGCTAGATAGGCCGACCGAATAGCCGCGATGTCAACGTCTTCATCAAGGGCCTGGGGCATATCCTGGGTATACTGAGGATAAAGCAGGGAAGAAATGCAGTATAGGGCAACGGCAGACTGGTAAATATACGCAACGCTCTGCCAATCCCAAGAAATTGACTGACGTTGCTTCGAAGGCTTGTTTGGATCTTCGTTGAGCTTCTCGTTAAGGTCAATGCCGGTGACCCAGCTCTCAACAGAGAAAGACTGGATTCTTTGAAGCAAGTCTAGAGAGGCTTTTTGGAGGTTGGTATCGAATACGGCTCCTTCGTAGGCTTGGGCTTGTGACTGGAGGTGGTTCACAAAGACAATGTCGACTAGAAGCTCCGGGGCACAGGGGACGGTAGTGAAAAGGCCCATGTTGAAAGCCATGGGTAGGAAGCCGAGAATCTCCATTTGACGACGGGCACGTGCTTCTTCTACCACCGGTGCTGTCGTTGTGCTCAAGATTTCGATGCTGAAAAAGATTAGGTCTAGGTATGCAGGTGAATAATACTCAAATTGCACGTACAGGATGTAGTACCGAACCACGGGCCGGATAAATGGGTAGCAGAGCAAGATGGTACTCATTCCGCCAAGGAGCTCGACCACAGTATTGGCGGCGTCGCAATGCTGGCGCCAGCTGGACGAAAAGCTCTGCTGAACCTGGGACCTGTTAGCCCACTTGATAGATCAACGCCCTCAAGTCACTGAATACCTCACCTCCGCTAAAAGAAAGGTAAGGATGGACACCAACGTAATGGTGTCTGGCTGCGACCCCGGTACCAAGTCACTAGCCAAATGCCGGATAGCTGCACCGCGATGCTTCTGCAGCCTCGTGGAGAACAAGGCCCTGTCGGCCTCAAATCCTTGCTCCGACTGCAGAACACGATGGGCCAGCGCAATCGACACCATGGTGTGTCTGATGGCCGTAGGGATGTAGGGTGCTTCAGAGGGGTGTAGGATGAAGGGACAGTTGGAGCCACCGCCAGCGCCATTGGCTACTAGATCGGGACAGATGTGAGTGTTGACTGCAAGGTGATCAGTACATCAGATCGAAGTGCTTTCCAGATGCAGGGGTCCAAGGTTCAGCGGGTACTCACAGTACTCGATCGCTTCAAAGACACTCGTCGCCTCGCCCGGATCCTTCAACGTAAGCCGAATAACATTAAACTCCTTCTTAGCCCTCTTTCCCTTAGATCTCGTCTGTCCAGGCTGAAGCCACTTCAACGGCTTCTTCTCTCCATATCCAGGACAAGCAACGCCCCTGGCCTCGCACTTTTGACAAGCCGGGCTTGCAAAGTCACAGATGAGGCGCCTCTTGTGGCACTCCCAGCACGCTTTCGGGTCGCTCATGATGCATGCAGTTGCAGACGTTTTGCTAGTTTAGGTCGGGAGGGGGCAGAGAGCTTGGATCGTCCGACGTACTTATGCTGCAGGATGGGATGAGGGATGCTGATGAGAGGACGCCTTGTTTATGTGGAGATGTCAGATTCCTTTCCCTTTTGGGCAAAATCTTTGGCCAAGACACGCCAAGTTTACACAATGCTTGGCAGTGTCATCCAGCTGAGCGATGAAGGATTACTGCGCTTTAACCGGCAGCGAAGGAGACTTGGCTGCTTGAGTTTCGCCCAATAGACAGGTTAATCCATCTCATAGCAGATAGTACATGACCATAAATACAACTCTGGGTAGTATCTTAGCTTACATTATCTCATTGTCGCATAACTCAATTCTCTGCCCAGCCGGCTCAACTTGCGGATCCTGTCTCATCTCTGATCCTGTCATCTCACAATCTCCTAGTTGGAGGTAGGCACTGTCAGATGCTTTAAGGAAACCTAACCAACACATTGCTCTGTGAATAAGAGTCAGCAAGGGAGTTTGGCCTTGCGTATAATTTGTTCTGGGCGTAAGCCGTTTATATGATGCCCAAACCCCCGCAACCATGATCTTCTGAAAATGATCTTATGCACTCTGAAACTAAAGAAATCGCTCAGAAATAAAAAAGACAAAAGATCTTTTGAGACAGCAAATAAAAGGGAAAGTAGCAGTACAGTCAGGCCATCGTGAAAGGTCTTTCTCGACTAGGCGGTGCTGAGAACAGCCTTGACACATCAAGCCAGTTCGAGTTGACCAGCATTGGTTCTTGTTGCTATCAGAACATACGAATATTCCCTTTTCTCAGCCGACGTAAAGAAAGCCCCACGCGCAACTTATCCAGCGAACGGCGTGACCCCTTCAACTTAGAATAAAAGACGGGGCGTTGTAAAGAGAAATCGTTGCTGGCAAGTCAACTATTCTAATCTAGCATGCTCATTGATTACACGCTTGAAGCCGGGCGAGCCGATCCAGATCGATCGCCAGAATGAAAGAGATCGAAGTGACCCTGGAGCTCATATATTCTGAGCGCTCGACTCAGGGCCGGCTTCGCCCGCTGTCGGTTGGTCTTCTGCGATTGAGCTTGAGTCTGCTGTTTCTGGAGCTGGTGACTCTTGATCTGCTTGTTCTGAAGCTGGCGTTTCTGATACTTCTGGTGCCTCGGACTCTGTGCTGTCTGTATCTGGCGGTGCTGTTTCTCCCGCTTCAGGGACGGGTTGGTCTTAATGACCAAGTCAGTCACATTTAGTTAAACGAGAACCAGATATTTACCATTTGATGTCCTCTTCTTTCTCGACTTCTTCTCCCTATTCAGAATAGACGTTCTATTCTTCCACCAAGTATGTATGGTGGCCTCTGGTATCTTGAAATGCTTTGCGGCATCTCGTTGGAAAGGCTTTCTATAGCAATTGACCGACTTCCAGCTATCGGGGTCGTAAATAGTATGATTGAGAAGATACAAGAGAACTTCCTCCTTTCTTCTCTGTGAGTAGCTATTCTCGATGCGCTGGATTGGCTTGGCCGGCTTGTAGACGCGCTCCGACAAGGGCTTCGGCTTAGGTCCTGGCTTCTTTCGTGGAGGCTTTACGACCAGCTCTGTGGTGGGAGTTTTCTTGGTACGAGGCATTTTGAGAATGGACTATGAGAGAGAAATGGCTCGCGGGCAAAGGAGTGAGACGGAGAATAGGTCGTCAAATTTTGCGGGGAAAGACGTGGCTTTGAAGTTGGTGATGAAGCCTAACCGAGGTTTTCCCCGACGCCACATTCTGTGACCCCTGAGAGAATGCGACAAGCTGAAACGAAGCAGCCAATAGGATATTCACATATTGTTAGGCCAGGCATTGTTGTTGAATTGGTTCTGAAGAATACGAGCTTTGCAAATTAGGAGGCTAGGCGCTCCAGGTGGTGCGTTTAGGAAGCCTGAGTTCAACAAAGATACTACTTCACGTGGTCAATCAATAGGGCTGAGAAACGCAATAACAAGGTGCTTATTAACATTTGTCCTTACCTGTTTGATCTCAAGAAATATGGTCCTACCCGCACCCTTGTTGATGGACCCTATCGCTTACAAATCCATCCTCACTCTCTCCTTTCTATTCTCTACCTGCGTTCTTTGCTCGGTAATAACACCCATAAACTGTTGTTTCCTTTATCAGAGACTTGATTTCTCACTGGCCAAGAATGACAACCTCCAACGGAATACCAAGCACTTACACCACGCGATGGAACCCCCAGACTCATCAACCTGCTACTTTTACTCCTAGCTCCACGAGCTCGAGTGGCACTTCGGATCTCGTTTATCCTCGCAAGTATAACACTTCTTGCAACTCATGTCGAAAATCAAGGGTTAAATGTTCGGGCGGTGTTCCTTGTCGACGATGCATGGCGTCCTCAAACGCCTCGTCCTGCGTTTACAGCATCTCTCAACGACGAGGTAAACGCAAAGCGAGCGGTGAACCATCCTTTCCTCCAGAGTTCCCAATTCAAGCAGCGACTGGAAATGGGAATGTGGGGGTGCATTCAACGTTTGGTTTCGCAGCGCACAATGGCCAAGTTGACAACGCTGAGGGCGTCTTATCTGGCATTGACACCAACACGGTGAGTGAATCATTAGTCGTGATGGGTTTTGAGTACTGATCAAATCAGCTATTTCAAAGCAAAACGTTCCAAGTTGACCCGACTTTGTTGTCAACTAATATGGCAGCCTTCACAAACAATTCTCCCTCCCTCACGGACTTGATTGACTCTCTCGACACTCCACCTCCGCCTTCTTCTTCTAGCCCGAGTCAGGGACAAAGATGTCCAGATTCCTGCTACGCCTCTATCCACGAAAAAGCAAACATCCTGAGCGACATCTTTAACGCACCAGGACAAACAAGGCTCGATGAAATCCTGCAGCTGTTACGGGATGTATATCAACTCGCCACAAAATATTTCTCTTGTCCAAACTGCGACGCTGGCTGTCCTAGACTAATGAATCTCGCTATGCTTCACCAACGACAAGTCAACCTTCTATGTGAGATTGCAAAAACTCCCAGTGCGCATCTCGAAAACGACACTGCTCGTGTTGGGTTAGGGATATTTCAGCCATCAAAGCAAGACGATCTCTCACTCAAGCGATTGATGCTACAGAACGCGACACGAGATGTGAAAGTCTTGGTGGAAAAGTTTCATCAAGGGGCTAGGGAATTTGAGGAAAGATATATTGCGGGCACATTAGAGTTGGGCGATGCTGGCAAGTTGAATCTGACGTGGCTTTTGGGTGTCGCCTCGAACCTCGAGAGGCGACTTCATTGCATCAAATTACTATTAGAAAAGGAAGATTGGGCTTTGGAGCTGATCTAATCATGAATAGGTAGAAGGGAAATATCCAATAAACAATTTCTTCGCAATGCGGATCCTAGCTCCACGTCTAAGAATCCAACTCGCCCAGAGACCATTAACTCAACAATATCTATGAGACACCTAGGGTTAATCAAGTAACGATATCCGACTCTAATCAGTCAAATTTGACATCATACTTGTTCCGCAACGTCTCTCCGTATCGCCAGAAGAGAAGAGGGGCAATGGAAACAACCATGGCGATGAAGCCAAGCAGAGAGTTTCCCTGCAAAACTTGTCAGATAGTTCTTGATATTAATACCCAACCAGGACTCACCCATCCGTATCCAAGTGCCGAGTATAATGGCAGACCCGCAATGGGAAGACAACCCCCCACAATACTGCGGACGACACTTGTTGCCGCCAACGCACTTGCTGCATAAGTCGTAAAAGCATCGACCATGTATATCTGTGTAGGAAGCTTTCACAGCTTAATTAGTTGGGGGATTTGACAAGGGTGGTTAGTTGGCTCACAAATGAGAAGATGAGACCGGCTCCGGTGAACCCAGTGAAAATGATAGGCACAATCCAGTGAACTTTGTACTGAGCAGTCCACCCATAGACGAATAATCCGATCGGTAGCAGCGGTATACCCAATACGATTGGAAGGAGGCGGTATCTTGCCGTCATTAGTCAATCGTTTTGCACTCGGCATCGGAATACACTCACTCTGGCTTCGACTCTCCATGCTTTTCGGTCAGACGGTCCTGCACCCAGTCGCTGAGCCATGAAAGCACAATCAGTGCAAGCATACACCCGATTCCAAGCCCTAGAAAAGCCAAGCCCAAAGTATTGATGCCGAAGCCGTATTGTTCTGGAAAAACTGTCGAGAAGGTAGTGAAGAGAAGATATAGGTAGCCGTAGACAAGGGCGAGGTATAAGGAGAGGCCCGTGACGATAGGACTTCGGATCAGCATGCGCATCGGTCTTGAGGCAGCTCTCAGAAGAACCTCGCTTGTGTTGGGCTTGCCTCCCTCAGCGATGACGATTTCTTCGGCAGCTTGTCTTGCCTTGCGCTTTTGGATGGTTGGGGCATGGCTTTCGGAGAGAAATACAAAAGTCACAGCTGTCATAACGCCTTTCTATATCAACCTAGTCAGCCAGTAGCTCAACGAGGATGGGAGAAATTAGAAGACTTGCAACAATCGCCATGACCCAGAAGACCCATCTCCAACCAAGACTCTTGGCAATGAAGCCTCCCATTACCGGTCTTGTAGATAAGTTAGATGATAGATTGAGACTCACGAACGATTCACTTACCCGATTACAGGCCCAAGAAAAATGCCAGTGAAGAAGATGGACATGACAAAGCCCCTCTTTCCGAGGGCAACCTGGTCAGCAATACTCCCTCCTCCAATGTTCATCGGCCCAGCCCCAAAGCTGCCAGCGATGAATCGAAACACAATGAAAGAAGCAATATTAGGTGCAAGAGCACTACCAATGGAGAAGCCGAAAGTGACGAGGTTGGAGATGTTGAAGAGCAAGCGTCGACCGTACAGCTCAGACAGCGGTGATAGTAGAAGAGGACCAAACGCGAATCCTAGAACAAAGATTGACACGACAAGAGATGTCACGGGCCGCCGCGTTTCATGAAAATCGTCTTTCAGAAGTGGGACGCCGGGAACAATGACGGAGGATTCCAAGGGACTGGCATACAGTGAGATGTTTGTCTAGCAAACAGGTGAGCGTCTACTTACGTGATAAAAGCCAACATGGAAACAATGCCGAGATTGATTGTCTTTTTCAGTTTGCTCCAATTTTGGGGGTTATCAGGGTCCTGATCCCATGGCAAGACATCGTCTTGTTGTTTCTCTGAGTCGGTCATTCTGGCGAGGTTATAGTCGAAAACAAGGTTGGAACTGATGGACGATGGAAATCGAGGTAATATTCTCCTCTGAAAGATGTTTTTTCCTCTTTCGGATATTTCATGACTTTCTTTTTTATTTGATCTTCTATGATCCTAGAACAACACTCAATCATCTAACTAATTGCCATGGGGAAGGTGGACCAACAACACCCTCGCTCAGCGAGAATTGCCTGATTTGGAAACATCCCCACCTCGCTCAGCGATGCGCTCCGAAACCATGGCATTCGCTCTTCCTCGACGACCTGACCTTGACAAATTAGCCATCACATTTAATTTCGCGAGAGCCGATGTTCTACAATAATGATTACATCAATCTCCACCTCGCTGAGCGAGAGTGCCACCTTCCTGTTGGACGACAATAACGTTACCGGCTTGAGAGTTGGCACTGGTGAGAGTGGCACGACAGGTCATGCCCCGTACATAGCTGACTTCCAGGATATATAAAAGACCAAATATTCTCCTGTTCATAGAGCCTGAACACAGACATCCTTCTTCATCTTGTGGCACACACAACACAACACCTTACACCATGTCCACCACCAGCACTGAAGTTCAACTCAGCGACGGAGCAAAGCTTCACGTCTGGCTTCTCGGTTCCGAAAACAAGAACAAGCCACTTGTTATTGTTCTCCACGGTGCCCCAGGACTATCTAGCCATACATCGACTGAGTCCGCGTACAAGTTCCTTGCTGAGAAATTCCGGGTACTTGTCTATGATGCTCGGGGCAGTGGAGTTAGCGACATCAAGGGCCCCTTCACTGATGAGCGTTGGATCGCCGATGTGGACGAGCTCAGGTAACTCGTCCCTCTCTAGTCACTTCCGACTTTACTGACACAAGTTATGTAGGGCTTGGGTTGGAGTGGAGACTTTCATCTTGGCTGGATATTCTTACGGAGGGTTCCTCGCGCTGAGCTACGCCTTGGCATTTCCCGGTCGCCTTTCCGGTTTAATCTTACAGAACACATGGGCATGTGGCCCCCTTGGAACTCATCGAGTCCTTGCCTCACTTCTGACTTCGAACCGCATTAAGCCGGATCCCGCTCGGCAAGCCAGACTATGGTCTGGTAATGTCAGAGACAAGGAGGACGCTGAACAAGGTCTGGCCGAGATCATTGCCATTTATACCCCCGAGAAGGACGAACCATCATCTGAGCCACCCTCTTTCGACTCATTCGAGAGCACAGGTGGCGAATCCCATCTGCACTGGGAAGTCCACAACGCAGCCTTTTCGTTCAGCCAACCTCGCTTCGATGTTCGAGGTAGACTTGAAGAGATTAAAACTCCCACTTTGGTGGTTGTGGGAAGTCACGATGTCGTCTGTCCTCTTGAAGAGGCTGAGGATATTAGCAGGGGAATTCCCAACAGCGAGTTGGTTGTCTTTGATCACTCGGGACATAATCCGGCAGCCGATGAACCGGAAAAGTTTCAAAAGGTTGTCCACGGTTTCTTGGAGAATCTTTGACCGAGTCAATGTTTTATATATGTCTATCATCCCAGTTCAACGCCGCCTCTTCATGCTTAGGTACCTAGTAAATGTCACCATCTCCTCACATTTCATCTCTCCCCCGCTGTTGGGCAAGTAGTAGTCTCATCATCTGATCTTCTTCATCCCAATGTCTGGCCTTGGATTCGTATGCATACCAATCAAACATGTCAGTGCCAAATATCAGGGTCCCGTTCTTTGCCCACTCATGACATTCTTGTCGAAAAGTATCCCTCTGGCAGACCACCCAGTGCTCCGGTTCGCATGGCATGTCCACCTGCACCACTTGAAGCCTCTGGTCCTGGGGGTTTTCTCGGTACGTTGATGAGATGTACGTCATCAGGCCATCGCTAGCTTCTTTAAACGTCGTCATTTCATCAACATAGTTGATGTGGAGCTTTCGGAGTGATGGTGGCATGATGCGTATAAAGAACTGTTTGCCGATCCTCTGGCGATGTCTATAGGCGGGGCGCTCTGACTTCCCCAACCAGATTTTCAACTCTTCTAGATTAGTTAGAGCTCTTAGGTTCTCAACATTATCATGTGTGCATGACATATCGAGCTCGAGTCTCCGCAGAGTGTCATTCCGCCCTGCCAATACCTCCAAGATTTCAGGGCCAGTGGCAGGTTCAGGGAAATCCCCATTGCCGGCGAATAGCCGAGTAATGCTGAATTCCTCGAGCTTTGGCATGCATGAGAGGAGTCTTTCAAGGTCTTTTCGTGGCATAAAGAACTGGCGGAGCTGAAAGGTACGGAGGGAGTCGATTGATAGCCGCTCGTCAATCCCCGAAACGAGGGGGAAGCAGACGTCCAGAGATTCAAGTTTATTAAAAGTATTAATGAAGCCACCAAGCCCATCCCAGGAAAGGTTCATCATTTTCATCCCAATGACTTTATTGGTGGTGGTACCCAGGCGTAGATTCTTCAGGTTCCGTGGGAGGGCGCGATCCCGGATCACGGCGTCATGGTCCAGAAAGTGAAATGCTGCCTGGTAGCGACTTCCGTCATCGTCAAGTCGCTCAAGATTCGGCGCTTGGAGCAGAATGATTGCCGTCAGGAGATCTTTGTCCGGAATCCACGTCCCGCCATCGAGCAGATGGTGACTAAACTTGTCAACAGTTTCCCACAACCAGCCCTGCACAACGTCCAGTGGCGCCTCGTAGGTTCTACCAGGCGACGACAGGTTAGCCCACCGGAGACTTTTAGCTAGTTCTGGGTTATTGGAGATGGTACGGCAGAATTGAGCTATAGACTTGTTATGTTTGCCGGCGTACCCAAAGTGGTGGTGAAGCACCTGTTGGGCAACAGACCCGATCGAGTTGCACACAAGGGACAGGGCAAGGAGATTGCTGCGAGGGTTGACAAGCCCCCACCACTCTGGCGGCTGCTTTGTCCGGTACCACTCTCCCTGGCAGTGCTCGCAGAAGAGTTCACAAATCTGGAAAAGGATCTCGGGGCAGAGATCTTGAAGACCCATGTTGGCGATAACGGACTTTTGTGCAATAATATGCGTTGCAAGGCGAGATATAAGATGTGATAGATGTGGTTGATGTTATGTCGATAGATGTTTGGTTTCATAATTTGCACAAAAAATGTACTCCTGAGTTTATATACCTGTGGTAGGCGCCCAAGCTCATAATCAAGAACAAACTAGACAAAGCTTGAAGAGCCAAAGAGACTTTGCGTGTGTGTGAACATGGTGATGCTTCCAAGAGAGGCCATTGGCCCCATCTGAACTTATCAAGGGGCAGGCTTCAACTATGACAAAGAAAACAATATCAACACATCATAGCATCATATCCCAATGCTAAGGCAGTGGCCTTTGTTCAGCCCTTTCTACAACCTGCAATAAAAGACTCGGCCACGATAACAAAGAACATATCTTGCTATGGCGATGTAGTGTAGTCTACTTGGCGGCTTTTGATCAAACAAATGACACTGGTCTGTGGTCCTCGGCATCGTGGCTGGTAGTCCTCTTTGTTCATTGAGTAATATTCTTTCAACGCAGATTCTCTATTCTTGACTACCATCCTAGGGTATCATGGGCCCTCAAATATGCTTTGATTAAGTTGAAGTTTCATGTAATACTTTCCTTATTCATTGTGACAGAAACCTTGACACTACGTGAAATGGTGTCAGAGATCAAAAGGATCAGTCAAGAAGAGTGACAAAGGCAGCTGCTTAGTAGCAGATAGCTAGCTTAGGGGAGATGATTGAGTCTATTGATTCTTGCCCTTCTATCTCCAGGGGCCTTTAGGCCTTAATATACCTCTTTCAGAGGCCTCCAACCCGCTTCTCTCAGCTTCTAATTCCTTCTCTCTCTCAGCTCTCTGACAGCTAGATAGCTGCGCCTATTAAGTATGACTTCATTGATGCTATGCAGTAGGCCTGCGGACCGATTATGCGGACCGATTTACGGCTGCGGCCCTTTTTCCCCTCTTTTGGTCATGACAAATGGTCGGCTGGAGCAAAGGAGGTGCCGTATGATTACTATGCGTTTAAATAAAGTCTTTTTTTTTTTCGCAATAATTAATGTAATGCAACGTAAATTAGCATATCTCACAAGTCCCTGTTATCCTCTTCATCAACGGTGCCCTCTCCAGACCCCCAATCTCCCATGTCATACCAAGCAAATCTCCTCACGCTAAACACAACAGTCCCATGCTTGATCCACTCCTGACATCTCTTTTCAAGAGTCTTCTTAAAAGGAATGTACCGCCGAGCTGGCTCCTCATAGACGTCAAAGTACACTTGCTTGAGCTTCTGCTCGTCGCGCGACTGTCTATAGGTCGATGAGATGTATGTTATCAAAGCCTCACCAGCCATGTCCAGACCTGGAGTCTTTGCTTTAACATGAAGCTTCTGGAGGGATGGAGGCAACGCGTTCATCAGGGCTTGGTTGGGGATGCGATCGGATTCCGGTTGAGGTGTGAGCGAAGGTCCTGCCCAGATCTTCAGCTCTTCCAGATTTTCGAGCCTTCTTAGATGGTCAAGGTTATCAACTGTACACGAGGCATCAAGCATAAGCCGTCACAGAGTTTTCTTCCTCTGTCTCAAAATCCTGCAAATTTCAGGAATGGTAGCTATGTGACCTCTCACCTCGGCTGATTGACCAAAGTAAAAGTGTGCAAACTCTTCAAGCAGTGGTGTACACGAGATTAGTCTCTCAAAATCTTCTCGAAGCATCAAGAACTCACCGAGCCGAAGCACACGCAGGTGCTGAAACAACACCCGTGAGTCACTAGTCTCAAACCCTGGACAGTAGATAGTCAAGGTATGAAGCTTCTGCAGAGAACTAAGTAGATACCCAAGACCCCAAAAGGAAAGATCTAGGTAAAACTCGTCATGCTCCTGGAAAGAAGAGACCCAACCTCCCAGCTGGACGTTGTTCAGATTCTTCGGGAGTGCACCATCGCGGACCACGGTCCCGGTGTGCCAGGCAAGCATGTGAAAGAATAACCCCTGATTCTTGCCGTTATCGTCGACTCGCTCAATTTTTGGAGCATTAAGCAGAATAAGCGGCGAAATAGCGCAATTGGGACAGTCTTCGAGCGCATCTTGTACATCGAGAGCCAAATGGTGGCCGACCTTTTCTAAAGCATCCGGTAACCAATCTTGGATCACTTCCCCGCGTATCTTCCCCGCCCCAAATACTGAGAGATTGGCCCATCGGAGGCATTTACCAAGCTCTGGGTTATTGCAGATGGTACGGCAGAACTTGACGATGTCATCACGCCGCCTGTCTCTATCGACGTACCCAAAATGATGGTGAAGTATTTGTTGAGCGATGGCTCCTATCCTCCTGTTGACGAGCGATAGACTGAGGAGAGCTTGACGAGAGGAGTCTCTTTGGAACCAGTCTGGTCTGGGAATTTTCAGGTGCTTTTCTTGGCAGTGCTGGCAAAACCCTTCACAGATCTGTAAGAGGATCTCGGTACTGCACTGTGTGAAACTCGTGGTGGCGATGTAGGCGTCTGGTATGATTAAAGGGTATCGTGGAGAGAGAAACGAGCGAGAACAAGACCGCACTAGAGATCTTCAGTAGAGAGTATGCGCTGCAATGTCCAAAGATGTTTTATTTCAGTACTCTACTGGAAACTATATACTGGTAGTTGCCATGCGAACTTGCTATGAACACTAACCTGCACAATGCTTCAGTTGTTAAGAAAGAACTTTACGATAACCACACAACTTGATCTGATTGGCTCCTTTTTATTTATGAACTTTCTCAGTTCCCTCCTTGGGTCATCTTCTAGAAAAGCTGATGTTGTGTTCTTGGCTTCCGTGCCTAACGCCCCCAATCTCTTTCAGAGAGAAAGTTGCACAAACCAACAATCCGAGCACTGGCCTACGATCAATCCTTCGAGTCGGGTGGTTAGCTTCCAATCGGCATTCATCCATCGTGATGCATTGCCTCAAAATGAATCTAGGAAGAGCTTGTTGGTTGTCGATTGACCGATGAAGCAGTTAGACGAAGAAGGATATGATAAAGTAGTCAAATAAAGACACATACTACAATATTTACATCCGCGTATACAAAAAGAAATCCTCCACTAATAAGGAAATAAATAAATAACAACTTTACGCCCTCAAAATCAGCAAAATCAAGCACGTCCAGGGGTATCTTGTAACTTTTTCAACTCCTCGGCCCAAAAATATCCCAAACCTCAACAACGCCATCCATCCTGCCAAGAACCAATTCCGTCCCGTCCTCCGAAAAAGCACCCGACATTACCAATTCCTCCGTAGTCCTCTCAAATTCAACGGTTCCCGTCGCAACGTCCATGATGTCGAAGCCGGTCTCAGTTCTGCAGAGCATGTAGCGACAGTCGGATGAGATTGCCAGCGGCCAGCCTTCGGCGCAGCGTACCGAGTTGAGGTTGTATGAAGTCAAGTCGTTGGCTAGGGGCATCCAGATGTGCACGCTCGTTCCCCAGACAGAGACGATTCGGCGACCGTCGGGGCTAACGGCTAGAGCTCGCGGGTTGGTTGAACCGTCAATCTCAAGACGGCGTGTAGTCTTGCATGTGACCGGGTTGGTAATACGAAGAGTTCCGTCACGAGAGATGGTTACCAAGCTGTGATCGGGCATGAAAGCAGCGTGCGTAACAGTGTCAATGTGGCTCAAAACTCTTCCGACTCGCTGTCCATTCTTCACATCCCAGACACCAATGCGGTTTCTCTCTTCTCCAACAGCAATGACTCTCCCGTCGTGGCTCCAGGCAACCGGTTCGCCCTTGGCCTCCTTGAGTTCCACAGAAGTCTTTCCATTCGTAAAGTCCCGTAGGAGAACGGTGCTAGCGTGATGAAAGTCGACTCCTCCGGGAAGCTGAACGATCCAATCCCGGATCGTCGCCAAGCGGGCAGTGTGTGGCGCAAAGACGGCGTGGGAGCCGCTGGTCTGTGAAAGGCCCCGCTGGGTCTTCAGGTCAAACACATCAATCCAAGATTGAGAGGTCTGCGCGGCCATGTAAATGGCAAAAGCTGCTGAGCTGCATGGCGAAAGGCCGACTGAGGTGATCTCGCCCTTGCTGCAGGTACGGCGGAAGCGGAGGGAGAGGTTTAGCTGCCCGGATGTTGAACTGCCCGGGTCGCCGTTGTCGACCGGGGTTGTGGGCGAGGCTGGCGCTGATTGTCCCCTGTGGTAGTGAGTGTTAGTGGGTGCTTGTCCTGCCCGGGACTGGTATTGACTTACATGTTGTTGGTGTTGGACGATCTATTTGTGGATCTTAGATGGAACTTCATGAGCTTAGATGAAAGGGGAAAGTAAATAATTGTCTTGTTGATGAGAGCCAATTGAGTTCAAGGTAGTTTCTTTGTTCTGTATGTTTGGGGTTGTTGTACAATGCCTCAAAAAAACGGCAGCAGCCTCATCTTAAACAATCACGAAACCGTGAATCACGTCCCTGTAAGTCGAGTCACATAACAAACCCACTCTCGCGTGGATTACCAACCGCGCACTTGTTCTGTCGGCGAGTCCCAAAAGAGGATAACAAAGAAACAGGATGCCACCAAAGCTGGGCTACGAGATGTTGGCTAAGACTCCAATTCACGCCTGTAGAGGCCTGCAACGTGAGTCACCCGCCGTTCTGCTTGCTGCAGGCTTCGGCGAGTCAGAATTGGGGATAGCGGCAGGTGACATGGGGGGTTCCGGTTCGGGGGGAAAGCTGGGGTCGAAGAATACGGATATGTCAGCACGAGACCATGAATAGGTCTTGGCGTTGATAAATGCGCCTTCACCAGGTTTTCCCCTTCCAGGTAGTCTTTGCTCACCTCATTCAATCCCACGTTATGCTACGATTGGCGAGAGTTGCGTGGCTGATTGGCGAGTAGGATCAGCCCAACACTGCGGTGTAGAGATGACCCGGTCATGATACGAAACGCCCTGTTAGTGCGTGCGAGTTCGCTGTCTCTCAGCACGAATTGCCTCTTTTGCAGACCAGGGATTGCTCATCGGGGAAAACACCATCAATGGACTAACCCATAACGCGAAATGCATCTCTCAGCAAGATTGGAAATCAATGCTTATACCATGAAAGCATATTCAATTTGTCATTCAATTCGTCATGTAACAGAGGGCAACTCGTGCAATTCTAAACACAAAGTCGTCATCCTCGTGAACCTATCAAGGTGTCTCCATCCCCGCGCCGAGGTCGACTTGGGGTCTCCACCATTAACCATTCCCATCCCAACTCTTTCCCTCCTTCATCCAATTTTTATTGTTTCTCTATTTATGCGCCAAATGCCTCGTCGTAGTTGACCATGCACGATCGGTATCGCACCTTGCTCGTTCGGAGGTTCTCCATGGCGAGCTGAAGACCCTCGGTCGAGATGGGGATCTCCTCGACCCACGACTTGATGCCGTTGTCGGCAGCCAGCTTCAGCATCTCGAGCATCTCACGTCGGCTACCCAGGTGAGAAGAACCAATGTAGCAGCCGTTGGAAAGGAAGTCCTGGTTGCGAACGGTCAGGCCGTCACCACCGGGAAGACCAACAGAGTTCCAGTGGCCGTGGATGTCGAGGAGGCTGAGGTACTGGCTGAGAGCGAAGCCCTCGAAAGAGGTGGCGGTGTTGATGATGATGTCAAAGGTCATCTCGTGGCCCTTGGTCCAGTTCTCCTCAGCTGTGGCCAGGAAACCGTCGACACCCATCTTGCGGGCATCCTCCTCCTTTGCTCGCGTACGGGAGATGGCCCAGACCTCAGCGCCGAGAGCCTTGGCGAAGAGAAGACCATAGTGGCCGAGACCACCAATACCGACGATACCGACCTTCTTTCCGGGGCCGGCACCGAGGCGCTTCAGAGGGCTGTATACGGTGATACCGGCGCAGAGCATAGGAGCGGCCTGAGAGCTGGAGAGGGCTTCGGGGATGGGGTACACCCTGAGAGTGTCAAGTCAGTCTATGAACGCCAATGCTAACAAAATAAGTAGGAATGAGATCAACTCACCAGTACTCGTTGATGCGGGTGTGAGAAGAGTAACCACCCTGAGTGTTGACACCAGTGTCAAGGTAGGGAGCACCATAGGCGTCAATCTGGTCCTTGCAGTAGGTCTCATTGTCATTCTTGCACTGACGGCACTCGAGGCACGAATAAACCTGAGCACCAGCACCGACGCGCTCGCCAACCTTGGCCAGAGTCACCTTGTCGCCGACGCGGACAACTTTGCCGACAACCTCGTGACCGACGGCCAGAGGGTAGGGGCAGTCACCCCAGTCTCCGCTGATGGTGTGACGGTCGCTGGCGCAGACGCCGCAGCACTCGACCTTGATGTCGACGTCGTAGTCGCCAAAGGGACGGGGCTGAAAAGTGTTCTTTTCAAAGTCGGTCCATCGCTCGGCGCTGGGGGACTGGAAGCCCTGGAACTTTTCGGGGAAAGACATGGTGATGGGGTGGTGGTGTTGTGGGGGTATCACAGCAAAGGTACTGAGAATCAGCAGAAGACGATGCAAAAGACGAGAGCAAGAAGGAAGAACAACAAGAGCTCAATGGCAACAGCTGGGGTATTCCTTATAAAGCTTTTGTCCTGCTCCTCACAAACCCCCACTCAGGTCATCCATTCCCGCTCCTCGTCGCCTTTTACTGCCATGTCGGTCGGGTTGGTGAGGGGCAATCGACGGGTTGCCCCTCATCCAACGCGAGAGCGACAGCAGAGAGCGACGTTCCATCGGATGCGCCATGTCATGGGCCATTGGGGGAGGTCAAGGTGCGGCTACTGGCCTCATTGGTCTCGTTTCATTTCACTCACCTTCAGGTTTGGGGGTTTCGCATCATGGTGCCCTCTCTTCCCCAATCCCGCAAGAGACAGAGCTCCAACTCGGCCGTCGCAACGGCACGCGATAGGGTAGAGGGCGTCATGAGGGATCCATCATGAGTCGGGTCTACTCCCCACAGTCACCTCGGATTATCGTGGGAATGTTGATCCGACGGATGCCGATTCCTCCACCAAGGAGGTGATGCGTGGGGAGTGGCATGAGATGAAGGGTAAGTTGAAATGATCTAGTGTTGGTGATGTTGCTTTCAATTGTTCCCTTGGTCCTGAATGGGGGCATCCTTTTCTGCGAAGAATTATCTATATCCTTCTTTCAATTACCTGATGTTTGTATCCCAAACATGCACTTGTCTCTTGATTGTCCAACTTTGTCGTCCCATCGTGTATCGGATCGGATATCGGGTATATCTTGTCCAACCCCGCGAGAACCAAACCATCACGTCTCACAGCCATCCACTGTCTTTCAACTCTTCCAGTCCTTCTTCTTTAGAGCCCGCGACTCGCCCAGACCAAAACCAGCCAGGAAGCAAAGTCTCATGGTCATGCCGACATAGACCCACGGCACATTACCCAGATCGCTCACATTCCACCCGGCTACATCCCAGTAGATGCTCACCCCGAGCTCCCGCATCGAGTACAAGTGTCCCACGTCGGCGAGCAGAAGCACAAAGAGCACGGTGCGCCAGACGCGCAGGTCCGCCGTGGACCGTAGCACGAGCGCCTCGTTGAGCGCGAAGAAGAAGAACATGTTGGCCAGCTGCGACATGGCGACAGAGGTTGCCAGCGGCGCATTGGCGTCCGGGGACGGTGCCGAATCCGAGTTCAACAGATTGAGGTAGGTTTCCTGGCGGAAGTGGCTGTAGTAGGCTCCGACAAGCGCGGAGATGGGTTCAACGACGAGGAAGAAGAGGCGGTAGATGAAGTGGATGCGGAATGCCACCTGGGCTGGTTTCTTCTGACCAGCCATTTTGCCGAGCTCTACAGGATATGAAGCTTCAGAGGCAATTGAGTATCTGGTAAGTTGGTGTGAAGAGGTGATATTGCTGTCGCTTTCGCAACGTGTTATTCATGCTCCATCACGAAAACTCTCCCAATGGGCCCTGGTTCGGGAAAAACTTGATCCACAAGGTTCAATCTCTGACCCCACGAGAACCGTGCCAGCCCCGTTATCTCGGTGCTCTTTACAACGAGATCTTGAAGCAGTGTCCATCGACGGCTGGCATGTAAGCTATCGTCATTCTGTAGCAGCTCCGACCTGGCTTAAAGCTAGGCCAGAGTCTCATGTGATACTTGTCTTGGCCAAAACGCTTCAGCCACGGTCAGCGAGGTAAGAAACGTTAATAGAACCTCTAAGCCCAAGACAGCCCCAGACGATCAAGGAGATCCCCCAATGCAGCACCAATGGCGTTGCGCTACGACAACCTTTACATCGGACGCTCCGTCTCGTCGGGCCAAGCTCCAGACCAAACCTGGAAGGTTTCTAGTTTTTCCTTTCCCAGTCGATCTCACCCGCAGAGATTTTTCCCGGAAGTTTAATGGTCCGAACGGCTGTGGGTGTGCTCGTTGCCGAGATCGCTGTAGATCTTCAAAGGGCATGAATCAAGTACTCTGTACTTCAGTGGCACAGCATCTCTTCTTGTGCCAGACTCAGCATTTAAATGACCAGGTTCTGCGATACCGTCCACCGGAAATAGAGGTCCAGGGTCTCAAAAGAAAAAATTCTATCCCTGTGGATGAGATCATTCAACAAGCCGAGTGGAATCCGGGGTCAGTGGCGCTGTTGGGGGGCTTTTTTCATTGAAGAACTGGGGTTGGGGTTTGGATTGGACAGCTCCTGCGAATTGAGGTCCGGGCATTAGCTGAACCGGGATGGGATCTGTTATTGCCTGGGCAATGTTTATCAGAGACCCAGCTGCAGTGTAGCATCAAAAAGCAACGCTGTTGTTGTGGTGAACGGGGTTGCGTTACACTTGGTTGGACAGCAAACATTTATGCTCGTCAATGTCAACAAAGAGAAGGGTCAGCGCTCCTGCAACCCATACCAAAGACCCTTTGACCTGCAGGAAAACGATTGCGAGTGCACATCGCCACTTACTGGGCCCCCTTTGCCCCCAAAACACCGAATGTCTGTGTTACGCGCCACTTGACGAGTTTTGGAGGGGGAGGGGCCGGCTAGTGTCGAGTCTAGAAGGACTTGTTCCGGAGTCGGTTCTCACTGTATTCTCACCGCTCAACTGGAGAAAAGGAAGTTGAACAATGACAATAATTTGCAAAGTGTCAAGTAATTACAGTCCCTGTCGTAAATGTCACTCAAGTCATGACCACATCGCGGCCCCCGAGGAAAAACTGGGACTTGCCGGTCAGAGATTGGGTCTCCGTCCTTCTGCATTCCATTCCCAGTCCTCTGGTCTGGTGCAGCTGCTGTTCGGGTACCGGGGGACGCTAGTTTTTGGGGCTGTCCCTGGCGCTGAAGATGGCGTTGGCAAAACTGAACCTACAGGAACGCCAGCCTGACATCACAGCTGGTTCACCGGTAACATTGCTTGACTGAGGATAGACTGGCATCTTGTTATCGTGAGACCTCTTCTCGCCCCTTTCCCGTCTCAACACCCTCTCGTCCTCAGTTCCCCTGATCGTCATTCTCTTGTCCCCTGACTCGCTTCTTCCTTTCAAATCTTCTCCCTTGGCTTCGGCTCCTGACCCCCGATCCGGTTGCCCTTGTCTGCCGTTGACTGTAAATATCACTGGTGCCCCTGTCCTGTCCGCCAACACCCGCCCCGTTGGTTTGACCGGGATTGCTAATCGAATCGGCGCAACGCTTTTCTTTCTTGTGCTTCGCTACCTTGTGTTCAAGGTCTACTTTCTCTCCTCCTTTCTTTTTTCTTGCTTGTCCGAGACTCAAGCGAAAAAGGATCGCCCACTGGGAAATAAAATTCCAATATTCTCACTCCTTATTATTGACAGTCGTGTCCTTCTTTTATCAGCTGCACCATCTTCAGCTCCTGCAGCGCTGTCCCAAAACGCAGCCCGGCCCTACACAAGGCGACCCCTCCCAGACCCAAACCTTACAGCACCTTCCTCCACTGCCCGAGGTGCTGCAACAACAAACAAACCTACAACCTCGATTCAGTCATACGACCTGAAGAGCTGCGCCCGCCTCTCCGCCTCGCTCACGGGTCGTCGTCCCAGCAGCACAGCACAGCACCTCACAGTACAAGAGCAAGCAAGCATCTTGTGCTGAATCATTCCTTCATCTGAGGCTTGCGCTACGCTCCTCTGCTGGCTTCAACTGTCCTTGACTTGGTCCCGACACTCCTTCATCTGACCGCCGTCGCATCGCAACTTGCAGTATCTGCTCGACGACTTGTTTCATCCGATACCGACAACCGACGACAGCCTTACGATCCCTTTCGTCGACTCGAACTTGAAACACATACTCTGTGTTTACCTGCGATTCAATAGCAACCATGACCAAGCGCATCATCCCCGTCAACGACTGGGCTCCTGCTCATGAGGCCATGATGGAACCCCCCGCCGAATCGTCTGCCATGGGCGCAGCTGCTGCTTCTGAATCTCAAGCATCGGCCGCCGGCGTCTTCCGTCCAGAAACCGGCTCTGGGGCGACCACGTACGGCCACAGACACCGTAGCATGAGTCTGTCGCTTCCTTGGCGACGCCCCAAGTCGTTTGTTTGGGGACATGATAGCTCGCATCATCTGTCGCGTCACTTTAACGATCTTGCCATCGACGATACTGAAGAGGAGGTGCACGAGTCAGGCCACGGCGCCCATGGCCACGGTCATGAACAACACCACCATTTCCATACTCCTGGTGCGATCAAGGGAATCATCCGTCGAGCGTCTGTCTCGTTCAACCGTATGGTTCATCGTCGACCCTCTGTGGCTGAAGAGATCCCTGAACACCACTCTGCAAGACCCATCACATCTCATGGACACTCGACCTGGAACAGACTTCGACAGGCCACTGTCAGACACTCGCGATCCATCTATGGACTAGATCTGAACCATGAGCACGGATTCCACCATCAACAGGAGCATCCTTCTAATCTCCCTATTCCTGGTTTCCGTGGAGAGCCACCAATCATCCCTGATAACTCGGGAGCCGCTGCAAAGGCTTCAGCTGCCATGCAGAATGAGTACTTTGCTCGCCAGAGTCTTCACAGCATGTGGCTCAACCCTACCACCAACGATGAGACCAACGATCGAGAGAGTGGCATTGGAATTACTGTGACTCTGCCTGGCACCGAGGAAGCTGATGCCGAGTCTGTCATTAGCAAGATTGACTTTGTCACCAAGCTTCCTACTGAGCTTGCCATCCACATTCTCGCCTGTCTGGACGCTGCAGCTCTCACCAAGGCCAGCGAGGTCTGCCGCAGCTGGAAGAACATCATCAGTAACCAGCACATCTGGCGTGAGTCTTGTCTTCGTGAGACAACGACCACGTATGCCACCAGCACTCCCGTCACACCCGGAACCGGCCTCGGTGTTCCGGCAATTGCACCCACTAATGATTGGCGTGAGATTTATCGTGTCAAGCAGCAATTGACTCACAGATGGAAGGGCGGCAAGGCCAGCCCCGTTTATCTGAATGGTCACAAGGATAGCATCTATTGCCTTCAGTTCGATGAGTGAGTTTATTCACCAACTTCTCCCGATCACTTACTGACTTGACCAGGCACAAAATCATTACTGGTTCGCGAGACAAGACGATTCGCGTCTGGGATATGCACACTCTGCAGTGCCGTCTCGCTATTGGGCCTCCCGAGGTCATCCATGAGCCTGATATGCTCTTGGATGATGAAGGCAACCCTACCCACTTCGCGACCGGCTCGGACAGCGAGAGAACCGCACCCTCGATGCCCACTCTCGCCTCATTCCCTACTCACCACAAGGCATCCATTCTGTGCCTGCAGTACGATGATGAAATCCTGGTGACTGGATCCTCCGATTCGACCTGCATCGTCTACAATGTCAAGGCGGGATATCGACCTATCCGCCAGCTTCGCCGTCACACCGCTGCTGTTCTGGACCTGGCCTTTGACGACAAGCACATTGTCACCTGCAGCAAGGACTTTAGCATCTGTGTGTGGGAGCGCGAGACTGGCAACCTTTTGAAACAGCTCCGTGGACACAGTGGGCCTGTTAATGCAGTGCAGATGCGGGCAAACACCATCGTGTCTTGCTCGGGTGACTTCCGCGTCAAGCTGTGGAACATTGAGACGGGCAAGAACATTCGCGAATTCACGGGTCACACCAAGGGTCTTGCCTGCTCGCAATTCTCCGAGGACGGTCGATACATCGCCTCTGCGGGTAACGACAAGGTGATTCGCATCTGGGACGCCAACACGGGCGAGTGCCTGCGTGAGATGCGCGCTCACGAGAACCTCGTTCGTAGTCTGCACATTGACAGCGTGAGCGGACGACTCATCAGTGGAAGCTACGATACGGATATCAAGGTCTGGGACATGGAGACGGGCCACCAGTTGCTGGACTTCCCTGGATGGCACGCTAGTTGGGTGCTCAGTGCCAAGAGCGACTACCGCCGTATCGTGAGCACCGGACAGGATCCCAAGATTCTGATCATGGACTTTGGCGCCGACGTTGACGGCATCGAGATGCTGGAGTGTGGTCAGCCTGTCGAGACTGATGGAGGCTTCATCTGAGTCTGACAAAAAGAGGCAGAATACTAATGGGCCAACACGATTCGCAAGTCGAGTTGCAAGTTGGCTGTAACGATTTATGATATGGAGGGATTGGATGGTTAGACGTGGGTATCTATCGCATGACGGCACGGCAGCATGATGGAAACTTGCTGGACGGGTTGGAGACATGACCAGGCGTGCAGCCTCACGGAGCACCCTATGAGATGAGATCTGGATGCATGTAAGGATGGCGATTCGTCGCCGTGTGGGGTTAGGTTACTTGTTTGGCATACTGTTAGCGATTTGTGGATTACATAGACCACTGGTGTAATATGATTATATGAGCATTTCTCTACATCTTTCTGAATGAGCCGAGTCGATTCGACTTGCCGAAAACGAACCAATGGCTTCGGGTTGCTCGGGCGAAGCCGAGGCCATTCAGGGGCGGGACGATGTAACGGCGGGAGATGACGGGGGTAATGAGGATGCGCGTCGAAGTTGGAGTCTGGGGGAGAATTGGGCCGAGCAGAGTCCGAGATGAGGGATGGGGGAAACGAAACGCCATGTGTTAGAACTCATGGCCATGATGCGATGCATGGGCAGTTTGACGGATCTAGAAGATTTCTGTTTCAATGCATGACAAGAGTCGATCAACTGCTGTGAAACGTTGGCTTGATGGGTACAAGATCATGTAGGTAGCCGTCGTCGTCGACGCCACACAATGCATCCGATAGATAGGCGTCGAGTCGCCAAGAATATGATTCTAGTCTTGTTTAATGAGGTCGAGCCAAATGCGGCCATCGAGGGTTGTGTGTTTCGAAACGGGGGCTATCGAAGGCGCATCGTTGGCTACTGTGCTAAAGAGAGTATGCTATAGCCGCCACTACAAGAGTCGCCTTTACCTATCTATGGAACGCACTTGTGGATATACAAAACCCTTCTTGAGCGCTTGTCCAACCCAGCCCCGGATAGTCGCGCGCGTGTTTGAAGCCATGACGCAGGTTGATTGAGGAGGAATCGATCCGTTGGTGGGCGATGGTCCGAGGTCCAGCGGGGCAAGGAGGGAAGATCTGATTAAGGGATCGGAAGTGATGCCCTCTGGAATGCGGCTGGACAATGATGCATATGGAATTCCTGCCCTGAAGTATCCCATCACATTGTTCGCATTAGTTCAAGAGACATTTCGATGGCAGGGCTGTAGACGCCACGGGACAGCGGGTGCATGTGGAGATTTGCATCAGCGAGGCTTGAAGTTAAATTATCGGCATTTAGACACCTCGTGGACGCATCCTGCAAGGCACAAGAACGAACACATGTACCTCGTGGACCGACTCTCATGATCGCTACATGGATGTCACGAAAACATCACATGGATCCATTCTTTCTGAGACAGACAACATCCCTTTGCCGCCTGACAAAGAGAGGGTCCCCTCCATCCGATCAGACTCTCAAAGCCACACGCTGGCTCGTCCGGGGGGAACCACTGAAACAAGGCGCTAGAGGCAAGGGTACCTGAACCGGGATTGTTTGTCTTTGCCTCTTTTGGATCACGAGGTTTGGTTCTCCATCTGGGGTGCTATCCTGTAAACTCTACTTCTCTCTCTTTACTTTTTTGCAAGTTTACCCCTTTTTTTGACAAGTGCTTTGTTATCATTATCATCCCTTATGTTTTTACGACGACAGGTCATTATAGCTTGTTAAAATCCGAGTCCAATATTGTCAAAACCAACAGAGACATTCATTCAGCTTGGTCTTGTCTGCCGCTTTGGCCCCATATGCCCGGCCGTGTTTGAAACAACCCGGTGGTGTCTGCATGGTCCAATGGGAATGCCCTCACCTCCCTTGTCTAGCCTGAACAACGAGAAAACCCCAGCCAGCCCGAATCGATGGATGGTTCCACCTCGAGGATGATGCCGTCAGTTTACTCAGACGGCATCCCTGTCCATGACCCTGTCGAGGACAATAATGCAAAGGTGAGCTATTGCTACTCTTGGGATGGATGTGTGTGTGATAAAGTTCCAACCTGCCTCAAAAACGCGTGTGTCTGCTCTCCCGTGTCTCTCCCTTCTCTTTTTTTCTTCTCGCTCTGCAACCACCACCACCGACAAATATCGTCACTGTCTTTTTCGTGTGAACACGCGCCTCTGCGTGTGTCTCTCTTTTTTTTTTTCTAACCACCGTTCTTTTCTTTCTTCATCCCTCTCTCATTTCAGGGATTTAAACACGTCTTGGTCACCTTTCGCATTCTTTTTTTCTGCACTGACCGCATTGACCTCTTTTCTGTTGTTCCGGTAAGTGTTGGCTCTTGGACGTGAACTCTCAGACACGCGAGATGAAAGCGTCTTCTTGGCTTAAAGCAAAGTTGCTTCTGGTTGGATGAGATACAAAAGAAGCAAAAAAAGAAAAACGTGGGCCTTGAGATCTAGTGGTCTCACCAGCGATAGCCTCGGGCTTTTGTGGCTGGCCTCGCTTCACTTACACCAGCTGGTCGCCAGCTGTCTCCCACTTTTCACCTGTTTTGACCTTCACCTTTCATCCTCAATTAGATATTTCCATTCTTTGTTTTTTCTTTTCTTCATTTCTCCTCTTTCAATCACACTCTCTCATCGAGCCATCGGTATTGTCGCTGTGGCTCTTTGTTCCCCTCTTATCATCCCCTTTCGCCTTCAAAGGCTTCCTCAAGCTTCCCTTCTTCTACGTCACCAAGCAGATTTCATTTCTCATCATTCTCTCATCGCCGCGATATCCTGCTCTCATTAAGCACGCGACTGACTCTTTTCTCCCACAGCCTTTCGCTGGAACATCACAACCACTCTCATTAGATCGAACAACACCCCAAGCGACTCCGTTTAGCTGGTTCTACATGGTCATCATGGGGCTCTCGACGATCGTCACCGCGTCTCTCTTGGCCTTGCGCCTCTTTTCTCTCCCCGTCTCGGCTGCTCCTCAGGTGCCTGTTCCTTCAGCTCCCGTTCCTTCGGCTGCTGTCCCTGTTGCTGCCCCCGAGTACGGTGTCGCTGCCGCCGACTGGTGGCTCGCGTCCATTGAGCGTCAAGGTGCCGTCGCATACGGTGGCTCTGCTGACTACAAGATCTTCCGAAACGTCAAGGACTACGGTGCCAAGGGTGATGGCTCTACTGACGACACCGAGGCCATCAACGCCGCCTTTTCTGATGGCAACCGCTGCGGCTACGGCTGCGACTCGAGCACCGTCCGCCCTGCCCTTGTTTACTTCCCTCCCGGTACCTACGTCGTCTCCAAGCCCATCCTCCCCTACTACTACACCCACATGGTCGGCGATGTCCAGTCCCTCCCCGTTCTCAAGGCCGCCGCCAACTTTGCGGGCATGGCTGTCATCGACTGCGATCCCTACGACGACCAGGGCAACAACTGGCACACCAACCAGAACAACTTTTTCCGCCAGATCCGAAACTTCAAGATTGATCTCACTGGCATGCCCAAGACTTCGGGTACCGGTGTTCACTGGCAGGTTGCTCAGGCTACTTCGCTCCAGAACATTGTCTTTCAGATGATTGAGGACAAGAGCGAGGACAATGTCCAGCAGGGCATCTTTATCGACAACGGCTCTGGTGGTTTCATGACCGATCTTGTATTCATTGGTGGCAAGTATGGCGGCTTCCTCGGCGGTCAGCAGTTCACTGCTCGCAACATGACCTTCCGCAACTGCAACACTGCTGTGTACATGAACTGGAACTGGGTCTGGACCCTCAACGGCCTCGACATTGACGGCTGCAACATCGGTGTTGATATGACTGCCGGTGAGAACATCCAGAACGTCGGCTCCATTCTTCTTCTCGACAGCAAGATCTCCAACACTCAGGTCGGTGTTCTCACCACCTACGACCCCGCCCAGCCTGGCACCAACGGCACCCTGGTCCTCGACAACGTCGACATGTCTTCTGCCGTCCCCATCGCCGTCAAGAACAAGGGCACTGAGGCTACCGTCCTCGCCGGTAACGCCAAGGTCGACTCGTGGGTTCAGGGCCGCGCTTACGTCGGCGGCAATGGTGAAGCTGTCCAGGACGCCCAGTCACCTATCCAGAAACCCGCGGTCCTCCTCGACAGCGCTGGCAAGGTTGTCACCAAGAGCAAGCCCCAGTACGACAACATCCCCTCTACCCAGTTTGTGTCTGTCAAGTCCAAGGGCGCCAAGGGTGATGGTGTCACCGATGATACTGCCGCTATCCAGGCTGTCTTTGACGGCATCACTGAAGGCCAGATTGTCTACTTTGACCACGGTGCCTACGTCATCACCGACACTGTCAAGGTCCCCAAGGACATCAAGATTGTTGGTGAGATCTGGCCTCTCATCATGGCTGGCGGCGACAAGAACTTCAAGGACCAGACCAACCCCAAGCCTGTCTGGCAGATTGGTCAGGAGGGTGATGTCGGCAACGTCGAGATCCAGGATCTCATGTTTGAGACTCTTGGTCCTCAGCCCGGTGCCATCCTCATGGAGTTCAACGTCGCTGGCGAAACTCCCGGCTCTGCTGGTCTCTTTGATGTTCACTTCCGCGTTGCTGGTTCTGCTGGTACCAAGCTCCAGTCCGACACCTGCAAGAAGACTCCCGAGGTCAAGACTGAGCCCAACCCCGAGTGTGTGGGTGCATTCATGCTCATGCACGTCACCAAGCAAGCCAGTATTTACATGGAGAACACCTGGCTGTGGGTCGCTGACCACGAGCTTGACCTTGCCGATCACTCTCAGATCAACATCTACAACGGCCGAGGTATCCTCATCGAGAGCAGCAAGGGTGCATGGCTCTGGGGTACCGCCTCTGAGCACAACGTTCTCTACAACTACCAGCTCAAGAGCGCCAGCAACGTCTACATGTCACTGATCCAGACCGAGACTGCCTACATGCAGGGCAACCCCGACGCCACAGTGCCCTTCACCGTCAATGCCAACTTCTACGACCCCGACTTCACTGCCTCTTGCACAGGTGACTCGACAAAGTGCGCGCGCACCTGGGGTGTCCGAGCCATCGACTCCAAGGACATCTTCATCTTTGGTGGCGGTCTTTACAGCTTCTTTGACAACTACGACCAGGAGTGCGTACCTCTCAACAACTGCCAGGACAACATGGTCAGCATCGAGAACTCGCAAGTTCATCTGTACGGCATCAGCACAAAGGCCAGCATCAACATGGTGACTGTCGACGGCAAGTCTGTCATGCTGGACGCTGACAACCGCAACAACTTTTGCGCTGCGATTGCTCTGTTTTCTTCGTCGGCATAAGCGCCTCTCATGCGTCACTACAACATGCCATGACCAAATGATCACCGCGACCAACAACGGTCTAGACGTACAAAGAACACGAACATGTACATACACATGCATACCCAAGTCACATGTCCTTTTTTTTCTTTTTCCCTTTTCTTCTTTCTCAAGCTTCTCTGACGTGTCGAATCCGGGCAACCGGAATGATGACACTATTTTGGGCCGGTTTCTGGTTTGATCATTGGTTCCGTTGGTGGAACAAGGAGTTTTAGGGATAAAGCGGGAAACGCTCGGATAAGGGGAAATGTTGATATAGCCATTGCTTTAGAGGCAAGGTAGTAAAAATACGATGAATCGACGTGCTACCAAGTTTTGTGTCCTGTGATGACGATGGTTGTGCATGGCCTCTGACATGACACGATGGGGATGGGATAAAAGAGTGATGTGAGTCTACTACGTACCTGTTCCAGAGGCATATGCATAAAGCAAAACAGTCTGATGACGACCAAAAAAAAGGGTAGACCCATGACTCCGTGAGTCGAACCTTGGACCCTTCGTCGGCAAAAAGCGAAGGTCACTATGTGACATTTCATTGCGAAGGCCATATCGTAAGGTTGTGTATTTAGCTACTTCGCTGAAAGAACAGAGTGTTGATCTCAGTGATAAAGTTCTTTTTTCTATAGCACGCCTAGTGTTGCTGCCTAGATGCCTGCGGCAGTCATATTGCCTCATGCTGCTTTCCGCCCGGACGCGATGCCAGAGACTACCGAGAACGCAAGAGACGTCCGTCATCAGGTAGGCACCATGTCACTGAGATGTGGATTCATTTCAAAAAGCAGTTCTTAGTCTATCTTTAATCCTTATGAGCGAACGATGAATTGACATTGTCGCCCTCGTCACGAGAGCGCAGGCATCTATTCCCAAGGTGCCCCCTCGACTTGACAAACGCCAAGATACTTACAAATGGCCACCAATGTTTATGTTCTTATTATATGAAGTAGACTAGTTTTGGCTATGATCTGTCTTTCCGCTATGATGCGACGCAGATGGAAGAAATGTGGTGCCGAGATACCCAGGCTCTGACAGAGAGGGAAGAAAGAAAAAGAGGCTTTGCGAGTCGAACTCGAGCCTCTGTCAAGAGGCAAAAAGCGAAGGTCACAAATGTGGCATGTTATTGCCCATTGAATATTAATTATGAAGCTACTTCGCTGAAACAAAGGGTCTTAATTTGACTTATAAGACTCTTGCGGCTGAAGCACGTGCTGTTGTTGCCTCGAGCTCTGGCTTGTGACCTTGTCAGTATTGGCCGGGCATGATATTTGAGCGCAGTGGACATTTGTAGTGGCTGACATGAATAGACGACCATGAATTTGTTTTGATGTGAATTCTAGGCCTACGTTTAATCACTATGAACCAGGCGACGAGACCGGCGTTCCCTGCGTCGTGTAGTCGCTTGAGGGTGTTAATGTCACGATGAGTGTCTACTTAGGTTGGCAGCAGTAAAAGTGAGGCCTAGCGTTCTTTCAATATTCAAGGCTCTGATAGATAGCCACGAAGACAATTTTCCTTAGAATTCCGAATCCCATGGTGCTGCTCACAATTGACAAACGTCAAGCCACACTTACAAAAGGGGGACAAAAAAAATGGCACCAGGAGGATTGAACCGTGTCGTTCAGCAAAAAAGAACGAAGAAAGCCAGGGAGCGCAACGCGCTACCAACCTGACCAAAGTGAGTTTTCTTTCATTGATGAGTTTTGCTACTTCGCTGACGGGGGGTGTGCTTTCCCAGTTGATAAAGGAAGGTTCACTTTGTTGAGAGGTTGTTGGTTGTGTCGGGCAGTGAGTCAGCCGGCCAAGGGCCTAGGCACCGGCAGGTGGGGCATGGACGCCGACTGTACCCGGACGGCGAGAAGACATATGAGCACAGAGGAGGGAAAACTCGTGAGATGTCTTTGAACGGAGCAGATTAAACCTATGTTATGAGAATCAGATTAATGGAAGAAGAAAAAATAAAGAAAAAAGGCACTTGTCACGCAGAGAACCCACTTCATCCACAACCAATGTTCGAACGCAAGTCCTCTCGACTTACACGGCCATCATCGCCTACCTCAAAAAGCGAAGGCTCCTCCGAAGAGGAGCTGGTACTACTGGCAGTTTTCCGGCAACCGAAGCATGCCTTTCGACTAAGTTGTTTAATGTAGCTACTTCGCTGAGAGGCTTCTTTGTTGGTTCAGCATATAAGGGGAATGGGTGTGGTCGGGTGAAGTGGAGCCAGCACGGGCGGATGCTTGGGTGGTTGCCTCACGGTCACCCACACGAGAAGCCTGAGGAGGACATCTTCCAGGAGTTAATGATGTAGAAGAATTGAGGGACAAATATTTGAGGATACGGTAGTGTTAGAGCCACGGAGGGCGAAAAAGAAAAAGAAGAAAGACAAGGTGAAATTACTGCACGTATACATCATGATAGCCACAACTCGAACGCAGACTTCTCGTCTTTGCTTTGGACTCCCAAAAAGCGAAGAACCCCCGTGATGGAGGAAAAGATCATAGTTTCAGGCAGCCGAAGCTACCACTAAACCAAATGGCTTCGAATGTTTAGCTACTTCGCTGAGAGAGTGAGCTGTTGGTCTGGCATATAAGGGGAGGGTGCGTGCGAAGGCGGAGTAAGCAGGGACGGGACGTCGAGCGGGTGGCCTTCACACGGTCACACACACAAGCAGAGACGGACGCGTTCAAAGAGTGGTAGTAAAGTTGGACCTTGAGTGCAAAATCTCGAGAAGAAAGAGAGATGACAAGTAGAGGGCAAAAATGTAACAAAAAAAGACATCACAAAGCTATTACACGCATACACCAAGACTAACATAGTTCGAACGCAGGGTTCTGGGCTTTACTCTCGACTGCCAAAAAAACGAAGAGCTCCCCCGTGAGGGAAGAGGAAATTTGAGCGTGGCCACTGAACTAAATGTTCATATTGTTGCTACTTCGCTGGGACAGTAACCTGTTGGCTGGACATTTAAGGGTGCTAGGTCGAGGCCAGCGCGAGGTGGGGGTCAAGGCAGCCACTTCAAGCCAGCAGCCAGGAGCTCAGAGAGGAGGCCGCATTCAAATCGTCGCATGGAAATCGATTGAAGGTCCGTGGATATGAAAAATACGATATGGACAAGGGCAAAAAGAGAATGGGAGTCAAAGGGATGAGCGTAACCAGAATGTAAAGCGACGACATGAAAACGCCACTACGGTCACGTTCGAACTGAGGTCTTCACCTACCCACGACAACCAAAAAGCGAAGGTTCCCTCGTTAGAGGGAGGAAATATCCGAAGACATGATGTGATTTAGTACTACTGTACCAAATTCTGGACCGGTTGGCATTATTGTTGCTACTTCGCTGGTGGATGCTGGGTCTGACTGGGTGTAAGAGGGGAGGATTCATGCATGTCATGGAGCAGGGGTGGTTGAGGCAACAGCCTGGACGTCACACTCAGACAAAACACTCTCACTCATGATGGAATGTTGACTCCTATGATGAATACTTGGGTTTTTGGTAGCTGACATGGCTTCTTCCCTTCTGAACGCTGATTTGGTTCAGCAGAGAAAGGACAGTTTCTTTGGTATCAAGGTCTAGGGTGGCAGACGACGCAGTCTCATCTTCACAATCGAGCAGCTCAACAAATTCCATGGCACAGGCCTTTCATCACAGAAAAATGATATTAGAACGTGCACGATCTAGTGGGAGCATGCTGGATAAAAAGATGGAGGTGAAACCTGAAAAGATGTTGTAGAAAAAAAAGAGATCTTGCGTTCGAACGCTCGACCTTACACTGGAGCATCATGAACCAAAAAGCGAAGGACCCCTGAGGGGAATGGTCTGTTTAGGGAACACGTCTAGGACGGATCCCAACGCGCCATGCGTGCCTGGTAGTATGCAGCTACTTCGCTGACAGGGGTTGATTTAGACCAGCTTATAAAGGCGTGGCTTGAGCGAGTGATTGTGGTCGGATGGCGGTGGCAGCCTGGCGTTGTGTGACGGCGTTCAGCTCCAGCTGCCAAGATCAATCTGGTTGGTGTCGGTGGTGTGGGGCACCGGCACCCCGCGAGCGATCAAAGGATGGATGTCAGGATGGTAACCCAGTCAGCATCTAGGAACAAAGACTTCTTGGTGTCGACAGAGGCCAGCGCCAATCCGGCACGCATTCAATGTAAGGGATCTCGCGATTGATGGGCTTTTGCGCTCACATTCCTGACCTCACCAGCTCACTTGCCTTTGGACAAAGACTCGGCGATTTATTCTTCCGGCCGACGTTACTGAGGCCCTGACAACAACCACGTCGACGTCATCGGTGGCCAGCTTTCGCCAACAAAGCCGTTTGGCGCCACTTAACTCCTCTTTCTTCCGCGCGAGACCTTCTTTTCTACCTGTCAATTAACATTCTGCGATCTCTGTCAGACTGCGCTCTGCTGTTTTGTTGCTGTTCTAGAATGGTTACTACCCGACGCGCCGCTAGAGCGGCCGACTCTTCAAGCAACATCGCCATGGAACCCACGAGAACTTCGACTTCGACCCCGCGAACGTCGCCCTTCCTCCCGACGCCTTTCGAGAGAATCAGCCTGGCGTTGTTCCCCGTCATTCTTGTGTTCGGAACTATCTTCTCCATCGTGTCTCCCGACACTCGCTCCGCGCCATACGACCACGTCGCGCAAGCCCACGTCCAAGACATCAAAGTTGCCCCGAGCTACTTTGCGCTCAAGTCCAACATCTTCAACGTTGTCTTTGTCAAGAGAGGCTGGGCATGGATTACAGTCGCCTTTGCGCTCTTCATCTTTACACACCCGAGTACTGCCGACGCGGGACGTCGACTCCGCGCAGTATATCGATGGGCTGCTGTGACGACTATCTGGATCCTCGTTACCCAGTGGTGCTTTGGCCCCGCTCTGATCGACCGCGGCTTCCGATGGACGGGCGGTCGATGCGAACTTGCCCGGAGGGAGATTGAGATGGGTGATACCGGCCTTGGAGAGATGGTGACATCCGTGGCTTGCAAAGCAGCCGGTGGCAAGTGGAAGGGTGGTCATGACATATCAGGTCATGTGTTTCTCCTCAGCCTCGGTACTGCATTCCTTTTCCAGGAAGTTGGCTGGGCAGTTGGGCGATGGCTCGGGCAGGACGAGGAGAGATGCGTTGTCATGGCGGACGGAGCCCTCAAGAGCGCCAACGTCGAGGCCCAGGTATCGCAGGAGCACGTCGAAGAGCCGACTCTTGGGGTGGGTGGCAAGTTTGCTGTGGGTGTTATGGGCCTGAGTGTGTGGATGCTTCTTATGACAGCTATCTACTTCCACACTTGGTTCGAGAAGGTGAGTTTGCCCCAGCACCTGTCTATCGTATCTTGACTAACTATTTGCAGTTTACGGGACTCTTGACCGCCGCTACAGGCTTCTACATTGTGTATATTGTGCCTCGATTTGTGCCTGCTGTTAGGCAGGTCATCGGGCTCCCAGGGATATAGACGGATGTAATGTGACGAGACATGTGGGTATGAGTGGCAATGGCCAGCGTAATTAGATATTAGAGATAAATAATATGTATTGTATTGACCTTCTGAACATTGCTGTCGCGGCTGCTTTCAACATCATGCGGTTTCTGGTGCTAATGAGAGGCGCATCGGACGCCGGTGGGCGGAAGATGCTCCTCTACCAGGCACTCTTCAATATGGTAGCTGTTCAACAATGATTTGAAGCCGATGGATGGGGACAGTCAAACTTGATTGGAGAGAAGGCGAAGGAGAAAGGTCTCCTGAGGTTGACACCATGGAGAGCTGTTTTCTTGGGATCGAAAGGGGCATATTAGTAGATAGAGTGGGTATAACCAAAAAGCCCAGACAGTGAAACTTGCAATCTGTTCTCTAATATAGTTGCAACCCGGCCCTCGATGGGTTTACTGAGCCCGAAGATCGTGAAACTTACTCGATCGATAAGAACATGATCTAAATATAGATGGGATTTCGGAATTAGGAAAGAAGATCGGCGCTATTTACACACGCCTAGATCATGAAGATTTGCCAGGGCTATAAGAGTCGACGGCACTTATTCTTTCGCGGATACCACCGATGCCCCTGAACAAAGTCAAACTCTAAAATTCCGGAAGCGGATTTTCTGTAATTGAAAGCAGTGCCTTTAGGACCGTCATGTTTCAGTCACCGAGTTTCTCCCTGGTACTTCATTCCTGTTACTCATTCTGAGTTATGCTAGCTGCGAACATCCAACCCGGAGAGGTTGGAACGACATCAGCAATAGTCAATAACTAAGCATCGATAGAATAGACGGATGATCTAGCCTTATCCAGCACATTAACCTGTTGCCGAAGCTTAAAAGAGCGGAATGGCTCCGAATAAAGGGTCTGTTGCGGGTTCTTAGACGTTGCTTATTCTCCAAGCAATCGAATTCCATAATGCGTTACCTGAGATATCTGGAGAACTATGCGTTACTCCGTCAAATAGCTAATCATGGAGCTCTCAAAGCATGGTAAAAATTCATTCCATTGTATCCTATCCAAGTGTTTCGATGTACTCCGGCAGGCGTTGCTGGATCCTATCCAGAGTCGTGCGGTGGCCCTTTTCTAGCAACCTCTGCTTCACCGGAGCTTTAGTGAGGTAAATAGAGTCTTTCGTACGTAACACTACTTGGGCCCTCCCTTCCTTGTGAGCTAATTCATGATCAGTTTGCGGTCAAGGTTGAAAGCGCCCCTTTCAGAACGAGGTCAGCTGGTTGTGACTAAAAATGTATACTACATGGTAGAATGACAAGTTATGGTAGCATAGCAATACCGCGGTTGGTTGGCAGAGACACAGCAAGTTCAAAGCTTGCAGTTGAATGACAACGAGGTCAAGAGTTGAGGACTGTAACTATACACCAGCTTCAGGGATATGCACAAAGAAGTTGAAGGTCTCGGCCACGCTGCTTATTGGATTTTACAAGTATTAAACTATTAGCACTGTAACTTGAGAGTCATTGGTCCAGCAGCAACTCTGCCTAGGCAATGCGTTGAGGGGGAGTTATAACTAGTTGTAGAGGCGAGCATCCAAGTTAGGAAACCCATGAAAACTGAGACCTGTAGGTTGGCGAGAAGACAAGAGCCTTTGTGGAGATAGAGATGTTGGCTTGACTTGGTCGAGCTTGTGCGAGAGGATCGTAGACAGAATCTCTTCAGTCCCCTTAGTGTCTTTAACTTGTGAAGCTGAGACCGAGTTATGGGGAGCTTGTCGTCGAGAAATTTTGTGACATTGAGTTGCGGTTTCATTATCTCTTGTTCGTCAAATTGGGTGCGATTATGACAATTTTACAAGGGTGCTATTGGCCGTTTTCGTTGGCTGTCTTGAAGGATGAAAAATGGCTTGCCGAGATGGCGATGACCAACGTTCGTATCAACTTGCTGATATGGCGAAAAGCTCTTGCAAGCGAGCAGAATAACGGGCAGTAAATGTGGTGCACAACCAAGTTGTAACCAAGTTGAGAAAATGCCCAAGTCTAAGACGATTGCACTCTAGTACATGGGGGTTAGTTGCAGTGTTGTAGATGTGGTCGCGAAGCATTCGCTGAAACTTTGATTAGCCAAGGGTTGGGCATCTGTTGACAACTTAGGTCGGACAATGAAAAGCGCGCATCTGCGTGGTTGGGCTGTGGTTATCTGCGATGTGACAGGATGTGACGAGATGTGACAGCAAGCACGACAGGCTGTTGGAGTATGTTCCATGGGTTCAAAGTAGCGCTGACGGTTGAGAGCCATGCTCAATTAACGACTCAAGGCTTCTATTTGACAATTCCCAGGCATCATGATTAATTCCTGCCGTCGTTTGTGAGAAAAACTGAGCGGTGACAACTCACCCACCTCTAATGGCGCCTTACAGGTTATCATGCAATTGAGTGCGGGTGATAAAAGCGACCCTCATCCGTGCCACGTCAGAAGCGAGATGAGAGCAAATTACTTGGCCAGAGGCAGCGATTATTGTCAGCACAAGGCCCCCGCGTTTTGAACACAAGATGGAGGAATGAATGATGATGTTAAACTAGGCAGACAGAAAACAAAGTAAAGGGGGATGATGGAGACAAGGTCGTCAAGGGCAACTTGTCTCGGTCGCAAACGAAACGCACTAGAAATGTCTACCCAAGATCCACAAGCCCAAGCAAATCGGGGACCGGAAAGAGCCTGTCGGCCGATAAATTAGAAATCAGGGATTCCCGCCCATCCCATCCCCATGGGCCATGTGTCAGGCCACTAGGCTACAGCTTTAAATAGGCACCAGAATACTCTTCGCCGTTAGGCATCAGGTTTGCGCCGTATAAGTTGTCGTACTCCGTGACGCGTCCTCAGAAGGTGTGTTTTCTGGAGCAAATCAAAGGCAGCAGATTCTTATTGCAGTTTAGGCGGCGACAATGCGCGAGATTGTAAGTTTTTGACAATTTGCATGATATTTTGGAGTTTCCAATCTGACGACTCACCCTTTTTGATTAGGTACACCTTCAAGTCGGCCAATGTGTAAGAAATCTCATCCCTGTTTGCTTTAATGGTTTAGATGTTGATTTTATTCGCAGGGCAATCAAATCGGAACAAACTTTTGGTAATCCAGCAGTTGCTTTGCTTTCAGGGAGCAGCAGAACTGACACTTCTAGGCAAACCGTTTCTGGTGAACATGGAATCGACCTTGATGGAGCGTAAGTTTCCCGACTTTTACTCCTCACTCGTTGCTCAACTCTGCGCAGATACAATGGAACATCGGATGTACAACTAGAGCGACTCAACGTCTACTTTAACGAGGCAAGTCAATTTTACATCGCCTCACATAGCCAAAGTCCGCTAACTGGTAGTTCTTCTCTAGGCAACGAACAACAAGTATGTTCCCCGCGCAGTCCTCATTGACCTGGAGCCTGGTCCCCTGGATAGCATCCGCGCTGGGCCCATGGGGCAACTGTTTCGCCCCGACAACTTTGTGTCAGGTGCTGATAGCGCGGGAAACAACTGGGCCAAGGGACATTATTCGGAAGGCGCTGAGATCGTCGATGAGGTTGTTGATGTGGTGAGAAGAGAAGCTGAGGGTTGCGAGCACCTTCAAGGCTTTCAGCTCACCCACTCTCTCGGCGGAGGTAGCGGCTCAGGAATGGGCACACTTCTTCTATCTAAGGTCAAGGAAGAATTCCCTGACCGCATGATCGCCACCTATTCAGTCCTGCCCTCACCAACCGTTTCCAACACGGTCGTTGAACCGTACAACACCACCCTGGCGCTAAACCAGCTCATCGAAAATTCTGACGAAACATTTTGCCTCGACAACAAGGCCCTCATCGACATCTGTACCAGAAGCCTCAAAATCGCCGCCCCGTCCCACTCGGACCTCAACTCTCTGATTTCCAAGGTCATGGCGGGTGTGACGACTTGTTTCCGCTTCCCTGGTCAGCTCAACTCGGATCTTCGCAAGATGGCTGTCAACATGATTCCGTTCCCTCGACTGCACTTTTTCATGGTTGGCTTTGCGCCGCTTATGAGTCGGGATAGTCGGTCGTTTCAGCATCTGACTGTGCCTTCGCTTACGCAGCAGATTTTTGATTCGAAGAATATGATGGCGGATTCTGATTTCCGGAATGGGAGATATCTTGCTTGTTCTGCTATTTTGTGAGTCATGCCTAGTATGTACTCTGACCTTGACGTTGCTAACTTGAACCAGCCGCGGCCGTCTGTCGACCAAGGAAATCGAAGACCAGATGCTCAACGTGCAATCCAAGAACTCTTCGTACTTCGTCGATTGGATTCCTAACAACGTGCAAACCGCCCTGTGTTCTGTCCCCCCAAAGGGTCTCGACATGGCAGCTACCTTCGTGGGTAACTCAACCGCCATTCAGGAAGTGTTTAAGCACGTGGCGGACCAATTCTCAGCCATGTTCCGTCGCAAGGCATTCTTGCACTGGTACACGGGCGAGGGAATGGACGACATGGAATTCACCGAAGCAGAGTCTAATATGCACGACTTGATATCCGAGTATCAGCAATACCAGGACGCCAGCGCTGACGACGAGGCTGCTGAATATGAGGAGGAGGAAGTTGAAGCTGAGTGATGGAGATGCAGGTTTGGGATTCTTTTGCTTCTTTTACTGGTTTGGTCTTTTGTTGAAAAATATCTATATACTTAAATAGCCACTCTTCTATGTAATTCTCTTGGCAACTGATACCTAGGATATGCTATTCTTTTGGTACTTCAGACGACTTGACATACATGGTGTCAAATTCAACGTGCTTCCACTTGCCGGTTGCGGTGTTGAGAGTAAGGTTGGTGTGCTTGACTTCCCCATATCGAAGTGCGCCAGACTCAACTTGGCCGTTTGCAACTGGTCTATGAAGATGGTTCTCACCAGATAGGACGGTGAAGTTGGCCAGAGGAATATCCCAAGGGTTACGAGTAGCCACTGAAGGAGAGCCTAGGTCTGTCAGTAGCCGTGTCGACGTTTCAGAAGAATACTCACCATAGAACTGCGCCGTGACCTTCTTAGAGCTTACATCGAGACGGAAGTATCCCCGGTAGTATCCCTCCTGCCACATCAACTCGGGGTTGCTCTGAACTCTCTCGCGAGCAGCTTTTCCGGCGTTGGGCTCGATGGGGCCGCTAACACCACTGGAGCTGACGGCAGTGCCAGCAAACTCGACACCGATGCTTCCAGAGCCAGTCTTATTATCGTAGTCGTGATGTCCGAGCCAAACCAAATCTGAGACCTTGAGAAACGGTGAGCATTTTGAAAGGTGACCTGCATTTAGGGGCTTACCCAGTTCTGGTGGCTGTCTCCAGCGAGGAAGATGTTGTTGCCAATCTCATTTTCATAGAGATGCTCCAGGGTTCGATTTCGGTTGGCAACGTATCCCTTGCGGAGTGTGAGTGCCTGTAAGTGAACCATAGGCAAGGGGTGCTTACACTCCAGTTGTCAGTGGGAAGAATCTCCCCATTACCCCAGTTTTCGGTAATACGAGAAAAGATGATTTGGTTTCCAATGATTCTCCAAGCTGCACCTCTCTCTTGGGACTTGCTGAGGGACCTATAGAACCAATTTTCCTGACGCCCTCCCATCAAGGTACGGCTGGGGTCATCGCGGATTAAGTCAACATATTCATCATTCCAGCCTAGACCTCGTTAGCCGTTGAACTCTCAAGAGAAGAATTGCATACCAAGGGAAGTAATGCTACGGTCGTAGTTTCGCGTGTCGAGAACAATGAGATCCAAGAGCTTGCCCATCTGGAAGGATCTCCAGACTCTTAGGCCATCGTCCAGATCAGTTTGCCTGAATTTTGTCAGCATCGCAAGAATTTTTTGAAACCTTGATTTCATACCGAATAGGCATCCACTCAAAGTAAGCCCTCACCGCATTGACCTTTCGAGTGTCAACGCTGACCTTGGGACCCTCATTCAAGAAGGAATCCTCAGTGTTGTTCATGTGGGAGAAGCCATCCCGGTACCCGTTGTCAGCGAACTCTGTCTAAATGTTAGTTGAATTATGGCAGCCCTATAGGTGCAGCCTACCGTGGTCATCCCAAGTCGGGATCCAGGCAAAGTTTTGCGAAAGGAGCTGCAGATCGGAGTCGGTGCGATACTAAAGCAGAATATTAGATCCGTCATCGTCGGAGTCTCACTTTGGGGAATTACCTGTCCATGCCGTGTTCGATAGTCGTGCAGAGTGAAAATGGTCTTGGCTGGCATAGTGGCCCTCTCTCCGTCTCGGCCAGTCTCATAGATGTAGTCACCTAGATGGATGACGTAGTCGTGCTCATCCTTTCTGGCAGCATTTCCATACGCGTTAAAATATCCGTTAGCTAGAAAGTATCAGCAGTAATCCTTGACCATTAGATTGAAGTCTCTTACGGTAGTTGCTGCAAGAAAAGACAGCAAAACTGAGGTCGGAGACGTCATCGTCGGCTGTCGGGGCGGTCTTGGTACGGCCCACGACGCTCTTCCTATCAGAACCACAAATTGTGAATTGATAGAAATAGACAGTGAGAGGCTTCAGCCCGGTAGCTTCAACCTATTATATCTTGAGCCAGAACTCTCGAAACGAGGTAGATGGCTTACCTTGACTGTGTAGTCAATATCAGAAGTCGTGTATGCCCGTCCACTCTTCACAGGCTTCAACTTCTTCTTAGACGGATCAGAGCCATAGACATCCCAATCCAGGCAGATGGGATGAGGATCAGCTTTGATATACTTTTCCGTCTCGTGGCTGTAATGTCCCGCTGTGCCGTCTACCACCTTTGTGCTCTCGCTCGACTTGGCCGAGGGAGCGACTCGAGTCCACAAAATGACGCTGTCAGCCCAGGGATCTCCAGAGGCTACGCCATGTGTGAAATCCAGCTCAGAGTGCTCATAAAGGACGTTGCCGCGCTTCATGGATCGACGCTTCACCAGGGGCACGTCGATGCCAAGGCGAATGTGACGGCGCGAGGGACTGGCATAGTTGAGGTTGCCGTCAAACGCAGCCAATACTGTTGTAGCCAAGAGGCCGGCTGCGTATACAAGAGTGGTCCTCATCTTGGCGGTGTCAAGGAAGATGGTTCTGGGCCCTGGGCTTGGATTGTGGCTGCGGCCAAACTTATCAACATCATTTAAGCCCAGTTCACCCCGCCTGTACCTCTTACTCCTCGAACATGCTTCAATACTTTGACAGCCAACAGTTCGTCTCGTCTCCTGCACGTTTCTTGCGCCGGTTACATCACCACTTCTGCTGGCAGCACCTCACGGAAACTCGGCCTATCTACCGGTCACGAAAGAGGCAGCGATGTGACAGAAACATACCCAATGACCGAGGCCAGAATTGTAAGCATCGAATACTAGGAGCAACTTCATTGCACGTGGTTGTTCGAATCTTGAAATTGACTAACCATCGTGGTATCGTTCGGGCAGCCAATTGGCTGTTGAGGATGCATCAACGTTGGACATCGTTTAGCCGTGATTGGAGTGGTACGGATCACGAACAGTGGGTCGATCAAGATGCTACCTTTCATACAGAGTTAGGTTATCTTTATGCCGATCACTATCCTATCTGTTTATATTCCCGGTTGGGTAGTCGTGGACTTGGTTCATGCGGAGGTGACGAGATTATTACTGAAGAACAAGTGTGAGGGTATTGCAATTACTCGAAACAATCATAAGTATATGAAATTGATTGAGGTAGTATTAAAAGGTTGGGTTGATTAAAGCATTTAAGCTTAAAATTCTTTTACTGATAACCTTATAAAACTGCATTGAAGCTTATTATAATTTGTAGGGAATTGCAAGTATTATTATATACCTATCTAGAGAATACCCGGACTGTTATAAATGACTCTCTTCTATCTTTAAGAGATGCTAATGAAATTTCAACCGTTATGATTGATAGTCGCTCAGTTGAGCCACTTGGAACCTCGATGCTGCTCTTAAGGAGTGAAATAAGGATGAGAAACAAAGTCATGCTCTGGGTCAATAACATGATACCATCTGCATCTAATATTCCGATAGTCATAATAAGGCTTAGAAACTCAGCTGATGACGGGGCCATGCGGAACTATAACTAGAGTTATGGTATGACTGTGCGTCGACGCCGATGTATTTAAGGACGCCTTTTCCGATAGTGAGGGAATCTCAGTATGCGCTAGAGCCCCCCCTCTCTACTACGTTTATGGAATGGTTTCCTTCCCTGTAAGTCCTTATCGTCGTTAAGATTCTCCCAAAGAGTTTTCAAAATACAACCTTCTGTTTACCCGGGACATGTTGATGGCCAGGGATAGGAACCTTGCTGTCCTCGCTAGCGAAAATATCGCAGACTTCGTCTACGGTGTGACTAGGATGCCTAAACGTCGACGGCGCTTCAGAGCCTCTCGAGGCGAGGCAACTTGCTAGCTAACCTTCTAATCTATGCGCTTTTCCGTGACGTAGATGGCGTGACTCTCCGATCAACGGTCACAGGGAAGCCAAGCCAGGGACCGCTTGAGCCTCCTGAACCTCGGCACCGAAGCGAAGCAAGATCCACCCCGATTACGACAAGACTTTGTGGGGACGCTTTTATCGAAGCCCTGGTCGGTTATTCTTGCAAAGGATCAGGCGACTTTCCTTATCTAAACATGATACGGTTGACCCCCTGCTATTGAGCCGGCCACTTGGTGATACTCGTGGGCTACCAGGTTGCCATCTGCCGGCTGAGGAACCGTTCTCCTGGGTTTTTGACTGGGGGGAACAGTGATTTGGGAATGTGGCTGTAGACAACCCCTTTGCGGCGTATGGCAACATGACCAACACGGAATGGGCTCCTACCATGGATTTTGGAGGTACTGATGTGTCGGAATAGCATCATCATCTGGTATCTACGTTTTAGGCCTCACATATGGGCGACTGAAATATCTACAAGTGCATTAATTAATACCGTCTGCCAACTAGACTAGCTAATCAGTTATCACACTACGCCCTCTTCAGGAGCGCTTTATACCGCACGAGCTTCATATTCCACAACCATGGTCGTCGTTTGGAGAATCCCCTTGTCACTTCTCCCGTCATCGTTACTTGACTTGTCATCCAAGCTCCCTGACTTTCCATCCCGTCGCCACCCGAAGCCACCCTCGGCTTCAGCTGTTGTGGTGAAGGGGTCGTCAAATTGGGTGTAGGGCGCCCTGTTGGCTGACCTCCCCCCTGTGCCTCCTCCAATGGTTCGAAGCTCGTGGCCCGAGGAGTGGCCTGTTTTTGACTTGCCCGTGCTGGTTCCTCTGCTGCTTGAGAGTAGACGGGGAGCAACTGTTTTGACAAAGTGGCGGAGCGTTGAGAGGCATGCGCACATAATGAGGAGGTTTGCTTCGACGCAGCTGTTTCAATGGTGATCAGTGGATGCAGGCAGACGAGGGGTAGGGAACGAACATCCAAGCGTGGATCGGGCCACCGCCCCAGGTTGTGTCAACAGCGTCGAGCTGGGAGATGAGGAGAGCGAGTCGGACCATCGAAGTGATGACGGTTCTATGGCTGTCAATGTCTGGGCATCAGTCGAACGACATAGTACTCACGCAGATCCAATTGCAAACAGGCACAGAAGAGCAGCCTTCTTCTTAGCCGACAGATGAAGGCCAACAATCATGGGTATTGGGATGGCAATGATCAAGACATCAGTTGCGACACCCAACCCCGCAGTCGCCTGGAACATGGCCGGTCGATCGATGCAAGAACCGACATCAGCAGGGATATTCAGATCCCAAGATTTGCGGAAAGGCTGGCATGGGAAAACTGAGGCGAAGAAGATGCTGATGCTGGAAGCAGACACGATAAAGATGGTGCCAAAAATTGTCCATCGGTACCAGGCTTGGCCCTTGTTGAGTTCGAGGAGGAATAAGAGGATGACTACTTTTGATAGACATGTCGGAACGGTGTAGACGATCGAGTTGATGTAGGTTGCCCACTGCCACGGTTAGTCAAGGACGGACGGAGTAGAATTAAGACGTACGAGAATGGCCTTTTGGAACTTTTCAAAGGGAATCTCCCAACCGTGGACTCCCATCCAACCCTCAGCAAACGATCCTACAGTTGTTAACACACATCTCCATTTGGATCAGGTCAATGTCGAAAACTCACGAAGAGACAGGGCTTGAATTGTGATTGACCCAACCTGTAAGATAAGCGATTGATCGGCAGATGGCAGTTTACATTAGACAAGACATACCCAGGCGATGATCAAGAGCACTGTCAAATGTTAGCTTCCTTCAGATCCACTGCTGTCTAGCTGTAACGCACCGTCGTCGATCCCAAAGTTATTCCTGACAAACAACTTGACGAAGAGTCTCTGGAAGAGAAAGAAGAGCGCCAAGGTCATGCCAATTCCGCAGATCACGTAGGTAGCCTCGACAGAGGTACGCTGCGGATTGTCAAAATCGACGACATAGCCTTCCGGGGGCGGGATGGCGACGAGAACGCCGTCAACCAACGACATGATGGATTTCGAAGCAAACAGAAAAAAGAGGAAAGAAACAAAAGAGAAAGAGAAAATTAGGACCCGACAATTCGGATTCTCGTGCAGGTGATTTGGTGGGCATGCGCGGAAAAGGCGCAGCTTTTTACCAGCCCGAACCCGACTTACATCCAGGAGGCTCAGGGTTGGGTTTTGGGAATCTTGGCCTGCATGACTGCATCTTGTTCTTGGCCCCCGACGCACCGATACCGTTCGTTAACCCCCTTGCTATTATTACCTGCATAGTACCATCGCTTGGCTTGGACCCTTCCCCCCGGGTCAAGCGTGTCAGGGGGATGATCCTTGACAGCGAGCGGGATAGCCTACTCCGTACGTGGTACGGAAGAGGGAAGAAAAGAGCCTTGGCATAACCACCAGAGATATACCTCACCTTTTTGTCCGTAAGCTCCGTTGTAATTTCCGGCCACGGGGAGAAGGAGGTGTCCGAAAGAGTTACAAAAAAGGGAGGTGACTTGACTTATAAAGGCGCCTCCCTACCTGTCGTGTCACATCAGGCACACCTTGACCCTGCAATAGTAACCTGCATTGCATGCTACTATCCTTCTTGGCCACCTTGTCTTCGATAAACTTAAGCCCACTGTCGATCCCTCCTCCCCCACCATGTTGGTCCATCCGTTTACATCGGCGCTCATGGCGATCCTCCTCGCGGGTCCCGCCTCATCGCTCGTGATGCGTCAAACTGCTGAGGACGCGGCTGCGAAGGCTGTAAGAAACACAACACCTTTCTCTTGTCAAAAATGAATGCTAATTCTCTGTCTCAGTGCTCTCTGCTTTCTGCTGCGGGCTTCAAGGACCAGCTCCTTGTCCCTACTGAGGATGGGTATGAGGAGAGAGTGGACTCTTGGTGGTCTGCCAGCTCCCGCTTGACACCATCTTGCATCGTTCGACCCAAGAACGCTCAAGACGTGTCCAAGATTGTCCGCGTTCTGGGAGCCAACTCTACCGCTGAGTTTGCTATCCGAAGCGGTGGCCACAGCCACTGGGCAGGTGGTAGCAACGTCGACAACGGCGTCACCATCGACCTCGGCCTCATCAAGGGCACCGAGTATGACCCTGCCACTTCTCTGGCCTCGGTCTTGCCCGGCGGTCGATGGGCAGATGTCTTCAAGGAGCTCGAGAAGCACAGTGTTGCTGTTCCAGGTGGCCGAGACGGCAATGTTGGAGTCGCTGGCTTCTTGACCGGCGGTGGTAACTCGTATTACACTGGCCGCGCTGGCTTCGGATGCGATTCCATCGTCAACGTCGAGATTGTCCTCGCTGATGGCAGCATCGTCAACGCCAACAAGGACACAAACCCTGATCTTCTCAAGGCTCTCAAGGGCGGATCTGGCAACTTTGGCATCGTCACTCGCTTTGACCTGCAGACCTTCCCGGCTGGCAACGTCTGGGGCGGCATCCGCGCCTCGGAGCTGTCCCAGGGCGACGCCATCGCCCACGCCATGGTCAACTTTACCAACAACAATGAAAAGAACCCCGAGGCGGCGTATCTTATCAACTGGACCTACAACCCGGGCATGTCCACTGATGTGCTTGTCGCTCAGGTCATTGTCGATACCAACGGTGTCGAGCGACCTGCTACTTTCGATGAGGCACTGGATATTCCGGAGCTGTTCAACGACATCAGCGTCCGACCTGTCAGTGATATGGCCGAGTCCTATGTTCTCCCCTCTGGCCTCTAGTAAGTGCCGTGAACTTTCTAGAGGTATCGCCGCTAACAACTCATGCAGCAACGTCTGGTTCAGTTTGACATTCGCCAACGATGTCCGCATCATTCAGAAGGGCGCCGAACTCCACGACACCTTCGTCAAGGAGCTGCTGGCGGAGATCCCTGCCACAGAGCTTGGCACCCAGAACCTCTTCCAGCCTGTGCCCAAGCTCTTTGCCGACCGCGGTGTCGAGCACGGAGGCAACGTGCTCGGTCTTGACAGAATCGAGGGTAACTCCCTCATGTGGCTGCTGTCCTGCACGGTCGCGACAGCCGAGCAAGAGGTGCTGCTCCGCCAGAAGGCGAGCGCCTTTGCCTCGGCTCTGGAGGAGTACGCCAAGACCATTGACGGCCTACGCGAATGGCGATACCTGAACTACGTGGACCCTAGCCAGGAGGACCCCATCCTGAGCTACGGCAGCGAGAACGTCGCTTTCCTGCGCAAGGTATCGGCCAAGTATGACCCTGAGGGCTTCTTCCAGAAGAGACAGAAGGGCGGCTTCAGACTCCCTTGAGGAGAGAAAGGGACCATGGACTTAGTCAGGGGTTAGCGACGAAGGAATAGCTAGTGGAGATGCGTTATGCTTAATAGACTTAAAATCAAGGATATCCTGCATTAGTTTGTGCCAGTTAAACCCCTGTGTTCCATCTTTTCTGCAAGAACGGCTTTAGCAACTGAACTCGTGTCAAGTTACTAGGAGCAGGGGCTCAATTAGCCTTTCCGATCCTTGCTGCCAAGTTTCCAAGACCCCTGAATCGGGATCTAAAGTGCCGGTGGTTCAAGGCCTTACGTGGGGGGTCCCCGGTCTGTGCCCTGAATGATTTCCATCTGTGTCTTAGATCGATGGAACCTTGGCGGTTGACAAGGAGTGAGCGGGTTTTACCGTCGGGACGGGGCTTCGAGCCAGGATTCTTTATCGTCTTATTGCCCTCTATATTTCCGTCCACAGGTAGGCTAGTAAGTAGGCTATATCCGTTGCCCAACATCTCCTGACAGGGCTTTCTATATCCGACCCAAAGAAGAGCAAAGTCCGATAATAAATGGTTCATTATGGGATATATTGGGGCCGTCAGTGGCAAACTAACGCGTCACCGTCATATCTCGAAAACACTTCTCTATATACACCGCAAGCTGTTCTCCCAGTTCGTCGTCAACAACACCTCCCTGCCAGCCAACATTGATGGTCAGATCATGGCCCTTGATGGCAACGGGGCAGATAGTCAGTGCTGGGCCGGCAACGTCAGCGCTCAACAAGAAGTCCGCCCTCTGAATTGACCACCTATCGACCAGGTCTGGGCTATCTTCTCCATCGAGGACCCCTAAGTTGTTGACGAGCCAAGTGGCCGCTCGTGGTTTTAGCTGTGCTTGCTTGGCGTACTCTCTCCAGTCGGCAACGAAGCCCATCATGCCGACCAAGTCGTTCTTGAGGCCTTGGCCGAGCTTCTCCTGAAGTTCCTCCCGCACTCTCGCTGACACATCCCACATGATGTCTGCACAAGTTGCAAACTTGGAACCATCCGCTGTGGTCTTTGTCTGGTCGCGAATCTGGTCCAGCAACTGTTGACCAAACTTATGTTTTGTTGAAGTGACACAGCAGCTGACCATCCTGTCAGGCTCGAGATCAGGGAATGCCTCCAGTCGCGCTGGGATGAATCGCCGCAGGTTGAGAGGTGTGCTCCCCGTTACTTCCAAGACTTCTTTGGGAACATGTGGAGTCAGGCTGATGAGGGCGATGGCGTGCAGGAGACCTGTCAGAGTTGTCTTGTGTGCTCGACAAGCCGCAAGCACGCCCTGGAGCATGCGGTTGTTGATGGTCAAGGTTCGGAACCTAGTTTCGTAAGGCTTTGGGGAGATAGGTGGCCAGATAGTGGGAGGTGTAGATGCCCACCCAAAGAGCCTCGGTTTTACGTCTTCCCAGATCGAATCGGCCATGTAGCCAAAGGAAGTAGAGTAGTCACCCACAGTCTCTTGAGGAGGTGGGAGGTTTTGCTTGTTGGCCACTGTCTTGAGAATGTGGTTGCGAATAAGTGGAAACTCGGAGCCTCCGCCGGTATGGTTAAGAGTTTCAAGCATAGTTTCGTGAAATATCTTTGCGCCAGTTCCGTCGAAATGGGGATGATTCCAAGCCAGGACCGCCTCCAACATGTCGTCAGATTCTCGCCTAAGTGCCACCATCCTCCAGCCAGGGCGAGTTTCAAGGTCAAAGAATTTTGTCCTGAGCTGCTCCTGAAGGATCTTTTCGCGAGATGTAGGGTAGTCTTCCGAGGAGCTGACTATTCTCCAGGAAATATGGCGAGACAGGTCGATAGTTTCAAGTTGGACCCATGCTGGCTCCGCGGAATCTTCGTTGACTTGACCAACCTGCATCAAAGGATGCTGGATGATGCTTCGAGCAACTGCATGCTCCCAAAACTCTTCAAGATCTGGTTGACCCGCAGGAGTTGTGATGAGGTGATGTGGTATTTTATAGTGGCAAGTTAAGACAGTGCTGGGGTAGAGATCCAACAAGTGTAGGGCGGACTGGTAACGTTCACTTCAAGCAAGAAAGTCAGACATGTCTTTTCTATAACGAGGCTCTTTACACTTACACTCGGCCCAAGGTACGGAGGACCCGTGATTCTGAACTGGACTGCATATCGACTGCGATGGGTGTGCGGCGTTGGAGATGAAAGACTCGAGGCAGATGAAATATGTTTCTGTGACTGATCTATTGAGAGTGAGTTGAAAGTGATTGATGTCTATTTAACTTTGGGCTATGAGGTTCTTATAAAATACAAGCATATGAGTTGTCTATGTTGGGTGCGTTCGGGACCCGCGGAGCCCCGATGACAAGACTTGGATACGGGCCACCGAACATGATAGGTGCTCTCGTACGGGCCTCGCCAATGTAAAAGTGACGTTAAAACAGCCACAAGAGAGGCATCTAGGTATTTGGAAGTGGCTCAGCAAGCCAATCCTGTTCGGTGCCCGTGAAGCCCGGGGTGCCGAAACCGAGCGGGTCCGGCGCTGTCCATTCGGGGTCCCGGCCGGCCGAACACGCCGTGCCTACGTCAATCACCTTTTTGGGCCGAGTTTTGACTCTCTCTCGGGATGAAAGAGGTAGTTGTACAAGATTTAATGATGAGAATTCATATCGTAATTGCAGATTTGGTGTTGAGGGAAATGTCAGGGGCGCTCCCAGTCGTTTCGTCATAATCCTAGAAAGCTGGAGCATAGTTTGAAACGTTATATACCTCTTTGAAACAACTTGAGAAGGAATCACGGCATCCTTAGAAATTCCAGCACAACTACTTAGTCCATCTTGATATTCCCCCTCTTGATCCGCAACACCGTGTTGATATGACTCGAACAAAGCGGTACCCCTTCTTCAGACGCCAACAGCCGCGCCGTCTTGACCACGTTCTTAATCTGTCGCCCGTTGAGTTCCTCCTTGGCAAGTTCCCCAAGCTCAGCTTCCGAGACGCCACCGCTCTCAACCTTGACAAAGGTGTTCCACACGTGCAGTCTACTATCGACGTCCAGCTTCGGATAGTGAATTGTCAAATGAATACGGGACTCAAATGCGGGATCAAAAGATGAGACCCGGTTGGTGGTGAGGAACATGACTCCCTGGTAGTATTCGAGTAAACGGAGGAAGATGGCGACCAGCTTGTTCCGCTCCAGGTCAGATGATGAGCGGCGCTCGAGGAACACGTCGCATTCGTCCACGAGGAGGACCGCTTTCCACTTTGTCGATAGTTCGAGAATGCGGTTTAGGTTCTCTTCGACTTCATCGGCGTCGTCGCCGAGCTCGCCAGCGCTCATGCCGTATAAGGGTTTGTGCATGGTTTCAGCGACTGTGCGAGGTGTAAGTATGACAGAGAGATGTGAGACTATATAGATACGAACCTGACTCTGATGTGAGGGTCTTGCCAGTTCCTGGTTCTCCACTGAGAAGCATGATGATGCCCCGTCCTGTACATTTGTTAGACATGTGTCTTTCCATTCACAGAGCGTCCATTCTTACCCTTGCCCTTGATCACGTCGTCAAAGTTATCCAGTCCAGAGATTTGAGCATGGACAAATGCCCGGATAATCCGCTTGTAGTCGTGAGGCAGAACAAGCTGGTCAAACGCAGTATTGCTCCAAACAATGTCCTCGATGAGGTTGATGTCGAGATATCCTACCCCTTGGTAAGCACTTGTTCTGGAACGGCGTGGTAGTAAGACTCACCCCAGTCCTTTGCCTTGAGGCAGAACCCCCTGACTACATGTGTACACAGATGGTAGTACTTTTCAGGGAGGCTCTCATCCTCCGGCGCCACTGGCCTCGATTGCTGGTCCATGATTGTGATTGGCATAGGCGGCATGGGAGGAGCGTATCGTCCCCCTCTGCTAGCGGCGACCTGTCTCATCCGATACATCGGCAGCGGAGGTGGGTGGGAAGCCATTTTCTCACGGATTTGAGGGTCCAGGCTCTTCTCGATGTCCGAATTGGCCCCGTGTGGCGACTCGTCGAGGGGGATAAGAGGTGGCATTCGTCCTTGGTGCTCATCGACGTACTTGGAAAACATGCTGCCGTCAACGACAATTCTTTCCTCAATCACCTTTCAGCTAGTTAGTCTCTGCTACCGAAAAGGATAGGTTGAATATGCTCACATGCTGCTTTTTTGGATGTCCAACGGGGGGGTTCGCTCGCTCGTAGACACCAGTGTACGATCTGTGGTGAACTCCCTTCAGCGCCACGAAGTGTTGGCCTCGTTCTATCAGTTGCTCCCGGATGACCTCAATGTTGGGCTGCAGACGGGCAGGGACAACGTCGAGCTCCAGGATAGGCTTCAAGTTCCCGAACGGTTGGATGGCAATGTCCATGTTCCTGTATCCAAAGCGCTCTCCGTCAGTGTCGACGTAGCGACACGAGAGGTTGTAGATAATGCCGCAGTCAGTCTTTTGATACTCGGCATTGAGGAGGATAAGGATGCGGTCGTGGCCATCAACTCTGGTGTAGACCTCGATGCCAGGCTCAAAGAGAGCCCAGACATACTGAAAAGAGATGACATTATTCTTGACCAGATCAGTGACCTGCTCAATGTGAGGCGTCATCTCCTTGGAGACAGTGTCGAAAAGAAGTTTGTAGTGACTTCTCGAAAGCCCGTTCTCCTCGGTCTCGGCGGGCATGGCCTGCACAAACTCTTCCCATCGGTAAAAGAATTCATGAAAGGGAGCCCTGAAGTCGAGCTTCCTCAAGTTTGTGTTGATGCCCTTGTACCCATCAAAGACGGAGCCCAACTGCTTCTTGATCAGCGGGCTCTGTACCGTGATTGAGAACAGAGCGAGGGCGAGCTCCCCATTGTCGTCGCGGTGCTTCTGGCGGCGGATGATGAGGGCAAACTTGGCAGCTGTGGCGGCCGAGTTGGCGCTGACGCCAATTTCTTCGGGGGCCCATTCTTGCCAGGGGTCATCGCAGTCTTTTCTGTAGAGATCTCGAGTCTCGGCGGCCATACCCACCTGAACTGAGCTGTCGATGCCTCCAAGGCCGTCATCGCTTTCGTAGCCGTTTGGGTCTATGAATCCCCTTGGAGGGGGGGGCATACCCGGCATACGACAGGTAGGGGGCATTCTCATGACGGAGTGTGAAGTTTAACTGAAGAAAGTCTGGTCTCGTGTCTCAGGGACGCTTTAAGTAGGAGGACTCGACGTAGGAAAAGAGGGGATTGTCTGCATATCCTCTAGGCAGCTGAGGCTGACTCTGCATGCTGGGCGTCAGCAGTGTGGTTACTTGCAGAACAGGCAGAACGAGGCCCATCCAATAGCATGGGTGTTTCAACCTATCATGAGCTCACCGGTTTGCCTTTTTAGGCGCCTGAATGCAGAGATGATGTGGTAAAATGGGCCGCATTGTTTCCGGAGGGGTTGTGTTGTGTTGTTGTGATACGAGTGTTGGTGCACAACCAGATTGGCCTCTCAATACGGCTGCGGCTCAGTGGATATCCAAAATCTGCCTTGGCCAGAATCGGCATCTTGCGGCTTTAGCTAGGTTTATTTCCATGTCTCATTTGGTCGCCTTGTTCGCCTCTTGGGGGCCAAGTCAGCCTGGTCGCAACATCATTCACAAAATATTGGAGACACTCGAGAAGTGCTTTCGGGTGAGCCTCGGGATCAAGCGGAAAATCTCATATGGGGAAAGCTTCGTGAAGATATTGCAACAATCATTAATCAGCGAATGACCTAGGTCCACACGTCGAGTTGGGCCGACAGTCTTGTCTTTCTGACATCCAACGATGGCTACGATCACGAGCCTCAGCAAACCAACCAAGAACCGCCCATCTTCGAATATTGCCAGCCTTGTCAGAACGATTACCCCTCCCGGCAGGTCATGTTTGCGTGAAAGATCTCTCCCTTGCTCCCACAGCAAGGATCAAGAATCGTGAAGCCGAACGGCACGAGTTTGCGAACCCGTGCATTCACGTCAAGGAGTAATCATGCGACACTTGTTGAGAGCTGGGTCGTCGACGGGCGATATTTGACCAGGATGTGAGTATGGGAAAGACCTTTGTTCTTACCCCTTTCCAGATCGTGCTGGTCCTGGCCCCGACCAGCAAATCGTCGGTTTCATGTTCCGAATCTTACGTATGAAGAGAAGGGAAAACGTTTTAGAGCGAGGGGCATAAGTGATACGCTCTTGTATACCCAGGATTTCTGGAGACCCGAGTGATGCGCCATTCGTCTATCATTCCATCTGACGTAAAATCCTAAGATTCAAAGCTCTCCTAGCCCAGGAATCGATGTCATCTTGGTCATGAGCAGGGGGTGAACTCCTCCTCTCCCATTGGAGAAGTTACGTGGAGAATGCCAATGTCGATCAAATGACGTGTTGCACCTTCAACCAGCACAGGCCTGACAGAGTAATGTCTGGTCGCCAGTCGTATTTAAAACTTGATTCTTAACCTATCCCCCATGCCAAACCATCTGGCACGCTTCGGGCCACCGTCATGACATTCAGAAACCTCAACGAAACCTGGCGAGACGTCGTCTTCCGAACATACGCTCAAGACCACCAAGATGACGTCCCCTTCCCTGTCACATATCTCATAAATGCTCCTGAGTGGAAGAGAGACATTCTCATCGAGGTTCCTAAAAAGATTAACGTCAAGGCCTATCGCCACTCCGTGCTCAAGTTCACCATCGACATGCGTTTCCAAGACCCTGTCTATGATGACGAGTATATTTCGGTTCGGCCGCGTGTGAGGAAATATGACATTGACAAAGGTCGGGAGCAGACGCTTGAAGGGAAGGCTAGTCAGGGTGATGCGAGTGTTGAACGTGGTGATTCTTGAACCACATGGCACGATCGGTCTTGGTCGAAAAGTTGTCATTGGGATAGAACAGGGACATTTTCAGATTCAACTGGACGCTCTTTGGTAAACTCAAATTGTATATACTCTGTGCTGTTCCAAGTAAGTAGCCACGAAAATACAGCTCGATCGTCTCACAGAAAAATAGTTGCGATCATCGCGAGTATTGAAAGCCTCAGGGTCAAGACCATTGGCACATCCTTCAGAGCCATGGAGCCGTTCTCGTCATCAAATTCCATATCGGGGTTCACCACAGCTTTGATGCAGTTCATCTGGCTTTCGGGCTCGGGGATGGTGTCGGAGTCTCCTGGGAAGAAGACGGTCAGGATAGGAACCACACTGTTCACGTTTTCGTCATCATCTTCCTGCGAGCTAGATTAGTAGGCGGTTTCTCGTTGCAAGACGAAAGCACGAACCCCGGTTCGATCCACCACGTATGATTCGACCTTTGTGAGGCTGTAGTTTTTGGGGGAGACTGGCCAGCAATTGGACGTGGAGTTTTCCTCGCGCGAAATGGGCTTGGGTGCGTCTAGTCCTGACAAGGCTTGTGAGGTTGTTAGCACCCAGTCCAGTATGGCTATAGGTGGACTTCGAGCACTTACGCACGGCTGTGATGTTGTTCCAATCTCTATCCCTGGCCCATAAATAGCAATCAGGGTCCATAGTCTCCAGAAGCTCATCCTTCACTTTGTCACATGCGTCCTTGGCAGAGAGACCTTCGACATCAACGGCAGCGGCCTGTCTGTTCAAAGCTGCCACACAGTCCTTCGACATTGCATCCTCGCAGGTGCCCTGTGACGTACTACTAGAGCCTCGAAAGCCAACCCCACTGCTCACGTTTCGGAAGAATATGGCGCATGCAGTCACGTCTGAAAAGTTCGTCTCAGGTGGTGCACCCAGGTAAAAATTCTTCTCAAACGTAGGCGAGGCGGAACTGTCTTGCTCGGCGCCGTAAAGCCATGAGAGGCCGGGCCAGGAGGAGTTGGAACTCAAAGGTATCCGCGAGAAGCCAACAGCTGTGTAGTCCTTGTCTGCTAGGGTGCAGTTGGCCCATTGGTATCTGGGAGTACCGTCACCGAACGGACAATCGAGATAGTCGCATCCGACAATCGTCTGTGGGAGCTCTTCCTGGGCTGCGGTGGTTCCGTAGAGAAGGCTGGCGAGGCACAAGGCCTCGAGAATCGTTCGAGAGTATGGAAGTGTCATGATAGATTCGATGTTCTCAACGTCTTGTCGGATGGTCATTCAAACCTAGGTGAAGAGAATCCGTCAGAATATGTAACCAGCAGGGGACGGATGAAGAAATACGGACCGCTTCTAGAAGATCGACCGGAGATCTTATTCTTTGAGAGCCGACTGACTGACGCCCAGGAAGGCTGAATGATCGACATCCTTAGTGGCATGGGCCGAGTGTTGCCGTCTCCGTCATCATGGTTCTGCTCGACTCTTGGCGCCGAGACACTGCGGAACGAGTCAGCCAAGACTTTATAACGTCATTGCACCATGTGGCAATCAACTTGCACTGCCTCTCACCGTAAACTGGCCTTTTTTATTCAAACGTTATTATTCAGGGAGACCGCTCATGGGCGTATGACGTGCACCTAGGGATACTAGGCGGTATCATGCGGACGAGGAAGGATTTGGATAGGTGGCTGTGCAGTCCATGGCGACAAATTGGTGCCTTCAAGAAGTAATGAAGACCAAGAATTCAGTCATCAGATGGATAATGTGATCTGATGACACGTAGGGGAGAAGTATAGCAGTGACGACAAAGGCGTCAATCAAATAAATCAAACAATCAAAGGCAAGGGGAGCAATCCGTTGCAGTTTGATATTAATGGGAATAACATTTTTCCTGCCCAAGCCGTAGATGGAAATGCAGCCGAGGGTGGCTTCGGCAGCTGGCACTGTTTGCCTGATGCTCCATTCAGAGGTGGATTGCATGTCTTATCGGAACTGTCACTGATTTACCGCTTTGAGTTAAATTATGTAATTATCTTTGAAAACACGGCGGTTACCCTTCTGTTGTTTTTAATTATACTGCTCCTTGCCCCTGAAGCTCACAGGCTCGGTTCTTTTCAGTGTCGATTAGGCCACTACCGCATCAGGAGTCCCCTAAAGGCGCCCTGCCATCAAACTACCCCCAAGTTTCTCTTCTCTCAAATCTAGGGAATATCTTCACCGTGAGACCCAAGTCACACATACCGCATCGGCTCCTATTAGGTTTGTTCATCTCCCCCCCTTGCTCGTTGTTTCACGAATTAGTGACTCGCTGCAGACTTCCGTTGATACCATTGAAGTGAATGTTGAACGGCTACCTTTGCTCGCCTACGAAATCTACGGTGTCCTGGAACTTCTAGGTGCCTCTCGGTTTCGATGTCACCGACGCCGACGGGCGAGCAAGAATTTCCTTCCGAACTTGAGTTCGTTCCCATACAGTACAAGTCAGGGGCACAGGATTTCCCAAGACCAGAGCGACTACCATTATTCAGTTGGACTTGGGACTTCAGTTGGCGAGCTGGTGGGCATTTCTTTTGAAACGTCCCCGGGATGAGCACTGATTATTTCTATATTACAACTTCCTTTCCCACTGTCCCTTGCCTCCAGGCCAAAAGCTTTGCGCGTCCGGCACAGACAATAATGTCAGACAATGACCCAATCCACTGGCCCTTTATAGACGAACGCGAATCCTCGGCCATCTTTCTCCCTTTCCTCGACGAGTTCATTGTATGTCTGCCGACTACACGCGAAATCCACGGTTGTCAACACGAACCCGGCTTCAAATCGCATCCTGCTCGAACACTACGCGGGTTTGACTGGTTGCATGGTCTATGACCGTTGAATTTCTCGCGTCCTCGAGGTGTGAGTTATATCTCATTATACCCTACTTTACTCGTCTGTGTAGGTCCATCGACGTTCCTGGTCACAACGAAATAAATACCACAAGAACGAGAGCGAGAGTGAGCACAAACATCCATACAAGGTTCTTCTGGAAGAACCACTGGGCGTTTTCCCTTCCCCAAACTTGAGGACCATCACAAGGACAGAATATTCGGCGATGTGGTACTTTCCTACTCATCTAGAAAGCCATATAGAAAACCCAGAATGATATTGATGAGCCAGGCTCACCAAGGGGTCTAGTTCAGGGGCTCATCAGGTCACTGGTGGAAGAACTACCCCTGACCGGTTTGGATGATCTGTGAATGGCTAAAATTATGTCGCCATTGAGGAGAGAAACGGGGCACATCTGCTTTTCCCCTTTTCATTCCTTTTACTCAGTTGTTTCTTATATGTAGCGATTACAAACTATTATGGCAACGGTTCCCCTTCTCAGGGGCTTCTTCGGGGTACAGCCGAGCAAAGGATAGAATTTCCACCCCAGCGATGTGCTGTGAAGATATTTCCAGTAATCACAACGCCCTTTTATCTAAGTATAAATGTCTTGTACCGTTTCGCATTCCCTGCAGCCCTGACTGTTCCTGGCTCCGTATCGTGAAGACGGGCAACTCTCGATATGGACCACCCAACAACCAAGTGTATTTATAAGCTTGGCTACGTGTAGGTTGCCACTTGCTCTAGAGTTGAAAGTTCATTCTGATTCCGTATGCTTTATCCTTCTTGGCTTTCTCGCAGCAGTGGCAACAGGGCTTTCGCTCAGGGGCTTCGCACTCGCTCGCAGAATGGGGCTTGAACTTCGAACTGGGTGGTTTCGGTCAGGATAGTGAAGCCCATAAGAGAATTTGAGCCCATGGCAGTAATTCGGCCGGTGGTTCGTATTCATGGGACTTAAGTATTTGTTCGTCTTGAGCACTGGCAATTTTGATCGTGGGGGGGTTCGGCCGTTGGGGAGAAGGAGCCGGGGGAGTTCAATGGTCTCAAGTTCAAACTATGTTCTTCGCCAACCCAAGCTGTTAGCACCAGTCGCCAAGGGTGTGTAGGACTGTTGGGGGGTGTACAACTGTTACTAACCAGGAAGAACAGGGAATTCCGTACATTGAGCGCTGCGGGCTACACCGCTACATGGCAATGGCTTCCCAGAACCAAACTGCCTTTTTCTTTGCCCTTTTCTTTGTTGTAATTCTCACATGGCTTTCACGTGTAAGTTGGACCCTTGACCCAGTCCTACTGTGCCACAATGACCCGGACGCCCATGGGGTAGACACCCAGGGAACTCCGGGGGTGTTTTCTCTTTCCCCAAATTCTTCAAGACTTTAGAACGTCCCCTTCTGTTGGTGCCCGTGGGCTATAAAGGATGGATCGTCGGTAGGATCGCAGGGGCTACCTGGGCGAGTAAGGGGGGTCAGTGATATTTCTGCCAGGGATCCACAGGACTCTCAGCACTTACACGACGCCTCTGGTACATATTTCAAGCGCATCTTCTCAGCCCATGATCATTTCTGGGGTATAGAACTTAGTAATTAGGTGTGGCGTCTCATCGAAACCTTGCATGCGCGAAACACTCCAAGCCAAGTTCGGGACGAGAGGATTTGGAGGGTTCTCTCACCAATAAACGAATATCTAGGTACATACCAAATAAATCTAGGCGGTCAGATTCTCTTTTTCGTTGCCACCTTGGTAATGATCGACGAGTGGACGGGCGAGCCACCTATGTACGACATGAGTTCCAGCTAAACCACCAAGGCAGGCCCCTGTCTTCCGTCCCCAGAGCCGGCTACCTGCTTCAGCAAGGCTTCCAATGATTTTTCAATAACTGACCGCTCATCCTTGACCGCAATTTCGATGCCAAGGTTTCTTCTCTGCAGTGATCCCGTGGGAATCCTGCGGTAGCAAGGTTCCACAACGTGCTCTAGTGGCACCGCATGCATATAGACGTGCCATCGGAGAGTCTTAAGCGTTCGGAACGAAAGACGGTAGGCCAGGGCGGCGCTAGGGATGGGACAGGTTGTCGGGGATGGAGATGGCGGTCGGAGAGTCTAGGACTTGTTAGGGGGCAGCGCCCACCGGGAAATCTGGTACTACTCACAGGTTTCCCGGTTGTTCCACAGGCCTCAGAGGAACCTCCTTCCTGCTAGATCCTTTGCCATTCGGTAAGGGACCAACTAACAGGGCGAGTTAAATGCGGAGAGGAGTTCGAGAGTGAGGCAAGGTGTTGGGAGGTCGGAATTGTCAACAGAGAGGAACTGAGCAAGACTGAGAGTGCACAGTACTTCAACAGAGCGGCAAATATATCGGCATGAACCGCGAAAGAATCTAAAAAAAAAAAATTAAAAAAAAATGGCGAGATAAAATCAAACAAGGTGTTGAGCCAGGAGAGCAGAGTTGCACGATATTCAAGGTGCAGTATCGGAGAATGCTCAAGCGAGGAACGTTATAGTGGAGACAAGGCGGTTACAGCAGAAGAGAAGCGCTGAAGGTGTCAGGGTCCAGGGGCAGGGGGCCTAACGTCAATGGACCGGATGTCTTACCCGTGCCGCCGTCGAACCTTGTGGAACCTTGTACCCAGGTACCTCGCCCTCTCTCTTTTTCCCGCACCAGCACAGACACAGACAATCAACCTCAGAGCAAGCTCGCTCATATCGTCAACTCGTCACTCCTTTGCCCGAACGTTACGGCCCCCCTCGATTATATCTTTTCTCGAGACAAGATGCCGGGCATTCTCCCCATCAATGACCTGCCCAGGCTAGTCTCGGCCGCCTTCTCCCGCGCCCTTGGCCAGAAGGAGCTCACGTTTTACTCCACCGAGGTGGCTGTCCTGACCCTTGGCGGAGTCCCTGTAAGTGTCGTCCCCCTGTTAGGTGGCATACATGACATTCATTGATGACATACATATTCCCGTGTGATCCTTGCAGGCACTAACTTCTGTCTAGTTCCAACTACGCTTCGCTCCTGGTCTCTCACGCAAGCCGGAGCCTGGTGCCGCTCCGGCTGCTCCTCAGTCACAAGCCCAATCTGAGACCGACTCCCATGTCCCCAAAGCCGATGAGGAAGAGATCAAGCGTCAGGCCCGGAAAGCTCGTATGCTTGCATTCGACCCCTTTGACAATCCTCCCGAAGCTCTCCGTATCTCCGACCTTGGCCCTTCCCACTTCCTTGTCCTGAACAAGTTCGCCATTGCAGCTGAGCACTTCATCCTTGCCACCAACGACTTCAAGGATCAGGAACATCTACTCGAGAAAGATGACTTTGCCGCCATTCGTACTTGCATTGATGGATATGAGAATCCCGACGGTGGTGATGGACTATTTACTTTCTTCAATAGTGGCGAGTTCTCCGGTGCCAGTCAGGCCCATCGTCATGTCCAGATGATACCCATCTCGCGAATGAAGGATGGTCTAGGACCAGACTCCCCTTGGTCCGTCGTCGCCGATAAACTCACTGCCAAGGATAAACTCTTTGGAACCATCGTGGCCGAACTCCCTTTCACTGCCATCGCCCACAATATCTCCGGCATGGATGCTAGCCAGCTCCACTCAACATACCTGGACATGTACCAGAAAGGTTGTATGGTCGAAGCTACCATCACGCGTCATCCAAAACACGAGAGCGAACCTCCCCTTGATGGACCGTCTCGCATCAGCTACAACCTAGCCATGACCAAGGATACCATGGTTCTTTTGCCCCGTCTATCCGACAAGTTTCATCTCCAAGACGCCGAGGGCAAGCCTCTCGGCATCAAGCTTTCTGTCAATGGTACAATTCTGGCTGGCACCGTCCTGGTGAAAGAGGAGCGTGACTTCCAAACCATCCAGAAGTTCCCTGGTGCTCTCATGCGCGGTCTTGAGCGTATTGGTGTTCCGGCTTACCTTTGCCCCGGCCCCCTGTCACTTTAGAAGCGGTATTGGCCGGTTCGGTCTAGATAATTGGAGGTCATACTCTGCAGTTCGCTTGTAACTGATGATGGAAATTACTGCTGATCCAATGAATCTGGGGGGGATGGATTTCATGTATGTACGAATGGATATGGATCACGGCTTGCATCATGTTTGATAATTCAAAGCATCTGCTCAACTTACTGCGTGCCCTCGTTCAATGCCTGTTCTCGGATACTTGTAGCAACTCTACGAGGATGGAAGCGGTCAGCTCATCAAACCAGATTAACCTGGCGTCCATCAAAAGACCATGGACCGCACTCGATTCCAGCTAGCAGGTGTACAAAGACTTTTCCGCATGTGCTGAATTCTGCAATGTTCTTCAATACGTGACCTTGTCCTCTCTCGCTTGGAGGGCCACACAAAATGCATTTTAACAACCTGGATGAGGCACTGGGTGGGAGCATGGGAGCTTTTTTGGCGGGAGGCTGGAAATGCACCACAACGCATTTTACGATCACCCACAACTTCACTGTAGATAGAAAAGACATTAATGAAGTTGGTTTACTGGCTTGATGCTTGTTATGCAAAATCAAAGAGTCAAACTGACACAACGTTGATTTATCGTGGAGTGTCGAGCCATGGTGTTTGCGAATCCCCTCGTGCAACATCAACACCTGCAGGCATCACCAACATTGACAACAAAGAAACAAGTCACAATGCATTCAGGTATCAATCAAGACCAAGTGTGATGTGAAAAATCAAATTCATATAACTAGAGGCAGCCTGTTCATCCTGGGTACCATGCCCTGAAGCTATCTGCAGTTGACTACTCTACTCGGACCTTGCCCTTGATCCTTCCGAGAGGAAACCAGATGCTGTTGAATGTGTGATGAACCTACGTGCCCTTTCCATTTGCCTTGAACTTTTGTGTGTACGGCCTTGAACCCCTTGCGCAGCAATCATCATCATGAAGAAAAGAGAATCATTAGAGTACATGAAAAAGCAAATGCAACCGTGAAAAATCAGATCCTTGTGAGCCACCATATTTTTTTGTGTTTGGGAGAGAAGCAATCGAGAACTTGTGAATCGGGTATCAACTCGTGAATCGTGAGAATCATTACCATCGTGGAGCCGTAGAGAGAAGTCATGTTTAATCGAAGGTCAGGTTCATGTCCCTAACCTTCTTGTCGGCGGCGTAGACGTCGACCCACTTCTTGGAGATAGTACCGCTGCCGAAGTGGTAGCTAGCACCGCGGTCGAACATCTGCTGGGCGAGGATCTTCCAAGGAGGTCGAACATCACTCTCGGGTGACTTTCTGTTGGCGATGAACCAGGCATAGGTTACCTGGCGGAGCAACTCGATCTGTAGAGGTAGATGATTAGTACAAGTCAAAAGGCAGTTCAAGGTGGATATGACTTACATCCTTGTGCTTCCATGTGGGACTCCGAAGGCGATGCTGAGGATCCTTGGTAAGCGTGCGCCACCTACCCCGAAGGGTAGGCTCGGCTTCGGAGAAGCCGCCCGCCTCCTTGATCTCTTTATAGGTGTACCCGTCAGCACGACGGTCGAGGAGGTACTGATCCTGGGAAGCACGAGTCCCGTCAGGGCGAGGGAAGGTTCGAATATCGGCGCGGGAGGAGTTGTTGGTCTGAGCAACCTGGGCTTGGTTGTTCTGGATGTTGTTGAGTCCGGGGAGAGCAGCGTCGGCGAAAGTGGGGATACCGTCAATCTGCTGGGGCTGGTCAATGTCCATCTTATCGCTAGACATCATGTCGTTCTGTCTGAGGCGCTGGGTGTTCTGGAGTTGGGCGATGACCTGAGTGATTTGATCATTGGAAAGACGGCTGAGGACAGCAATGGCTGCGATGCTCTCAGGTGTCATGGGAACAGGGGTGGGGAAGAGACCGATGAAGTCCTGGGAGTCGGCAGGCTCGCCCTCGGCGTCAACGTCATCCTCGTCGTAGGAGGCAATGTCGGTGTTGTTGTCAGAGTGGGCAGCTTGCTCGATCTTAGCGAGGTCAGCGGAGGTGATGTTGGCGAGCTGGTTGTCATCGACAAGGACGGGTTCGAAAGCAGGGAAGACAATCTCAGAGCCGACGTTGGTCTGGATACCCTGGGCAATGGGTTCCTGAACGGCAACGGGGGCAGGCTGGATGTTCTGCTGGACCTGAGGAGCGGCAGCGGGGTTGTTCATGGCGTGATGCATCTTGGATGGTGGTCAGTTATCAAAGTCATGTAGGGATGATAGGTGAAGCCCAAGACAGAAGAATCAAATGGTAGAAGAGGGGAGGTGCCAAGACGAAGACAAAAAGATGAAGACGAGAAAAGAAAAGAAGATACATACCATGACACTGCGCTCAAGGGCAGGGTCGATAGGAGGTGGAACTGCAAAGGCTGGGTTCGAACCAATGTTCCAGCTGTCGTGTTGCTGCTGGATCGTGCCCTGCCACTGGCTATAGCCCTGGAGCTGCTGAGGGGTGATGCGGGAAGCGAAGGTCTCCCAGCTGATGTTGTTGAGGTCCATGTTGTTGAAGTTCATCTTGTCGTAGAAGGGTTGGCCGCCACAATGTGCAGACAAAGAGTGATCTGCAAAGGTGCCGGAGCGTCAGTATACAACAGAGGTTGCATGCAAAGAAAAGAAGAACAAGGTTGGTTGGGTGGTGAACATACTTGATGTTGTTGATGGGTTGATGTGAAAGAGATCTGAAGATTTGCTACTTGGATAAGGAGCAAATCGAGATGATGATGTTGTGAAGTCGGAAGGGAAAGGGAACAAGATGTCAGAATCTGGAGGGGGTTTATATACTGGTGGCAGAAGCCCCCCTCCGGCGAACGACTTGATGTCTTGATCAATACGGTTAAAAACCATTCTGAGAAGAATCTGATAAATATCCCAAAATGGAAGCGTTGATGGTTCGCCCAAGGGAAATCTGAGCACAGGCTGAGAAGGTTCTAGGCGCACTGTGTCCGCAGAGGTTGGGCTGGGGCCAATGGGGGAGCTCTGAGGTTGACGGGACAATGGGGGGCGCAGGCACCGGCAGACGGTTCCTCAGGCGTCGAACAGGGGTCTATACCTATTCAGGAGAATTTGGCAACGAGCAGGGATGGAATCTGAGGAGGATCTGGAAAGAATCTGAGGTGACATCTGAGGTGGTGCGTCCCTGGGGGGAGAGGCCGTCTGATATACCTGCTCGTCAGCCACGCCAGCGCCGATTTCTCTTCGCTCGAGCACGCAACACACTCGCCCCTGGCCTGCAATTCCTCGACAGGCTATTCCAGCGTCGTATTTTCCTCTTCCCGTGGTGGAGGCTCCCGGGCAGACGCTCGTCTCCCATTTCGCCTGCATGTATTTTCCCAGTATCTACGTACCCCCCCTGCATCTTGAGCACCGCAGGCAGTGCATATCTCTGTCTGCATCATACCCCGTAGATTAAATACATCCTACTTTGCTTGCCTGCACCCGTGGCGCTCGCTGGCTGTCGTCGTTCAAATCTGACCATATGGGTCGAAGCCGTCATCTGCGAACCAAAGCCACACGGGTCAGAGACAGTGCAGGGGTGACACTTTAAAAAAATCCTTGGCAGCCACTCGGCATAATCGTTGCAAATATGAGCCGTTGAGAGCACGGCATCTGATGCCGGGGGGAGGTGGGCTAGCTGCAGGTGGTGGCACTCGCTCAGATCCAGCCCTAACCTGGGCACTGACGTCTGCACGCCAAGGGGAGGGGAGCAGAGACCCCCGCCGCTTTCGTCGGGGGCCTTGTTTGAATTATCCGGGTTGGTTAAAAAAATGGGTGAGGGCAAACTTGAGGGAGATGCCCCTCGGAGAGCTGCAGCTGGCGGCCCACCCCAGGCTGGAGGGGAAATCACTAAAGGGACAAGTTTGTGATGATGATAAGCTTGGTGTGCACACCACTATTCCTCTTTAATTCACCACTCGTGCATTGATTCAGAGTCTGTGACCGCAACTTGAACATTTACCATTTCGCAGTAGTCAAATGTTAATGGATATCTTCCTTTGTGCTACCCCATTAGTTCATCGTCTCGCTGCATAAAGCCCGGCTGCATACCTGCAGTCTGCCAGTCTTCCATGGATCTCTTTAGAATTTCAAAAAGTCGGTCACTGCCGTGTCATGTCGGGACTCAGCATAGCATGCACATCACCTGCTCCGGACCGCCGACACAGGGCACAAGGTTCTCCAGATCTCTCTTCTCCCTCTTCTCTCTCTCTCTCTCTCTCTCTCAGAAATCATTATTTGGTCGTGCTGCTAACTCTGTGCATTAGAACTTGTCCGACTCTCCACTCTCCTCCCCCCTTGATTTCGCATACCCCGAAAACGAGACCCAAACATTTCGAGCTCGACCACTCCCAGCGCTTCCCGTTCCCGTCGTCGCAGCCTTCGAGTCGTATACACTCCCCCCCTCCTCGCTCCTCTCACACTCCCTCTACTTCAGATGGGGGTGGTTCAGCCCCGGACGGGGACAAGTTTGATATTCTCGGGCTGAGCCGTGGTCGTCGAGACTAAGTGGGAACAGACCTTTGAAAGAAAAAGGCAACCTTTCCCTCTTGAGTTTGAGCCGCATACCAGAGATCCGGGACTGATAGGTCACACAGGCATCTGCCCTGTCGCCGCGTGGGAACCCGCATGATGGCGTCCAGGGGTGGGCGGTGTGTCCAGGATAACGGCCCACGGGGTGTCTTCTCCGAGAGAGACATTCTGGATGCTGACCACGAGGGGGTGTGCCTGTAATCAAGGTCAGCGGGGGAGAGGGAAGTACCCTGGCACACCCTCCAACTTGTAGGATGACGGGGTCCTCTGGGGCCGAGATCACTTGGCTTAAGCAGGCCCTTCAGTTTTGGGAAGCCCGTCCATGAATCTCTACGGAAGAGGCTTGAGCCGCGGGAGCAATTGGGAGCTCTCAGCCAATGTCGGAAACGGCAGGGCAAGACAGGACTCGAGGGACCTGAGATTAGAACGGCAAGGACGGGTTACAGAAATTGTTTGCTTCGAAGATGATCCCATGATTCGTGATCCCTCTCAGCTCTCCCCTTTTATGTACTCATCAGACCAGATAGAACAAGCCCCAGTACATTCGAGTTCCCTCTTGCAGCCTCTCGCCGAGCTCAAGTCGACAGAATCAAATCTCTCGAACGACGATCGCTCTCCAAGTTTGCTCGCCTCTCCTGCTGCCACATTTTTCCCACCCACCATTCTTAGCGTCTCTGGCCTCACCAACTAGACTGGACGGCTTACGCTCTGCAGGCCCTGAGGAAACAGCACGAAAAAATTGCTTTGCCTGCCAGGATTGCATTGCATATTGACGTAGTTTGGACGACGAACGGGAGGACGAACACCCTCTGAGGATCCCTCTTTTCTCTCGAATGTCACTCTTCTCCCCCTCATACATACTTTTGAACTGGGGAGGCAAAAAATTGTGCACTCGGCTGGATAGGGCAGCAGACTGGATGCAGGGAGCTTCTGCCACTGGGAAGTCGAGGGCATGCTTTCTTTTTTTTTACTTTTGCTACGGTCATCACTGCAGAAATGTATGCTGGCCCACTTGCGATTCCAACGCAAACCCGGGTATCTCAAAGAATTGCGTAGACAAAGGGAGAAGCCTTGTTTTTACTTGGAGGCACACACTCGAGATGGATGTCGCCAGAATAAGGCTTGGGTGCTTACCTATACAAACTGTTTCTCCACGAGAGCCCACCACACGTTCAACGTCCAAAAAAACGGTTGCTGGTGCCCGTTGGAGCCAAAGGAAAAATAGAGACACCTTACGCTTTTTAGTTTGGGGCAAGGGGAACTGCAACCGTTGGAGAGAAACAAGGGGCAGGGGTTCATCCTCTCTTTTTTTTGTCCCCCGTCTCCTCTCCCCCTATTGTTATTGGAGGTAAGGCTGCCCCCCATTCATCATCATGCAGTGCAGATTTGGATCGAACCGATTTCCGGGTCCGTGGGATCAAGCAAGATCTGAGGTTAGGATCTGATCTGATCTTGTGTTTCATTCTACGGGGAATTAAACTTCTGGTGGGCTTTTTTGGTCAGGAGGGAGACACCGAAAAATGATCTGATGGCCTTGGGGCTGAATCGATCTGAGGATCGGAGATCTGAGAGCCAAAAGGTGGGGCAGGGCTGTTCTCTCTCTCACTTTTTCTCCCAAAAAGTGACAGATGCCAGAGAAGGCCCTGGAGTGACATGACGAGTGACCCCTCGACCCCCTGACAACTCGTCGGTTTGTCACGTCACGTCACAGACGATGAGTGCATATCCCTCAACACTCTCGTTCGTCTGCATCAGGCAGATCTCGTGAGAAAACAAGCAAACAGACACACACACATGCACACACACAATAGGAAGAATAGAATGGACAACACATCAAGCCGCAATTGCTTTTTATGAGGGCTCGCTCAATCCGGATGCACTGGATGCATCCGCAGCGTCATGTCAATCTTCGGACCTAGTAGAACCCGATTGCCCATGAGGACATGCATGACAAAGATCAATGGCAATTGGGCAAACGCAGGTTTGCCTGCTGCCTAGTTGCAGGAAATCCCCATCTACTCATCCACGCTAAAGCGGTTCCCTTCGATCAGGCTCTGCAAGAGACATCCATTCCCAAGGCCCGTGCTCTCACTGTGGCTTGGGGAGAGGGAGAGAAGAACAGTGACTACCGTGTTAGGTACAGTACATCACCTTAGGGATGGGCCGTGCCGCTCACACTTATGAATGCAGTGTGCGTTATGTCTGTCTTGCTTGCTTCGCTCAGACCCCTCTTGGGGGCTTGACTAGACTGCGCTGAAGATGCGCCTCTTGGACTGTGGTTCGTCACGTAGCAAACATTTCCACTCCTGCAGAGTCTATCGTGTCTTGCTGTATCTAATTGGAGATTGTCTCTTGAGGCAGATTTGCTTATGACGAACCCGTGGGTCGAGGGTTCATCTCTTATTTCTAGGGATCTTGCTTCTCTCTAGGGTAGCAACTAAACTCAACATCACCACATCCCCTCAAAGCCAGACTTGGTATGGGGAGTCAGACAATGCCCGTCAAACACTTGCTCAAATAATGTAGAATAATAGCATCATGGCATTGCCCGACATGTCAACCCATCTTCCAGAGCTAGTTGATAATGCAGCGTGTCTCGACCCATTAATCATGCACCTCCCATGAAACTCCAGTTGTGTCCCCGTCTAGATACAAAGAAGAAACCCAGCTTCAGAGGAAAAACACCCCTAGAAAGAAAACACCAGAACCCATGACAAATTTAAAACTCCCTTAATCCTCCCACTCTTCGTCCAGCTGGTCAATCAGCCGGTTCTCAGCCTCATTGTTGCGATCCCTTCGGCTGGGACTCGAGCTCACTCTGCTGTAGCCACGCCGAGGAGCGATTCGGCGGATGCAGGCCGTTAGAAGGCGGAGAAACAGATCCTATAGAAACAAAAACATTCCCCCGTCAGTCCCACAATCTCCTTTTTTTTTATCATGTCCAGTGTGACTCAGGGAAGATATCTCTCCCGCTTCGAGGAAAGGGGACGACGCACGCAGATGAAGCTCCAGATGCCGGCCCAGAGGCTGTAGTTGGGAAGTTGGCGCCACCCGCGGGCGTGGGCCACGGTTCGGTTGTAAAAGATGCCGCCCAGGAAGTAGACAAGCACGGCGATGAGAACAATCAGCCCAAAGATGCTGCCGGGGCCTACACTACCAGGCTTGTGCGGCTCGGCGTGGGCGCAGGCGTGCGAGGACCGCACCTCGAAGAAGTAAGCGCACTCTTCGGGGTCGGTTCCCACAAAAGAGACGCTGGCAGAGGTGCTACCCGGGTCTCTGTCGCAGTGGAACGAGATGGTGGTTGACTTGCGTCTTCGAGTGTCTACCGGCTTTGGCTCCTGAGAGGCCTCGGGTACGGGGGTGTAAGTTGCATCCTCATCGTTATAGCTGAAATCACTCCGTCGTCCGAATACGTTTGTCGGTTCGGCATCCTCACCGCAAGGAGAGCCACCGGTGTATTGCAGAACTAGCTTGCGACCTCGGCTCTGCAAGTTCATCGATTCGGAGCTGCTTCTGTTAGTTGGCGCATTCTCACGGACATACTCATATCAACCAACCCTATAGAAATAATCTCTCCGCGCGACATGTAATATGCGCTTACGTTCTGCCAGAGACCAGAATCTACTCCCACGACATCGTGCACAGGATCGACAACGGCGCCGCAGATGTTGAGCGTAAAGTTCCTGCCATAGTCATACCCCTTGGAGAAGTAATCCTTGGTCACGGCCGACTTCTTTGTGTTGTCATCGGCCATGACAGCCATGTCCGGCCGCAGGTCGTAGAAGCCGCCACTACCGGTATGCGACGTAGCCGTACATGCTGGGGCGTGGGTTGTGGTGGACGGTAGCTCGTCCGGCTCTGCGCAGACGGCCGAGGCTATGGAGAGGAGGAACGGCAATGATCGGAAGCGCATATCGACGTGTCTAGGGATCGTTTAAACGGACGAGATTCGTGGTCGCGCCTCGAGGCAGATTCAGTAGTTGGAATCGCGACAGCAGCACCTGGACAACTAGACGTCACAGACCAAAAAAAGAAGGAACGTTAAAGATGGAGAGAGCGTGAACAAATCTCGACATACAAAAAATGAGACTTCAATCGACTCTGAAGATGAACAGGTTCAAGTTGACAAGTGAAAGTGTATGGTATCCCTTGATTACGCGTGCGTTCCCCATCGACACTCAAAACCTCAAACTGTCTTCTCCAAATTAACCCCCCCCGGCAGCCTGCCCTTGAGAGTTTAGGGGGGCTTGGTTCCGTGGCGATGGTGGCTGGTGATTGGCCAGCAGCTACACCAAGGACAGGCTGGGAGAGGCAAGTGAGTATGACGAGGACACCGGCTTAAGTGTTTGTCCGGGTGAAGCTTGTTTCAAGTCGGCGTCCTTGGCTCCCGATCTCCGTGCTCCCCCCTGAAAGTTAATCGAAGCTCTCCATTTGTCAATTGGTCTCAATGCCGAATACGACGTAGCGGGTCCCTTGTTGTTGCGCAGGCCGTCTTTAAATGAGCCGACGCGGAACTCAATCACTCCGCGATGGCAAACGTGTGCGTACCGATTTTTTGTCAATGGTGGGCTCTGCGTTGAAAACCTGAGTGTTGCTAGTTGATTGTGAGGAAGTGGCTTCTCAGGGGCTTTATAACATCTCGAGATCCCTCCTAGATCTTGCTCAATTGCACCCGCGACACAACCAGCTTCCTCCACCGCAAGATGGCTCTCAAGTCTAGCACAGTTGCCTCTGAGGAGCAGCATGGCTACGAGTTCTTTGGACCGTGAGTAAACCCTTCGACTAACACGCCTACAGACTAATTACTAACTGACGTGTTAGTCCTGGTGCATTCGCCATCTCCTTCCTCCTCCCCGTCCTCGTATACGTCTTCAACTTTGTCTGTAACGACATCTCGGGTTGCCCCGCGCCGTCTCTGCTCAGCCCCAAGACCCTCTCGCTCGACCAGCTCAAACAGGAGGTTGGATGGCCTCAGGATGGCTTCGCAGGACTTGTTAGCTGGGAGGCTTCTGCTGCTACGGCTGGCTACATCCTGCTGTCTCTGATCCTCTACCGCGTGCTTCCCGCTCATGAGGTGGATGGTACTGAGCTGCGCTCCGGGGGCCGTCTCAAGTATAGACTCAATAGTGTGTTACATCATCCCCAACTCTTGCAGGAATAAAGTGCTGACTGTCTCAGCTCTGTACAGCAGTTCGTTCACCCTGGCTATTCTCGCCGCCGGAACCGCAGCCCAGGGCGCCGAGTTTCCCGTCTGGACCTTCATCTCGGACAACTTCATCCAGATCCTGACCGCCAATACCATCTTCTCGTACGCCGTGGCCACCTTTGTCTACGTCCGAAGCTTCAGCGTCAAGCCGGGAAACAAGGAGAACCGCGAGCTCGCCGCGGGAGGGCACACGGGCAATATGCTGTACGACTGGTTCATTGGCCGCGAGCTGAACCCCCGGGTTGTCATCCCCCTGATTGGTGAGGTCGATCTCAAGGAGTGGCTGGAGCTCCGACCTGGCATGATGGGCTGGATCATCTTCAACTGTTCCTGGTGTGCGCAGCAGTACCGTAACTACGGCTACGTTACCGACAGCTCCATCTGCATCACACTTGTCCAGGCCGTCTATGTCTTTGACTCTTGGTGGAACGAGCCAGCCATCCTAACCACAATGGACATCACGACTGACGGTTTTGGAATGATGCTTGCCTTTGGTGACATTGTCTGGGTGCCTTTTGTCTACTCCCTGCAGACCCGGTACCTGGCTGTGCACCCTGTCTCACTCGGCCCTGTTGGTCTTGCTGTGATGCTGTCCCTCATTGGTCTTGGCTTCTACATCTTCCGCTCTGCCAACAGCGAGAAGAACAACTTCCGAACCAACCCCAACGACCCCAAGGTGTCTCAGCTCAAGTACATCCAGACCAAGAAGGGTAGCAAGCTTCTCATCTCTGGCTGGTGGGGAATTGCCCGACACATCAACTACCTGGGTGACTGGATCCAGTCTTGGCCCTACTGCCTGCCCACTGGTCTTGCCGGCTACCAGATCCTGAACGCCGGTGCCCAGGCCGAGGGAGCGTTGGTGATGCGGGATGGCCGAGTGGTTGTCCAGGGGGAGGCCAAGGGATGGGGCATGCTCATCACCTACTTTTACATCCTGTACTTTGCCATTCTCCTCATCCACCGTGAGCGCCGTGACGACGACAAGTGTCACCGCAAGTATGGCGAGGACTGGGAAAAGTACCGCAAGATTGTCCGCTACCGGATCATCCCCGGAATTTACTGATGGATTATGGAGTAATGGGGAAGCCAAGGATCAAGTTTTACAGCAGCCTAGAGTATTGTTGGCGTTAGGAAGAGGGATATGCAAGTAGAATAGGTCGATCCAGGCTTTAGTCGACCATTGTGATGGATCACCTGCGGAAGAGCATCTTACAAATAGACAAGACTATTCACCTGCCTAGACAGGTATCAAGCTCTACAACCTCTATACATGTGTACTCGTTTTAACCTTATTTTACCTGACCTGAGGATCCCTTCGTCCACGTTCGGGTCGGGACCAACACGAGCCGGAGCGTGAGAACCTGTAGCAACCCGACCTGTGTACCACGGAACACCAATTCCACAGGATGGGCTTATACCACGTTGCTTCTGCATGGCAAGAGTGGGAAATTCGGGTAAACTGTAACCTTGTGGACGGGGGCTTAGACTCGGTCGACGGATGGTGGTTCCCCCTCGCGGAGAGAAAGAGAGCGGAACTAGAGCGTGCAGCACCACGAGGCCCTCGTTGGAGTCGAAACGGGCCGAACAGCGCGGGGCCGGTGGACGGACGATCGGTCGACGACGCGGGGGATTTTTGGGATGCGGGGAGGACGTGAGGAACAAGGGTTCGAAGGGTGTTGGCGTCATCTTTTTAGCCAGGGGGTTAAAGGTAACCCATTGGAGGCTTTGTCAAACGTATGAGAGAAAGCTGTTCCTGTGTTTTGGTCAGCTACAAGAAGCTCCAATTGCACACATAAAAAACGTGTACGCAAGTTCAGCTGTCAAACGCGTGGAAAGGGGATCGAAGTGAGATGAAACTGAACACTTCGTTACGCCGTTGGGAAAGCTAGCGTGTCGATCACCATCTCCAGCCCGGGAGTTTTGGAATCAACTATCGATTCTTCTGCCCTCGACAAGGATCAATGCAAGAAGCCTTGGGTATGCATCACGTAAAAAAGAAATTGACGTCAACATGGGCCAGAAACCTTACATCTGTAGACCATTGAAGAAGATGGGTTGATGCCTGTCGGTCGAGTAAAGCCGAAGCAGCAAGTATCAGCTGGTCATTTCGCAGCAAAAGAGCCCATGACTGCCGTCATTGCAACTGCTCGAACTGGTCCATCATCGGCCCTATTCCCCACGAGTCGCAGGGGGGGGCGTAGCCTGGCAGTGCCGGGCTGTTGGACCGCGCCCTGGCTTCCACCTACGGTTGGAGGATTTGTGGGGTACGACCAACGATCGGCGAGAGCGTTCTGGAGCGTGTCATCGAGTTTTGGTGTCCAAAAAAGCTTCCCAAGTCCTTGAAGGATATGTCGTACCAAGTCTGGAGCCCTTCTCGAGGGGGGGAAGGGATACGCGGAAGAGAATAAAAATGGGTTGGCGTGAGCATTACGAAGAAGAGGGGAGGGAGAGGGCAAAGATCCAATCCTGGGCAAGACATGCGCTTGTTCGGATGCCCTGGCACGAGAGCAATATCGGCACATAAAAGGCCACACAGCAGCTGCCGGGTCTACTTTTAAATTGACCAGTGGTCTCAGCCTTTCTTTATATATAGGCCAATTCCCTCCTACTTGACTGCATCCCCTCAGGCTTGATTCCTCGGGTCTGGTCTTTATATCGTCCCATTGACTGCTTTACAGTGGTTCCAGGGGCATACGGCAGATGGGCCAAACACAACGCATTCCTATTTACAAGGCCACATAAATACAGAGCAGAGAAAATGTTTGTATTATCCTATACAATACTTTAAAAATACCAACACATAATTGACCATCAAACAGAAAAATACAGCAAAAATGAGGTCGGATTGGCTCCTCGGGGCCGTTCTGCTGGCCACTGCCACAGACGCTGCAGCTCCTCCCAGGGTGAGCAATCCCCATTCTCACTGAAGGACCCCCCTCCCTCGAGTCCACACGACCCTTGCATCTTCCCACAATTCCCTTCATTGTTCTCCACCTCCGCCTTTCACCACCGCAAATCATCATCGTCGCTCCGCTTCACAACCCCTGCACAACTTCAAGTTATTTGCCATTGTTTTGCCGCTGTGCCTCCCAAGATGCGTTCCCCTACCACTCCCCCCGATTACGACCTTGTTCATTTGGAACTTGTTGTGATCTTTTATCTGGGTGTTTTGTTGCTTTGCATCTTCTTCACCAACTACGCCCTTGAACGTATGTTCGGGGATGGGCCAGACGAACTAGAAAATTGGCACGACTAATAGGACAATTCGCTTCCGTGAGATCGACAAGATGCGGTTCACCGTCCTTCTCGCGGCATTTTCGGGGCTTGTCCCCATGGTTGGTTCACAAGCTGATCAGAAACCACTGCAGGTCGGTGTGAACAACAACACTCTCGCACATTCACCTCCTCACTATCCTTCGCCATGGATGGATCCTGCTGCTCCTGGCTGGGAGGAGGCCTATCTCAAGGCCAAAGATTTTGTTTCACAGCTTACTCTTCTTGAAAAGGTCAACTTAACCACTGGTGTTGGGTGAGTCACTTGCTTTTCTCCTGACGTGACACTTTGCTTTGACCCCATTCCCAAGGTCCCTATACCCTCTAATAGCACTGCTAACACTCGAGGCAGATGGATGGGTGAACGTTGTGTCGGCAACGTGGGTTCACTCCCTCGTTTTGGAATGCGCGGTCTCTGCATGCAGGATGGTCCCCTCGGCATCCGCCTGTCTGACTACAACTCCGCTTTTCCTACCGGTATTACCGCTGGAGCCTCTTGGAGCCGTGCCCTTTGGTACCAACGTGGCCTCCTGATGGGCACCGAGCACCGTGAGAAGGGCATCGACGTTGCACTTGGACCTGCTACTGGTCCTCTTGGTCGTACTCCTACTGGCGGCCGCAACTGGGAGGGTTTCTCGGTTGACCCCTACGTCGCTGGCGTTGCCATGGCCGAGACTGTTAGCGGCATTCAAGATGGTGGTACTATCGCCTGTGCTAAGCACTATATCGGCAACGAACAAGGTACGACTCTTCACTTCTCCTGGCTGATAATTTACTAACAATGACCTAGAGCATCATCGCCAAGCCCCCGAATCCATTGGCCGCGGCTACAACATCACCGAGTCTTTGTCCTCAAATGTTGACGACAAAACTCTCCACGAGCTCTATCTCTGGCCGTTTGCAGACGCCGTCAAGGCTGGTGTTGGTGCCATCATGTGCTCCTACCAGCAACTGAACAACTCCTACGGCTGCCAAAACTCTAAGCTTCTCAACGGAATTCTCAAGGACGAGCTAGGATTCCAGGGCTTCGTCATGAGTGACTGGCAAGCCCAGCATGCTGGTGCTGCCACTGCTGTTGCAGGCCTTGACATGACCATGCCCGGTGACACTCTGTTTAACACTGGATACAGCTTCTGGGGTGGAAACCTAACCCTCGCTGTCGTCAATGGCACTGTTCCCGACTGGCGTATTGACGACATGGCTATGAGAATCATGGCGGCTTTCTTCAAGGTTGGTAAGACTGTTGAGGACCTTCCTGACATCAACTTCTCTTCTTGGTCTCGAGACACTTATGGCTACGTCCAAGCCGCTGCCCAGGAGAACTGGGAACAAATCAACTTCGGTGTTGATGTTCGTCACGATCACAGTGAGCACATTCGAGTCTCGGCCGCCAAGGGCACCGTCCTCCTTAAGAACTCTGGTTCGCTGCCTCTCAAGAAGCCCAAGTTCCTTGCCGTCGTTGGCGAGGACGCCGGCCCGAACCCTGCTGGCCCTAACGGCTGTAACGACCGCGGATGTAACAACGGTACTCTGGCCATGTCCTGGGGCTCAGGAACAGCCCAGTTCCCCTACCTTGTTACTCCCGACTCAGCACTACAGAACCAGGCCGTCCTCGACGGCACTCGTTACGAGAGCGTCTTGCGGAACAACCAGTGGGAACAGACACGCAGTCTCGTTAGCCAGCCTAACGTGACGGCTATTGTGTTTGCCAATGCAAATGCCGGAGAGGGATATATCGATGTCGACGGCAACGAAGGCGATCGGAAGAATCTGACCTTGTGGAATGAGGGTGATGACCTGATTAAGAACGTCTCCGCAATCTGCCCCAACACCATTGTTGTCCTGCACACTGTTGGCCCTGTCATCCTGACAGAATGGTACGACAACCCGAACATCACCGCCATAGTGTGGGCTGGTGTTCCTGGCCAGGAGTCCGGCAATGCTCTTGTGGATATCCTTTATGGCAAGACAAGCCCTGGTCGCTCTCCGTTCACATGGGGTCGCACCCGAAAGAGCTATGGCACTGATGTCCTTTACGAGCCCAACAATGGTCAGGGTGCCCCTCAAGATGATTTCACGGAGGGAGTCTTTATCGACTATCGTCATTTCGACCAGGTTTCTCCCAGCACTGACGGTAGCAAGTCCAATGATGAGTCCAGTCCCATCTACGAGTTCGGCCATGGTCTGTCCTGGACCACGTTTGAGTACTCCGAACTCAACATTCAAGCTCACAACAAGATTCCCTTTGATCCTCCTGTTGGCGAGACGATTGCTGCTCCTGTCCTTGGCAACTATAGTACCGACCTTGCCGACTACACGTTCCCCGATGGAATTCGCTACATTTACCAGTTCATCTATCCCTGGTTGAATACTTCTTCCTCTGGAAGAGAGGCTTCTGGCGATCCCGACTATGGAAAGACGGCCGAAGAGTTCCTACCGCCCGGAGCTCTCGATGGCTCAGCTCAGCCGCGACCTCCATCCTCTGGTGCTCCAGGTGGAAACCCTCATCTCTGGGACGTTTTGTACACTGTTAGTGCTATTATCACCAACACTGGCAACGCCACATCAGACGAGATCCCGCAGCTCTACGTTAGTCTCGGTGGTGAGAACGAGCCCGTCCGTGTCCTCCGCGGCTTCGATCGAATTGAGAACATTGCTCCTGGCCAGAGTGTCAGATTCACAACTGACATCACCCGTCGCGACCTGAGCAACTGGGACGTCGTCTCTCAGAACTGGGTCATTACAGACTATGAGAAGACTGTCTATGTCGGGAGCAGCTCCCGTAACCTGCCTCTCAAGGCAACCCTCAAGTAAATACTGCATGATGAAGGGTGGCAGACTGCATTATTCTTTTTGGCGTTTCATGAGTAGCATCGGATGGCTACAGGCATAGCACAAATAAGCAAGCAAGCACGTTGGGTGTCTTGATGTACCTATATGGTCTAACGTCGCATGAAGAATATGACGACTATTCAAATTCTGGGCCCCTTCTCTGTGACTTGCTCCGTGACCAGCTTCTGCTTCGACTGACTCTTTGTATGATCCCAGTCCCTTGACACCCCTTGTTCTCCCAGACTGTAGGTATTTGCTCGAACCGGTTCTCTTCCATCTTGCCATAAACTTTGGCATCATCTCGATTCTCTAACACGGGTCCTACGCGATATCACCCATCGCCCATCAACTGGTTAGACTTCGGGGTCCCTGTACGTGGAGAAATTTTTGGGAATTGGAAAACGATCATGTGTATCAGGGGCAGAGGTCTGGGTGCGTTACCATAGATGATGAGACTGTCAGTACGATGCAGTGCGGTAGCCTCGCCAAGAATGATCGCCTTTGCATGTCCATGATTGTACTTTTCGAATGGCCTATTCGCGGCTATGCTTGGGGCGACGACGACGACAAAGTTGCTGCATATCACGACTTAAGTCATCAGACGTACAATGTCCTTACGAAGCGTGATCTTGCGCTTGAGACTGGTTTGTCGCTCAGTGTAGTCTCGGATTGTTGTCACTGTTCTTGCGATTTTGACGAGGTCGGCGCCCTCTTGGAGCATCTAGTGAAGAACTCCTGTTAGCTCCCAGCTTGACATCCCAATATTGAACCTAGTTTGATTTTCCTGGAAGAATGAGATACTCATTGGACGAAGATTAGGCAAAGACTAGTAGAGAACAGACTTGGGCAAGAAAAGAAGATTCTTATCGGTGAAACGTCTCAAGTAAACGTCTGGGAAGGGTTTCTGAAGATGACCTTGAGCTTGTTAGCTCCTCGTGGTAAAGCGATAGAAGGACTTGCCCCAACCTTTTACCACCTGAACCTATGAGTAGTTCGCAGGAACCCGGGGCTCCTGACGGATACCGTCCGCCACACGCCCTCCATAGACGACCTCCAAACCAGCCAAAGACAAACCCAACCCGACTCGACATCAAAGTCGGTCCAGCCTGCGGAGCATCAAAGGCATACCAACAGAAAATCGTTTTTCACACGAAAACCGGAGAAGCACAGCGCCAAGCTCGGATGAGCGAAGCCAAGAAAGAACAGGCCAAGACAAGGGCCCAGCAGACTGGTGTCTGAAGTAACGCGTGATATCTACTTCAGCTGGAACTCTTGGGAGTACACTGGTTGTCTTATGGTAGAAACTCAGTGGATGAAGGGAATTCAACCAGGGGGGTAAGATGACTGGTCGAATAGCAAATATTATATCGTTTCGCGGAGTCTTGGCTTCAAACCTGATGCTGGATGAAGTAGCAGGGCAAGTATCCCAGTACCTCGTCTGTGGGGGTTGGTAGGTTTGGGGGTCGATACTGGGACCGAGGTAGGGGACACGTGTGAGTTTCGAGTCATTTCTGCATAGGAGCAATCGTTAGTTCGTGATTTGGACAATAGAGATGTAGTGGGTTTATACAGACTTGGAGAGAGGTTGAGGGTTACGTTGGCGTCTTGGGACTTATGAGATTCTGTTAGACAAGATTTCCCTCTTGATAGACTAAGAAGTCTCAGGGCAAGGGACGGAAAATAGAAGAGATTGAATTGGAAGACTCTTCTAGAATGCTTAGCCGTACCCCTTTTCCAAGAACGATCTAACCTCCTGCCGGATATATGCCCAAAACCATAGAACCCAATTCTTGGCTTGGATCTTCTAGAGAGAGTTACCAGACACGCAGAGGATTGTATTGAGTTTTGAAAATATTTGGCAAAATGAGACTTTGGAGGAGGCACGGACGAAGCAGGATCAGGGGTCGGTGCGTGCTTTGGGATCGACGGAACACTGTTCGAGGCCAAGGTTAGCGTTTGAACTAGGTAACATGGCCAAGTCCAGGAAGTAAAAAGGCGTTGGCCTTGAATCATTGGATCTAGGGTTTGGCAAGAAACAGAGACCCCTGACCAACTTAACAAAGATAAACCACGAACCTTGAACTCAGGGTTTGCCAGCCGTTTGGTACACGCTGAGGTTAATGAAGAGTGCATCCTTCCTCATCTCATATGCTGTGAGCATATGATATGGATTTTTCCTCCATCTTTTCCAACCCCCCTTTGTCATCTTCCCATCCTTCATCTTGGGCCTTTGCCATTTCTCTACCCTCGGCTCGGGTGCCCCTATCTTGAGGATCTGCTGGCCTAGAATGCAGGCGAGTGGTTGGCCTTCGGTGAGGACGTGGAGTGTAGTCATCTAAGACAATGCGATCTGTTCCTAGACGTGGACTGGATTAGCTGCATGCCGTTTCGGTAGTTGAAGTTGAACAGGTCATGTTTCTCTTTAACAGCGAAGAGATGGAGGAGATTTTGGAGAGTGGCACTTGAAATACCTGTGGTGTATGCGAAAAAGGGATCAAGAATAAGACAGATCTCCTCTCAGTTCCTCTCGTATATTGCCGGAAGAGTCTTGTAGGAAACCTTGAAGTGACATTGATCGGCTCCGAGCCTGGGACAACTCGGCAGACAAAGGGCATTAAGAGAATCACTCTGCTGATGAGTTCATGCTCCGCTGTCTGCTGTTCTGAGAGGTTAGAAAAGACTGTACGACTCTATCAATGGCTTGAAACGTATAGAAACGGAGGAACTTCCCCTCTCATCTGCCTCGACCCCTGAATCATCCACATCTCCGGAGATGGCCATGTTTGTGGTTCATTCCCTCTTTCTGTGTAGAGCACTGACGTCTTGAACTCGGAAGGGTCCCCGCTGTGAGAGATTCGGCAGATAGTGGACTCCATGATCGTGTGGTTTCGTGCTCTTGGGGATGATGGGTTGCACACTTCGGCCGTCTGTGTATAATAGCTGGAGGGTTCGGAGTCAGCTGCACTCTTTGTTCCTCTGAGAAACGAGTCCTAGGTGCTCGTGTGTAAATGCCGCCCAGTTCAACAGCGAGAGTTGGAGGTCGTTCCCCCCTGCAGCGGTGTCGGGGGTGTCCTAGGTCGGGCTTATCATCCAACTGCCGAACTTCTGCAAGAGAGGGAATTTCTTACCAAGTGATTATCCATGATCCCGTATCACAACGCGTACTCCTTCCCGATCAAGAACTTGGTAAACAGATTTTCGTATCCGGAGTCCGATGTCCACGTCATCTGGGTTTCCAAATCGGCCCGTATTGTCCTCACGGTGAGGCAAGGAACTGGAAAGAAAATCAAAACTGTATCTATCCCCGAAGTCAGCAGGCATCATGAGTAGCACGCCTCGCCTATGATCAAGATTGTGTGGCTTGTCCTAGCCGAGCCGCCAACTTCCACAAGTCCTCGAACCCCCTTTCCTCCTGTATCCGGGAAACCTTGCGAGGTGGGGGGAACACAGTGTACTTAGGAAAAGGTGCTATTTAAATGCGAGGCCATCCCGATCGTGAAATACTCGTGAAGAATTGCTGCCCGACAAGTCTTGGTGCGTCATGTCAGTGTCTCTAGGACCCTCAAGGTAAGAGCCAACAGTCTCTCCCCCATTCATGTTGTTGAGTTTGCGTAGGACTAACGGGTAGTTGAAGCAGGGAGTCGGAGGAGAGCGAATGGTCAGATGGCAACTAGAGGGATTTGCGGTAGTCCTGCTGCCACAGACTCGTCTAGATGACTTGAGTCTGTACCTCTGTCGTTTTGTTGGGGCGGCCAACTGAGATCCTGGGGGGCCTCAGGCTCGCCTGGTGGTTCGCCCAGGCCAGACTGGTACTGCTGGCCTTGGATAATGAGCCTGGCCTCGGTCTCACCCATCGTTCCTTTGACTCGGGGCCCCGGAGGTCCATTCTTTTCCGGATTGTCCGTATGGCGCGGGTCTCGCATTCTTCTTGCTTTGGCCTGTTTGATAGGATGCTGTCAGTTTGATTTTCCCTTCTCTCCCAGATAACCTCAATCACAAACGATCCTTACCAGAGCTTTGAAAGCCCCTCCTCCATTTCTGCAAACGCGGACTGTATCATAAACCGGACCGAGCGAGGAGGCATTGCCAGATGACTGATCCTGCAACCGGGTGCGGATCAGGAGTCAGGAATTTCGCCAACGAGGCACAGTCAGTTCGGTTCCACGACCAGTATCACAATGGCAATGGGACAAACAGTCGAGCAAAAAGGGGCATTCGAGGTTTGATAGGGCAAATCCCTCGGCAAGCGGGCACAAAAACAACTGCCGACGGTTGCCTGCATGCGCTGGCCAGGAACGCTAGGGGAGAGACCCAGTGGGCATAGACGGAGGGGGAATTCTTTGGAACTTCTGTAGCGGGATAGAGAAAATTGTTCTGAAAATTCAGGCTCCTACTTTTTGGTGACTACGAGGCCCTCTGCCCACGTATTTCGAACCCCACACGTGACCATGTTTTATTGGAACAGATATCTCTTGAACTCTTTGATGTTGCCTGATTTCTGGCAGAAACAATCCGCTTTTTGCTGTTATCAAAAAGACTGGAAACCGCAGAGGCGGCGAAGGACAGACATGCATGCTCCATACCTTGTAGTTGACGTATGCATACACCAGACTTCCACCTACCAAACCCCAACGTGTCTCAGCAGAGCCGCATGGACTGATCAAGAGGCATCCAGGACCAAAATGTGAGTGAGGAACTCCCCGCAGCTGCTGGAACACAAGATTGAGCGTTTGGCGGTAAATCTGACCAACCGAATCAACCGGGGTAGAGGGAGCTTGTCCCGTCTCTGGCTGCACAGGCGCTGCCCAGCGAACACTACCCGCTTGATCCTATGACTCGTGCATCTCGAGTTTTCACTACCGCCGGGCGTCTTTGCTTTTGACCATCCCATCACGAGTCCCACGTTGGACGCCGCAGAAGACCTCGCCAGGAAATCTAGCACATGACGGTGGAGAGGACAGGGGCGGAGCAGCCGACACACGTTCGTTCCAAAACGAGACGACGAGAAGTTTGTGACAGATTGTGATACTGACAGCAGAGCAGATGCATGAGCCTCAACAACATTCGACGACCACCACCACCATTACCTATCATCACGACTTTGTTTGGGCTGGCCTCATGCTTCATTTGGCAGTCATGGAAGACCAACACTCTAAGTCAGGGTTGCTATTATCAACACATTTCAACCTGGGATCTACAAGATGGGCCCCAGAGCCTTCAGCCATGCCGTCGGCTGGCCAGTTCGAAGCCGGTCAAGGACCGGGCCGGAAAGGGGCGGCCAAACAATCTTGGCGAGGGCTGTCAACAGGTTACGTCACATGGTTAGTTTGTGAAACGCTGCATGTGGGCTAATTCAGCATGGGAGTAGAAGTAGATGGGAACGCACCCGTTCTAATTCTTCTCACGGCTTCGGGACGGCACCAACCGGAAGCGACCCCGAGGCAGACTGTTCAATGGATTCTCAAAGGGAGAAGCTACGATTCCTCAGAGAATTCCTAAATGTCGCTACAGCAGCAGGGATACTATTCTCGATCAGTACGCTTGGAAGGGTGAGTTGCAGACAGGTTACCCCGATTGCCTTGGTGTCAGGTGAGTACCTACATCTGGTCCAGGCCAAACAACTAATCATCTGATAGACTCTTTTCAACCCATCGCTTCTTATCACCTTGCAACTCCTTCTCAACAATAAACCGAGCCCATCCATCACGTAGTGCAAAAATTGTCCTCCTTCCATTTATCCCGACGCTGAGCTCTGATACACTACCGATGCTTGTACGCCGCTGTACGCCCAGCCAGGTGTCTCTACCCCAAACCTATGCTCGTCCACGGTCAGGACCACAGAGACAAGGCAGCCACATCATCACCGCCTCATAAAAACGGCGAGGCTACAGAAACATGTTTGCCTTCAGGGGAGAGGCAAAAAGCCTCACATATGCTCGAGCCCGACAATCGGCACTCCCCTCACCGTGGAGGCCTCTTGCTATGAGAGTACAGGGATGGGGCACAGACCGAAAGACGGATACCTTGCTGGAGCACCCGCTTTCGACAGTGAATCACTGTCCAGTTGAGGTCAGGCAGAATCGGATAGAATAAGGCCATCGGTTTTAGTCTTGTTGGCGCCTGAGGAGGCTATTGACGAAGAGCCTCATCTCAAGTATAAGTACGAGGCTTTCATCCCTTGAATGGCAACTATCATTCTTGCTCATCACAAGCAACTACAAGCCCCTAGAACCAAAGATCAAAACATTAGATTTTATCCTTACTCCAAGGTCAGTCCATGCAACCTCGTCGAGGTGTCGAGTCCACGGCAACGCAAGCTGACATTAATGTTACAGATAACCTCATCCGCGACACTCATCCAAACATCACCTCGAGACACCATGCGGCGCGAAGCACTTGTTCGAATGCCGGCCGGAGCTCAAAGACAAGGTGTAAGGCAGGAATGCGCGGCTGATGGATGTTGCAATGAGCCTGCTAGGTCTTCCTCCACGAGAGGGTATTACCATTTCTGCCATCGTCGTGAGCATTCCACGTCCAATTTGAGTGCGAGGCATATCTAACGGATTATAGACGCCTGTCAAGCTGGACCAAGCAACTGTGGTGACCAAACAAGAAAGAGTGAAAAGTTCTGTGAGAAGCGTACGTTGATGCCACCCAGTCTAATGAACCAGAGGCTGATCAACTTAGACGCCGAATGTGCCGACCCTGATTGTCACGTCAGGCTTGAACCCTACGACCTGAAATACTCTGAGATTGGAGCAGACAGATGGTTTTGTCCAGACCGTTCGTGCCCCTCTTCATCCCGTCTGAATGTCAAGACTGACAAGACATAGATGCCTGCACAGAAGGAGGCTGCTACAAGAGGCGTCGCGACTCTGTCACCCTGTTCTGCGCAGCACATGCCAAGGAGAATCAATGTAGCAAGCCAGGCTGCGAGGATATCCGAGTTCCCGATGGCCAGCTTTGCAAGAAGCACACCTGTGACGAGCCTGGGTGTCTTCTAGAAGTCTATCCACAGGGCCAGAACGAGAAAATGTGCTCTCAACACCAGCCCTGTGGCTTTGCAGGTTGCAGGCGTTTCACACACCTGGATGGCAATGGACATCCAGAGACGTTGTGTGCCTACCACCACCTGTGTCGGGCCCCCATCGTCCCCCCCTGTGATGGCATAGTCGATGGCAACAGCGATTACTGCCCACAGCACAAGTGCGGTGTGGTAGGATGCAACAGATGTCGTGATAGCCGATTGACCCCAGAGAACCGGTGGTGTAGCCCTCGTGAGTCCCATGCTTCTTAGACAATAGCTAGACAAGACTTGGACTGACCATTACCTTTCAGATACCTGCACAACCGAGGAGTGCCAACAATGCATCACAAACACGGACGACCCAAACTCACGACACTGCGCCATGCACACTTGCTCATGGATGGGCTGCTCCAGAGAGGCCCGCATGAACAGCCGGTTCTGCTCTGATCACGTCTGCAGGCTAGACGGCTGCGAGCGCTCACGGTCAGAAGGATTCAACTTTTGTCAGAGCCACGCCTGTCGCCACAGAGGGTGTCAGAGTGTCGCCAGGCGCCCAGAAGGCTATTGTCGCTTCCATGATGGTGGGCGGAACGACTTTTCCGGGAGTGACTCGGACTCTTCCCACCGCCGCAGACGACAAGGCCTGCCGCGACGCAATGACCATCACCAAGGTCCTAGATGGGTCAGCCCTGGTCACCACCGGCCACGAAGAGAGGAAGAAGAAGTAGAGTACGAAGACGACCCATACTATACGCTGAGTGGGAGGAATTCCAGGGATGTCAGTCCCGGACCTCGCTGGGTACGAAGACGTGATGGGCTTGACCCATTCACTCCACAGTGGGGGTTCCAGGCGAATGTTCCGCGAGTATTCAGGGACGCTCGGGAGGCTGAGGATATTCAAAGGGCGAATCAACAGGCGGACAGGATCATCCAGAATCGGAATCGGAATTGGCGATGGTTTTAGCCCCGTCACTGAGGGGCTTCTCATCTGTCCTGGGGATGAGGTTAGACAGATGAGAAGAACGCCGTGACAGCTACCAAGGGAAGTAAGTCAGGACTGTTGAATCTGGGATCAAGGTACAAGAGACTAACTAATTGCAGTTGCGGGGAGCCTGGATTCGAGGTCAACATTCAGACTAGGATATTCATGTCTTGGGGTTCGTTTACTGCGAGGGAGTTGAAGGCGTCTGTTCAAAGTGGGAGGTGGGATCGGGGGAATTAATATCATTGATAACTGCAATCATTTACGAGAAAGGAACGCCGCGACAGCTACCAAAGGAGGTAAGTCATGATGGATTCCTAGATCAAGGGATGAGAGACTAACTTGTTACAGTGGTGGCGGGCTGGGATTCAAGGTCAACATTCAGACAAAGGGATTCAAACCTTGGCGTTGGTTTGCTGTGATCAGGCACAGGGCGAAGGAGTTCAAGGTGTCTATTTAAAGTTAGAGAAGAGATCGAAGGGATTAATACCTTTTACTGCAATCATTCACGGGCAAATGAGAGGAGCGTCGCTACAGATACCAAAGGCAAGTTACGATGGACTCCTAGACCAAGGGATGAGAGACTAACCGATTGCAGCGGCGACGGGCTTGGTTTCGAGTTCAACATTCATACTGTTTTCTGGCCTAGTTATCCCATTAAGTGCCGACCTTCAACTATATGTTCAGACAAGGAAATTCATATCTAGGCGTTGGTTTGCTGGAACGGGGCAGAGCGGATGGAAGGTGTCTGTTCAAAGTGGCATCAGGGGTTAATATTGTCTGTAACTGCGATTATTCACGGTCATTTATACATGGGATGATCTGGAGAATCTTTCGTCTTGTCAAACTTCTTGACATAATGAGATGGTCGAGCTATGTTAGTTCAAGGAGATGAGGGAGAGTGTCGGATATTCTCCCTATCTGGAGTAATGCTAAAGGCTGTACATGAAACTCATTCCATCTGTGAGAGAACCTTATTCTATCGCTAAGACCCACTTTTAATCCACTCCACTAATTTTTGGTGCGGTACCTGCATGAGGTCACATATCAACCCCTGACGGTTCTTGACACTGCCAACTCAACACCAACACCTGCCCATCACCTGCACTCAAAAAAACAAGACCATATCAAACAGAATTGCATCAATCCCACGCAACAAAGAGACCAGCCCCCATCTGGCCTCACGGTTACGGGTCACCAACGATCTCTGGCATTCCATGTGTCCTAGATTCAACTCCGAACTGTCCAAGCCCTCAGCGCATCATATGGGAGGCCATCATACGGTTGATGCCGAGACGAGGATTTTGGGATTTTTTCGGTTAGAATTGGATGCGTATTAAATGCAGACCGAGTACCGGTGCGAAGAGGTGATATCGAGCGTTCCTTTCCTTGATTGATCCTCAGGCCTTACCAGCCCAGCTCCCTGAGAGCTATGGGATGTTGCTATCTGAGGGACCTGTGACCATCTTTTTGCATTCATCATGTAATATTGGATGTGATTGATCTAGTGAAACTTATTGAAGAGGCAAAGAATGATTAATTATTTATCGACTGGTCAATTGTCAACTGTCATCTGCTTGAACCACCAACCTGGGTTCCTCCACGCCAGTGCAGTTGACTCCCTTCGCACTCGCTGAATGAAACCTAAAAGCACACCATCTACAAGATCTCGACCATTTCGAGCAGATAGATGACTTACCGGAGCAACGGGGGAGTCATCGCCCCCCTGACGTGACGAATCGTTGCCGGTCCAGAGAGCTGAAGTTTAGCCCAGACAGCAACGATAGCGAGGGTATCACGCACAAAAAGAATACGGTCCTCCACATCCAAGGGCCCAGCCTCAGCCCTCTCCATAACTCTATACACGACCTGCCACCGCACGAGCAGACGGACAAGATGAGCAGTCTCGTTCCAAGTCTCCTTGTTCGGGTTACGGCGGTTGTAGCACCACCTGAGAGGCTCAATCTCTACAAGGAGGAGAATCCATGTGCAGCGGTTTAAACAGGGATTGAAGGTGTAGCCCGGGGGTTGTTTTGAGAGCCAGTCATCCCAGAGTTCGCGGAGGGAGGCTTGGAGATCGGGGAGGGCCAGATAGAAATCATACGCCTCCCAGTCTCTGGCGCATCTAGGGTAGACACCATCCCTATCAACGTGTTGCCATATCATTTCCTCCATGTCTAGAAAAGTCACCCTGATATCGCTTTGGTCAGAGAGTAGCTCTGTGTTTCCTGGTCTGTAAGTATCGGTTCTTTAGAGTTGTCGGTTTGCGATTCGGAGGGAATGGCACCTGGTTTTCATGTTCCTTAAGTGTTCCCGGAACAAAGGAAAAACAGATAAACATCATTGTCTTTGTTCAATGGTACTGATCAATGGTACTGATCAATTATTTTCTAGATTGTTCGTCAGCAGCACAAAGAACAGGTCGACTGGGCACTAGACAGATCACAAAGCCCCTCCAAGATGCTTCAATGCCTTTGAGCCGAGTCTGGCAATGAAGGGGGGATGGTGGAAAGACAAAGAAATATTTTTAGGTAGTTCTCATAGATTGTTGACTCTCGAAAGGCTTGGGTTTAATTACATGAGGTCGCTATGAGTGAAGATATCGAATGGTGAATTTAGTCAATACGTGACACTGAAGCCGGAAAGACGAATATAAATACGCAAAGTATGGTATTTCCATTGTTTGGTTGTGCATGCGGGAAGTAGAATAGACATGGGCTTGTGAATGGCCTCATCGACTCAACCCTGACCACGATGACCGAGAAGGTGTAAGCTAATACTCGTATTGACCATGCAAGAGAACATCAAGCTCCAGCAAAACACAATGCTGCCTAACTATGCAGCATGCGGAGCTAGACAATTGTGGCTTTGGATAATTGCTTACTGAGAGGTTGGTGTGACTCTGACGGCGTGTTTTGCTAGTGAATCTCTTCAGCAAGCTGACAGACACTAAACACCAAGAACTTGCATCTCACTCACAAACATTGACAAAAGACAAACTCACGATGAGCACTCAAGACATGAAAGAAAATACGTCAACAAACGCTGGGGACCGTAGCGACACGGCAGACCTCGCTTGCTTGGATGAGGAGGCATTTGGTGCTCGAGTCCCAGAGATCCTCTCATCGACCAGCCAAGCCATCTTCAAATCTCACCAGCCCAAACCACCCGGGACTGAAGTGATCCGATCACGCGCAACGGAAGCTCCAACAGTAGCTGCAGTCTCCAACATTCTCAAATCACCGATCAAAGACCAAGACAGCTTTTACCTTGCTTGGACGGCCCTCAACGAAGTCGTTGTTAACATGCCTCTTGAGGAACTTCACCACTACCGTCCGGCCCTGAAAGCCGTATCCGAAACGCCCACCTCCGACACGACGGCGTCGCACTATCAAGGTGCGACGGGCCTACGCAGCGCAGCGGCATCGCTCATCCGCTTCATGGATGATCCGACGGCGGTGTGGACTCCTCAAAGCAAGGGCGACTACATCGCCGAGCGAACTCTCAAAGAACGTGTAAAAACCGCTAATGAGATGCGCCCGCACGTTCCGGGTCTGCTCGACTGGCTCGCCGACGCAAACTGGCCACCGTTCCGTGGTTGTCGGGCCCAGCTGGCCAGATTCCCGGAGGTGACAGTGGGGCCGATCGGACAGCTCATCGGGAAAGAGAGAGGGGACGGAGGATGGATCGCGAGTCTACTCGACTTTGTGGATGAGTGCGTGCCTGTAAGCATGTGGGAAGAGCTCAAGCCGACGGTCAGGGCTCTTGTGGAAGAAACTAAAGGGGACGAGGACGAGTGGGAGGTTTCGGACTTGGCGAGGAAATGGTTAGAGAAGCTAGAGAAAGCCTAAGGCGAGACGTTTTACCACTGTCACATTTTGCAACAACTCAAAACTCGCTTGTAACCGCGAGACAAGACGCCAAACGATGGAACTAAATTCTCGTCAATGCGGTGAACAAAAGGAAAAGTCAGCATGATCAGAGAGGCTGGAACATGAGAATTCACAGAGCAAAGTCATTGGCTTTTTACTGTTAAATGGGCTCATCACAAGCCTTCAATCGACTCACCATTCTTATCATCAACCACCCCCTGTTCTTCTCCCCGCGCTTAAACCCTTGCGTCAATTGGACGCCTTGGTCCCCCCTCTGCAGCCCGCATCACCAACCAAGACGAATCCGCGACCGGCTTGGCCTGGTCCGGTGCCATCTGAGACGTCTCATTGGCTACTTACCGCAGTAGTTTCTGATCGACGCCAGCCTGCGACAGGGTGACGGGCTGGGAAACCCCTGTTTGCTCACGATGTGATGAGGAGGGGGATTGGAGAAAGGCCTTTTTCTTGACGCCGTCTCGCTGTTTGGGAGGGAATTTCGTAGTTCTTTTCTTTACTCGCAGGCGAGCTTACAGTTGCTGGATCAATTTTACATTCTTACTCTTAAACTTTTTACCAACAAAAAACACAAGGCCCCATCTCCAACCAACACATTTCCAACCAACACATCTCCAACTTCATTCCTACCCAACCTCCGCAATGGGCAACAACCTCTCTTCAACCTTTGTCCCCGACACCTCGGGCGTCGTCCTCAGCCCCGAAGATCGCGGCTCCGCCATCAAGCTCGGAATCTTCTGGGCTTGCTCTCTCTACGGATGCGCCGTCATCTTCAGCACCTGCGCTCTCGTCGACCGCTGGAAGGGACCCTTTGACAAGAACTACGTCGGCTTCAGCTCCGTCATGGCCGCGTTACTACTATCGACTTGCTGGCCGGTCGTCATGACCTATCTATTCTTATCGCAGGGGTCTCTGTGATGGATGGAGGGAAAGGATAGTGGCGGATTAATGGTTGAGGGACAACAGGATTGTACAACATGGCGCAACTGGAGGAAGGTATCACAAGATGATGGAAGATATACAGAACGGCCGAAACGGGTCAGCCCAGGTTCGATTACATACCCAAAGCGAATTTCCTATTTAATGCAAAATACCTCTATTACACCAACCTTGATCATCCCACAAGGGTATTGCGTCTACTCCGATCTGAACGAGCATCCTTTCTCCCAATGATGGACTCGAGCGCTTGTGTCAACGCCTTGGCGTCGTATTTTCCTCCTCTGCCAGCCTCATCCTTGGGCCCGTATAGCCTCGTCGCGTCGATTCCGAGTAGCCCAAACCGTTGCTTATCCACCTTGGGCGAATTCGGACCTTCGATGTAGATGACGTGCGTTACGTACTGGGAGAACTCATCTTCTTCTATCTTTTGTAGACCCCTCGATTCGGCACAGGCCTTGGCGATAGCGCGGACAAAGTCCAGACCAGTGAAGGGCGCCGTAGAGGGACCTGTCTCTCGGTCGGTAGTACCGTTGAGGATGAGGATCTTGTTCCGGATCTGAGGGCTGGCGATCGCATCTCCCACGCCACGAAGGACAAGACTGGGGATGAGGGATGTAAATAGGGAACCGATACTGTACACTATGCTGTGTACCGAGCGAAGGGCATCCAAGACTCGTGGGTTGGCAGGCATCTTGATCTCCTCGCCATACGGATTGATGTACCAAAGTCGAGATATTCTCGCCGGCAAGTCCTCTTCCTGTTCCTTGGAGAAGGCGATAGCAGGTCGTCGCAACGCCGGCAGAGTTCCCGGAAGGTTGGCATCTTCTACATGGTGATGATCCCACACCTCGTGTCTCGACACCGTCGGGCTGTGAAGGCCAGCTGATGTCCCGGGAACAGCTGCAGTTGGCGCGCTGGGATGAGAGATGTCGTTCTGGCCTGTGATGATTGTCTCATCTTCCAGACCAGCCGCGATATGACTGGCAAAGTTGGTATTAAGAGCAGGGAGGACTGCTATTCGGTCTGGCACTGAGCAGATGGAGCTCAAAAGATAAATAGCAGCCTCAAAGCTACCAGTAAAGAGTCGAGCCCCGGTGAGGAACAGATTCCCAATACTGGCGCCCGAAAAGTCGAACCGACTACTAGGTCTCATGCGCTTCACGACTTCAAGATTGAAGCTATTGAGATAAGACCGGATAAGTTCGCGTTTCGGCGATGAAATGTCGTCCCATAATGAATGCGTGGCCTCTAAAATCTCGAACCATTCGGACCTCGCCTCATTGTATGCCTTGGGCAAGCGATGATTAAAGAAGCGCTTTATAGCAGCCGTCTCAGGACTACCGTCATTTGGAATAAGACGAACCAGACGCGACCTCACGTCTCCGATACCTTGGCCCCGGTCAGTCTTAGCTCTGCGACCTGCATGCAAGGAGAGAGGGGTCTCACCTGGCCCACCAAACACGCGGATGATCTCGCTGCTGCTGCCGCCATTGTCTGAGATGGGAATGACGTAGCTGAGCGTGCACTGGTTAGCATCACGGACGCTCTCAAAGACGTCGACGAGATTGTTCGCGGCGCTTCCACCCGAGAAGACGACGAGACCAGAAGGGGGGCCGGGGTTGGGCGTAGCGGTGCGCCGAGGGGTCGTCAATGCAGAGGATCCACTGGAGCTTGGCAGTTGGAGGCCGAGTCCATTTTGTTGAATGTTGATCTGAGCCATGGATAGTCAAGTCAGGAACTATTGGTCAAGTTATCAGTTGTTTCTTTGCTTCAAGTCGTGTAACTATACGCGGACAAGGTGCTGGCTGACATGTGTCCAGAGTATGGAACTGGCTTGGATCAAGTTAGCGGGGCAACTGTAACCCCGATAAGGGGATCACGCCAATTGATGCATGATGTCAGTTGGGAGGAACAGCAGAAATGGGATAGCTCTATTCTTCACCTTCATCTGGAGCTCTCAATATCGTGTTTACCAACATACCCTACATTGCCATCCATCATCACGATTAATTGTTCAGACAATGTCCTCAATCACAGTACAATAGACACCGCCAATTGACCAAAGCGGAATCGGAACCGCATGAGGCACGAGTCATGAGAACATGCAACCTCCAAGATCAACGACACGCAGTAAAACCACCTGTCAACGCATGAATTCTTCTAGAAACCTCCGCTCCCCCCACCATCCCATCCCGATCCGGGTCTGAAAAGTCGGAAAAGTGACATAAACGTCCGGCCCAAACGTGGGTCTCCAGGCGGGGAACCACCGCATTATCAAGCAATAAAAGACACAATGGTGTACGATCGCACGGGGAGCTTTGCTTGTTACGGGCTGGAAGGGTGTTACCCGGAGCGGTCCCCCGTACCCGTACACGGCATTTGCCAGGCTCTTGTTCTCCGCGGTGAACGATCAACGGAGAATTCATCACGTCAATGACTAGTTACTGGATGCCTGTGCCATGCGTTGCGGACCCGCGGACCGCCGAGGTTGCGCCAGGGAAGTCCCCAGTCACTAGGAACAAGGCACTTTCCACGGAGAGGTTCCTTACAAATCCAACAATGGCATCTTGGAGATCTGGATCAAGGGAACGAGGTATATAGAGCCTAGTCTGGGTATCTCCATCATCCAGAAGCAAGATATTTCCCCATCATCACATCTCAACACCTTCAACCATGGCCCAAACACAAATTCCCCAGACCGTCAAGCAGTGGAACGTCACCGCCCAGGATGGCAAGGATGGCTTCAACGCCCTCAAGCTCTCTGAGCAACCTCTGGCTGAACTCGGCGACAGCCAGGTCTTGGTCAAGAGTGAGTTTCAGGAACAACAATTGAATGAATGGCTTGAGCTCAGCTAACTCGTCACCACAGTCCAGGGCGCATCCCTCAACGTGCGTTTTTTCCCTCTGAAGTACATAACGTTAAAGTTTCCCCTCACTAACAACGTCACAGTACCGTGACCTCATCATCCCGCTCGGCCGATATCCCTTCCCGGCTGTCCCCAACGTCATTCCCGGCTCTGACGGCGCCGGCACCGTTCTGGCCGTCGGCAAGAATGTGACGCGTTTCAAGCCCGGCGACAAGGTCGTCACTCTCTTCAACCAAGGACACATTGGAGGTTCCCTTGATGGCCTCTCCATGCGAACTGGCCTGGGCGGCGCCGTCCACGGCACGCTCCGCACCGTCGGCGCTTTTGACGAGCAGGGTCTCGTGCCCATGCCCTCCAACCTCGAGTTTCACGAGGCCGCGACCCTCACTTGCGCCGGTCTCACCGCGTGGAACGCCCTCTTCGGCGTCGCGGACAAGAAGGTGCTGCCCGGTCAGTGGGTGCTCACTCAAGGTACCGGTGGCGTGAGTATCTTTGCTGTGCAGTTTGCCAAGGCCGCCGGCGCAAAGGTTATCGCGACCACCAGCTCAGACGAAAAGGCGGAGCTCCTCAAGAAGCTCGGCGCCGACCACATCATCAACTACCGCGACACGCCGGAATGGGGCGCCAAGGCCAAGGAGCTTACTGGCGGTGTCGGTGTCGATCACGTCGTCGAGGTTGCTGGTCCCGTTTCGATGAAGCAGTCGCTCAACAGCATCAAGATTGACGGCCTCATCACCATTATCGGTTTCGTTGGTGGTACCGATAAGGAGCAGCCTGGATTCCTCGACAACCTCACCCACCTTTGCACCACCCGCGGTATCTTGGTCGGTAACCGGGTTCAGATGGAGGAAATGTGCCGCGCTGTCGAGGCCAACCCTGAGAAGCTCCGACCTGTCGTGGATCCCAAGATCTTTACCCTGGATCAGCTCAAGGAGGCTTATCAGTACCAGTGGTCGGGCAAGCACCAGGGTAAGGTGTGCATCAAGATTGAGTAAGCGGGAGTTGTCTAGGTAAAAGTAATATATCCATTGTCGCACATCAATTGCAGCTTTCGCACTTGGCAACGGTTTGTTACTGTGATCTTGACGCCAGAATATAAGGCTTCTTACACCAGACGTTGACTCTTTGTCATCTAATTACCAGGATCAATGCGAATTATAGTGATGCAACTGTCGAAATGCCGCGTCGCGTATGCGTGTAAGACGGGTGATCATCCGCCCGCATATACCCAGCAGATCTAACATGAGACTTCAACTGATTCGTTCATTAATTATATCAACAGACAATTATCCGTACATCTGACCAGGCGCACCACCTGTACCTGTCCTTAGCGCATGCGTTCCTGAAACTGCAGCTGCAGCCACACCTCCAACGATCCAGACCATTCCTTAGCTGCTCACTAGCCAGCAGCCATTCCCGCGACAAATGAAAGACAAAGTTTAGTGAAAGGGCTCTAAAGTAGTAGAGCGGCGAGGCCGGCCACGATACCACCAACCCAGCTGTAGCCATTGGACGAGGCCGCGTTGACGGTGACGGGTGTGGGGACGGGCACAGGAACAGGTGTGCCGGATACAGTCTCGGTGCCAGGGACGGGGACTGGGTTGGGATCCGGGCTGGGGTTGAGAGTTTGGATGACGGGAGGCACGTCGCTTGAGCCAGCGGCACCGCCGTCGCCTCCATCACCACCGGAACCACCATCGCCAGAACCGCCGTCACCTCCAGAGCCACCATCGCCGCTGGGGGCAGCGGTGTTGCCGCCACCCTGGGAGATGGGAACATCAATGGTCGTTTGGCTGACTTGGATGATAAGAGACGTCTGTGTCTCCACGATGGGTCCCTGAGGCTCTTCGGTATCGAGAGGGTTGTAAATAGTCGTCGTTCTACCAGGAATGACAATGGTGCTGGTCATGCCTCGCGTGTTGGCACCGCCATCACCACCACATTGGCTGCCGTTGGGACAACAACCGTACTCGCCATTGGTACCAACATCGCAGTATGCACTCGGAGGGCAGCCTCCAGCTTTGCTAGGACAGCAGGTCCAATCCTGCTGAATACAGCCTGTGCCGCAGTCCTTGAGGCCTTGGTCGGAGCAAGGGATGGCGACGACCTGTCGAGCGGCGAGAAGAGGGCTTCGGTAGGCGGCCAAGGCACCAGTAGCCGAGAGAGCGAAGAGGAAAATCTTGTTCATGTTGTATAAAGTTGGAATTTGTAGCGAATGTCGAGGCTAAGTAGGAGGGGTCAACGAATGACTTGGTGGCGAGTGTATGTGTGAATATATAGCTGAGGAGAGAAGAACGAAGGATGGATAGATAACCTGAAAGCTGGCAAACGACATTTATACTCAAGCTTTCTCTCCAAATCCTCTTGTTCATGTTGCCGGACGCGGCCAGCCCTAAGGCATCGGGTCATCGGGGCTAGCCCACGACATCCAAGACATTCCAAGCCACGAGGCACTAAGCCAAGCCCACAACCATCACGGGGGGGCCTCATGGATCTACATCCAAAACGTGCATCGTATCGATTTGATTAAGAAGGATCTAACACATTGTCGTGTGTCCTTCCCGTGGCTTGTCTCACCAGGCGGGTTGCCCCAGAGATCAAACGACGGGAAGGGCTTTGCACGTTTTCTTCCTAAGCGCCCAGTTGTTTTCGTCATTCTTGGCTTTCGTCTGCCTAGAAAAGGGCAGCTGCACGCGGATGAGGCTTTTCACTCTTGTGTAACTTGTAATTTTGTTTGTGCGGCATTTACAAAGGGAAGGGTTACGTACGCAGTACGAGGCATACGAAGGAGATGTTTTTGTAAGCATGCATAGTATTTGCTTGTCTGATATCATTGGCGTCTAGACATCCTTGTCTGACTGCATTTGATATGCTGGCTGTGTTTAATATTGGCCACTACTCGACCAGGCTATCGAGATCTGACATGAATTCTGAGGCCGTGTTCTGATGTCTTGTTCTGTGGGTAGACTCACAAACAGGGCTGAGCCATGAAGAGCTTGGCAGATCAAACGCCTTGATTACAAGTTGTGTTTCCACAAGTATCCCCCAAGCCTCTTTCAATATCTCTGCAGCCTTGGCAGGCTTAACATCTAGAAACACGTCATCAAGCATCGTTTTGGGGCCAGTTTGAACGCCCCCTTGGCTTACTATAGCCTGTACATTCATTAGCACAGCGGTTTCATTAGTAATGGGTAACTAGTATCCATCTCTGTCTGTGGTAACTCCTGAGAAGGGCATAAGCTATCTACTTATTTCTTAACATGAGGAAAGTATTTAGTATCAGATGTTCCGGCACAAGACATCACACGAACATTGTCGGGTAGATGACCCAACGCATAGATTTCAAGTGATAGCACACAAAGGATAGGCAAGAGTAGACATCAAGCCAGTCTTTATTTTCTCAATTGATCAGCAGGTACCTTGCTGCCATTGTGGTTGAATCCCTCAAGCCTAGCATCTACCTACAACAGTCATGAGATATCTCATCACGTTCGCTTTTTTTATCTCTATATAAGCTCCAATCAAGAAATTTCGAGCAGCAACGCACCAAAAATTGAATTGAAGGACTGAACGAGATTACCCGGTGCCACCCTACGTCAATAGGCTTGGCAAATTCCAGAACCAAGTTGAGTTTAGACGTCTAGACCCTCCACGGAACAAAGTTTCAGGGCATCAAGCCCAGATCGGTCCCTGGCTTAAGCCTCATAACCTTATCGGAAGCGATGCAACCAGGAACAGCAGATGGCGCGATATTCCCCTGTGCTGGGTCTGTCTTGGTCCAGGATCAGGACCACTAAAGATTTATGCAGAGAAGATGACGGATTGTTCACTTAACCTGTACCCTAAAGCCAGTTGAAGCTGTTTCACTATCTTTTTAAAAATCTAGTCTTTTTGTTCATTTCAACTGGTAACTCGTAGTGTGCCTGAGACAAAGCCACCTCGGAAATAGATACAAAAGAATTTAACAGTATTCTCAAAGGATACTAGCCCAGATCCGCAGTATTCAGGGAGTCCTCTGGGGAAGCTTGTTGAAGACCATCGACTATGAAAGATAACTCCGCCATTCCCAAGTCACTGAGACTAACCTTTTCATAACTGTCACAGACCTCTACTCAAAGTACGCAGACTTAGGAGTGAGGCCATCAACAGCCCGACGCAGTGATTCCGCTGACGATTTCTGCTGCTCCATCTTTCTGTCATTGAACACACATGTTAGTTACCGCACACCAAGGGTCAACTCTATCAAACTTACCTCGCTATAAGAGTCAACTGGATGGCATTGAAGTGCTGCCTGCAACTTTCAAGCCTTGTCATCTTTGCCGCAGTTTCCTTTTTGTGATACCACCATTTAGAACGAGTCCACAGGGATGAAGATTTCCGTGGCACTTGTGGAGTATTGTAAGAATTGTTGTTGTAGTCCAGTCCGGCTTGTGGAGGCGCGGCCGGATTCTGCGGCCAAGTGTTCCCATGGTTTATAACCACGATATCAGGTAGCTTCGGTTTTTCTTGGGCAATCTCTGGTGCAAATTCTTTCAAGTAATCCCTGATGTCGTCACGGGCCTGTAGGAACTCCCTGTAGCTACTAGTCACCGTGGGTCGTATCACCTTCATGATCGGGTCTCTTTCGGCTTCTAGTTGTGTTAGATAGGCATTGATATCCCCGAGATGCACATCAGTCCGGTCTAGGGCCATCACCAAATCTCGAACTTCGTTGTCGGCGTTCCGAGTGATAGTTACCAAGGCAGTGAAGGACAGAAATAGGCCGAATGCGAACGTCAAGATTCCTAGAATGTTTGCCAATATCGTTAGTATGCTATCGCGACATTCTATGCCTGCTTCCGTGAGAATGCAATGCATCTGTACTGTGAGATGAGTATGAATTTGTCAGTGGGGTGATTCAAATCTCGTAGCAGCCAAGCCACGAAGCTGGCGTGAGTTTCATATAAGAGATTATATAGCTCGGGTTATGTACAGTGTAAAGGATGGCTCTTTATTAGATTATCCCGGAGGCATTATTTAGAACGATGGCAACCTCTCTTTTTCAGAGGAGAACAACAGCTGCGCAAACAATGAACACACAAATTATACTAATGAACAATCACCCAATAAGAGGAATCGGATTTTTATTAGCTGTGTCAGTAGATGTAGTGATCATTACAAAGAATTCTGTTCCAGAAACAAAGAGCTCGGTATTATAACGACAAACTCCATCAGCTGCCACCAAGGACTGCAGAGGTAGTCGAGTTCCACCACCCGTTACTGCCAGATATCTACAGTTGCCATTTCCAGATCAAAGGACTCCTATTCAATGTTCAATTCTTGAGTACCTTGAAACCTTCCGTCAAATAGCCGTCCGCATACAAGGGGGCGGGTATCATGAAGACGAGCCAGATGTTAGCCCTGGCTGGCTCACACCCGGGAGTCCCTTTTGAGTAATTCTTGATTAAGTTTCTTAGAGAAGCTAAACAATCACTCTTCAAAAATTATATGTCCCTCGCATATCTTGGCGACGTGGAATAATTGGACTTACGGGGAAAGTAGGCTGGAGTTAAACGGGATTATGGAAAAATAAAGTCCGCGTCGGAGGTGGCAAAGAAACCATCTCCAAGTCCGATTAACAAAAGTGAAAATGAACGGGAATATTCATATGGATTTAACCTTGAGCCGAGTGGCTGCAACCAATTCGATATCTGACAGCGTTACAGTCTCAGTTGGCTGCAATTGTGATGAGAGGCGTTGAGGCTTGGCGCCCTGTAGAGGGGCGCATGGTTATCATCAAGAGTGCCAAGAGACAGAAGATGGATGGAGGATAAAAGACCTTATAAGTCTCGAATGGATTTAAATATTGCCACAGGATAGCAAGAACTCGCAGCGACTCCCACACACTTCCTCCTTTTATAGCTAGGTCACAGCATATCCATCATCTATCACACCATCTACATACCAACATGGCCCTCTCCGAGGAACAGATCTATGCCACAGTCCAGGCCGTGGTCGACGACTTTCGCGGGTGGACTCTCGCACCCATCTTTCACTACCCCGAGGAAGCTGGCCTCAAGTATGAAGACGTTTTCTTCCCATCCGAAGACGGAGTTCCCCTCGAGGGGTGGTTCATCCCATGCAAGGGCTCCAAGAAGATCATTATCGCCAACCACCCTCACTGGTTCAGCCGCGCTGGCCTTCCCTCTCACCTAGCTCCCTGGAACTCACTCGTCCCTGGCAACGACTTTGACGTCAACTTCATCCCTGACTACAAGATCCTTCATGATGCTGGATACAACGTTCTTGCCTATGACCTGCGCAACCACGGCCATAGCGGAAGTGGCAACAACGGCCTGTTTGGTTTCTACGAGTGGCGCGATGTTCTTGGTTCGCTCAAGTATATCCGCAACCGCCCAGACACGAGCGACATGACCATCGGTCTCTTCAGTCGTTGTGCCGGAGCTAACGCAACTCTGGCCGCCATGAAGCGTCACCCCGAAGCCTTTGAGGGCGTCCGCTGCATGGTCGCTCCCCAACCTCTGACTATCCGACTAGTCTTCGAAACTCTTCTCCAGGCACTCGGAGCCCCAGCGTCCTACATGGAGGAAGTGGATCGACGATTCTTCCTCAAGACAAGCTTCCACCTCGATTATGTTGCCCCAGTGTCTGACTCCAAGCACGTCAACGTTCCGGCCTTTTTGTACCAGGTCCATGACGACCCTGGCACACGGCCTGATGATGTTCAGTCCATGTATGACAATATTCCCATTGCTGAGAAGAAACTGCATTGGATTCAGGGTACGACGAAGCGCTGGCATGGGTATACGTATTTCCAGAAGGAGCCTCAACAGTTCTTGGACTGGTTTGCTCGGTTTATGGCGTAGGACGCTGGCTTCTGGGAGGTATAAGACTTGCGAGCTTGGAATATGCGGTGTTTTAAGCACGCCTGGCTATAGCCTTATAATGAAGAACGAGAGTTACATGTTCGACTAGCTGAATCTATTCATTGAGTGCCATAAGCTTAGGGCCGTGCTGATACCAAGGGTTGATGTGCTGTAAAACCCAGAGTGACTGGTCATGTGTGATAGGGGTTGACATCGAGATAGGCCAATTGACGACAATCCTATTTGTCCAAGACGAGAGCCCGGCAACGTGTTGGTCATCCAGTCTTAAAGGTCGGGCCATGATGGCGATCACCAGGGTTGGTAAGACGTGGCCTGATGTCTCGATTAAATTAATTGCGATGGCATGACGGGGAGTGTTGAGCCATTGCTCGTCTAGATGAGATGTCGCCTTATCATTCGAGTCGTAAATCCGCCAAGGCGTCTTCAGAAATGACAGGCATTTCTTGTCAGAGATTGGCTGTCGGGGCATCGGACCAGGTGTGCGGAAGAGAGTCCGTTCTCAGCTGGCCTCGTCGATCATTGATCGAAGCTAACCGTGGTACCTGGGTTAGACGAGAGTTTAATTCCGATTATGCCTCGGTAAATGTGACAGCTTCTTCCAGTGACTTGTCGCAAGCTCCCATATGTGAATGCTGTGGGCCAGAGTTGAGACAGGCGTCGCATCTTGCTTACTTTTTCGCAGTCTCTCGGGATCCGAAGAGTTGCATTGCATCTACTCTCGTTTCTATTTTGTGACGCGTCGTTTAATTGCCACTCATCGGTGGACCCAGAACTGAGATGACCTGGGGCCTGGAGGGCACTGCGTGCAAGTCCAGGACAATGACAAAGGATTGCACCTTGTTTTCTATTACGCAAGTACTGTATTCTAACATGATCTATAAAAGAAAAAGAAGAAAATGTGAGCGGGTATCGTGTACTATTAAGCGGTGCTGGACGGCTCATCAAACGTCTGGAGCAGGATCGGTGGCTGGGAACTCCGGCGCCGACGCTCTGGCATCTATCATTACTCAGAAAGTTGAAGCATTGATTCTCTTTTAACCAAATATTGTCTCTTTTTCTTATACCGGAAAGTGCTCCCTCTTGAGTTGCCTCGTTGAACTTGATTCGCTCGCCAAGTCTGGGTCGTCGTACTGTGATTGTCGCGATGGTTTAACCACCACCTCGGTCCTCACAGTCTTTTGGATGCCGTGCTCATTTCGCGTCGGCAGCTCAATGTCTTCGGCTCCGGCTTCGATGTATGTTGTGTTACCACCAGCGAACATGGACGCCGTGTGCTTGCCCGTGACTCCGCGCCCTGAACTCTTGCCCTGCTGTGTCGTGCGGGAGCGAGAGCCTGAGTAGTCGGGGTATCCTGAGGGGTTGCTGGCCTTGACCACCTTTGTGATGAGGTCGGCCATGTTCATCTCGATATGGAGCTTGACGAGGTATGCGAGGGGGTGAAATTGGACGTATCTATCGTGGTGTTGGTGAGTGAGTAGGGGCAGTTGATGAGCTGACTTACACAATGTCGTTAGGAAGAGACATCATGGCAATGAGAAGGACCTGAGTCAATGTTAGCATGAGCTCACTATATCAGACAAGTTTGACGTACATCCATCGTCATGGATACGGCAATCATGCCCAAGTTGAAGCGAAACAGCCTGCCATATTTGGTAAGGCCATTCGCAATAAGCCGCGACCGCACCAGGTGAATGAAATACAGGTTAAGACCGGCGTCGACGAGCAAAAAGATGACCTTTTCGATACGGTCCCAGACGTTGTTGATGTCCTTCCAGGTCTTGTTGATCCCCAGACGGGCTGGGATCCATATGCAAAAGACGCTAATGTTGACAAAGAGGATGATGATGAATGCGCCGATCTTGAGCTTTCTCGCGTTCTGTCGGACTACCATGAGGATGGCTATTCGGTTGATGATGATTTGGATGAGGGCCTGTAGTTGGATACACCAAAGAAAGACTGCCCGTGTTAGTGAGCAGTGTCATCTAGGTAGGTTAATGGACATACCCAAGACAAAGAAGAAGGGGAATCCTCCCGGAATGTAAGACCGTAGATAACACCAGGTAATGGCACTCATAATGGAGCTACTCGCCCACTCCATCCACAACAGAATAATGTAAGGGTTCAACTTGCGCCCTCTCCTCCAGGATTTGATGGTCTGTCGCGTGCCTTTTGCAAACGTGAATATGCAAACACCTAGGGAAACTCCCCAGGCGATGCTCGCAATGTTCATGTCATCTATACTCGGTTTGACTGTCCGGAAAACATGTTAGCCGCTGCGATCCCATGACGGGCTTCCTCTTTAGCGGACCTGGTTTGTAGAGCGGGCCCTTCCATAGTTCGGTCATGATGGCGACAGGAGCCCGCAGTCCGTGGTCGATTCGAAGGAGAGTAGGCTTTCAGTGTATTCTTAGATGTTCAACAAAGCAAACACAGACTCGAACGGCAAACATGAAAGAGTGGCAGCCGGAACAGGGAGCGGCAGGATACATGTTCCAAAAAGCAAGGCGCATCGACGCTAAAGAAGTGCTCGATCTCATGGCTGTTTTAAAACAAGGTCATGACCAGGCAAGTATAAAGCACAGACAGAGAGTAGTCGGATCCGCAGTTTCTTCTCCCCCAGCGGGCCGCACGACGATCAATGGTAGGGGAGGGGACTCATGGCCTGTTTGAGCATCTGCGGCTGAGGTGTTGGTTGGTTTGAGGGTAGGAAGCACAGTCGCATCCTCAACGACTGCATCTATTGTTTGTCAAGGTCGTCCTTGTGTACTGCAATTTCCACCAGGCCATACGCCCTGCCTCCTTGTCTGGGAGCAGTGTAGGCGGGTGCCCATCTCTCCCCCTTCAAGATCGTCGCTGGTCAAGAGGAATTTTGGGTATGGCATTACAAACCCACTGGATGGTAAGAAGAGCTCAGTCCTCAGAGATGGGCTTCGAGTGTGTCCACAAGGTGGATGCCGTGGCAGCCTCGTGCTTCCATCGGGCGTTGAATACCACCACAGGCTCAGCAGGACAGGACCACAGTGACTGCTTTACCAATTGAATCGCAGAAACAGAGTACATATTCCATGCGTGCTCAGGCAGTGGAGTTGACAGCTGCTACTAACTACTCTTGACACCAATGGGCGCAACACTCAGCACGAGTCATAGCAGGTGGTGGATCTGGGCCCATCCATCTAGACGCGGGAGACGGGAGTCGTATTTGACGGATCAAGATCCTTGAAGTTGTCTGCTGCTGCTCGAGGTAGAGAAAATCTCTTGACCAACATCTTGCAATAGGAACAAGTCGCAGGATGTTGGAAATCTCTGAGGCTTCCCCCGCAAACAGGCATCGGATAACAGGCATCAGTGCCCGCGAAACAAGGCAAACAAGGGCAGGGTGGGCGAGTGGCAGGGACCAGTAGCTAAGAGATGCAAGGAACGAGACGCACGAGAAAGAAAGAGGGCAAACATCATGATCACAGCTGCTTTCACCCATACGGCTGGCCTGAACGTCTTTCTTTATTAATGACACAAGAGTAATTCCATCTCTCCAAATGTTACTCCATTCCCAACCAATCCTCAGCGGATCCCACTTCTGGGCTGACCCAAGACGCCACCAACACATTATCCAAGAGCTGCATAAACAAATTAAATTCCCTTTCTGCAGCGAACACGTTGTTGCAGACGGAACCAAGTCTCCGGTTTCATGAGCTCATCCATCAGAGCAGCTGCAGATCAGCCTCACAGAGTGGTTTGAGTTAGCGCCTGTCGATCCAGGCTAACAGCCTTAAACGGCGTCGATCTTAGGTCCTCTCAGCGTCGTTTCGGGCGTCGTTAGCATGCGCTAGGGCTGTCTACACGCGACCGAGGCCCAACAAACACAGCCCGACCACGACGAGTTACTCCAACTTCAAGGCCAGAGATTGATCCAACAGCTGGAGCATCAAGCTGAGATATGTTCATAAGGCGATGCCTCGTCTCCCGGCAGTAGTTCGTATAAGCGAAAAGGTCAAATGCAAGAATCTGTCTTTCTCCTCCTTTTCCGCGGAGAGAGCGAGATCGAAAATATGGGGTGTCCCCCTTGAACAGGCAGGCCATGTGGCATGATTTCGAGTCAATCCCCCGTACATCTGCCACAATGCCGCATCCTCCCAATCCCTGTCCGCCCTTGGAGATGAGATTGGAGTCACTTTGTTGGAGAAAGCCCTGTTCCCCCTCATTCCCTCTTTAAAAGATAACTCTTACTCCTGAAGATCTCTTTCCACAAGGGATCCCCGAAAGAGGTCATCCATCCCTCGTCCGATATCTACCAGCTGCTGGAATAACATGACATGTTTCCGCCGAGCTGAAACCTGCAGGGGTTCTTGACGCCAGGTCCGTCATCTGGAGAATTGTACTTGACAGAGAAAAATCTGGATCTACGGCGAAAACGCAGAGTATCGCTCGGTACGTCAACAATTCCTCCTCACAGGACTGCCAATTGCTTAGGTAGGAATGAGCAACATTATCAAGATTCTTATTATGAAGATATCTATATAAACGTAATTTTAAAGCCTTGAACGCCAGAACGCCCAAAGTGCCGTCATTCCTTAGATTGGAGTTAGCAACATCATCAAACTTCTACGATGAAGATAATAAGAATACATTGATCGTCTTAAAGGAAGTTCAGTTAATCGTCTTAAAACTTAAAAGGTATACTAAGCTACATGAACAGCAAACAGCTACCATTATTCACGAAACCACCACATGCTGGGGGCCAGCTCGCAGGAAACTCAACTCTCCTGATCCCAGTTGTGCCCTTCAATAATCTCCTTGTCTTTCCTCCATGGTATAAGCGGTATTTTTGCCGGCTTTTTCCTCACATGAGACCAAAATAGCTTAACCAACGTCTTGGGTTCTATTCGTGTCAGCAAAAGCATCGGATAGGAGTTCAAGGAGTACCTACTTCTCTCTGCAATGACGTGCCCGGCCCCCTTGACAGAGACAAACGTAAAGTGCCCCATCCTCTTCCACTCACCAATATCCAGCTTCCGATTATGCCGTCCGAGATTGAAGCCGTACGAGTCCCAGACCAGCGGCTCGACTTCAAACGGGTTATCGAGTCCCACCGTCACGTTTTGCGAGAGCCACTTGAGGCCAAGAGTGTTCGTTATCAGATCTACTTCAGGTGTCAGCGTCTAATAGATAAGGGAGATTGATGAGACTTGCCGGCATCACCGCCAATGATCATCGTTCTTATCCTCGAGTACACGATTTCTCTGAGTTCCTTCCTCCAAGACCTGATGACTGTTCCTGTTAGCTTTTTGCATGATGGATGACCAACTCTGCACTTACTCTCTTGGTATTGTGAATAAGGCCCGAGTACAGTTATGTTCCATGGCTCAAACCTGACGGGTTCGCGCGCCAACTTCCCGCCCGTCACTCCAAGGTGTGCTTGCGTCTTGGGATCTTCCAGCCATTTTGCTGCTGGTGTTATTCTCATCGCGATGTTACGAGATCTGTCAGAGTTGTGCCGAGCATCTCGCATGTCCCACAGGTCAAACTCAGTCCTCAGCCCGTATGGGGTTGTCAAGCTGCGGAGGGCTCGCCTATAGCCCTCCAACTCCTTGTGGCAGTCCTGCTTTATCCTCTCGGAGCACGCTACTAGATCGGCCTCGAGTGTTTTCATGTACTTCCATAGTGCATCCTCGCCATCTTCGATTGATTGCACATGAAGCCACGGGTTCTGGGCCAGGTATGTGTGCATGTGTGCAAGCTGTGAAGGGGGGTCAATCTTAGGACTCTCCAAACCCATCATGGAGAGCCTAATCGGGGGGTCGCCCTGTAGGCCGCCCATACCAAGGTACGTTAAGCCCACACCAATCCACGTAAGGGAGAAGTTCTTCCTGAGGATCCTCTGAGCGAGGGCGATTCCAGCAGTAGCGCCCCAGTCCGAGGTCCAGATGCCAAACTCGTTCTTTAGGTATTGGGGAAACTCGACATAAAAGTGCTGCATGAATTCATGCAGGTATCTGGCGTCCTTCCGGTTGTCCATGAAGCTGGCGTTGCCAAAGGAGAAGCCGGTACCAACTGGCTGGTCGACGTAGAGGATGTGTGCGTACTCGTTGAGGCTATGAGGATTAGGGCCTATGTTTCCCTGCCAGTCCATATTGCAAGGGCCGCTGCCGTCAAAGACTCTGTAGATGGACGAGATACCGGGACCGCCGTTGAGGAAGAGGACGACGGGCGCATCTTCGGGTTTGTGTCTAGCTTCAAAGAACCAGAAGAATATGTTTGCATATTCTCTGGTTGGGACTTCTCCCTTGACTGGGATGTCTACCTTGGCTGTGACAGATTAGTAGTGTTCGCAATGCAACACAACGAAAGATTTTGCGACTCTTACGTTTATCCTCCATTGCTATTGATATGTAGCCTGAGTAATCGCCGGCCTCTTGCCCACATGTGTTATGTCGCCCAGTCATGTGTGCCAACGGCCGACCGGGCTCCGGATACTTGTCTCCGGTGTCATTTTGTGCGTTGACCATGATTATTAGCCATGAGATGACCGCAAAGAGAAGGGATGATGACCACATTTTGGCGGCCTGGATGCAACACAGGACTCGTTTGGGTGGTGACGTGGCCGCACGTCTTTAAATAAAGAATTTGTAAAAATATTGATGATCTTTGATGATCTACTTATGAGTATTTGAAGAGGAGGGTCAAGCTTTCTGATAAGGGTTTGTGAGGAGGTTTAGGTTTTGGCACAGGGTGCACGAGTAGTCTGTCTTGAGGGGGAATGAACCACAGACCGTTTGTAATTCGGAAACAAGTACTTCTAGGTGCACTCATTGTGCCTGTCTAATTGAAGGGGGGGCCAGGAGGCAAAGAAGATGGCGCATCCCATGGTCAAATGGACCGAGAACATCTATATGCCTCCCTCTCATATGTCATCGATTCGCTTTCCCCAACCAGTTTGATGCTCTTGTCTCGGACTTAAATACTCGGTGAATGCCCCGCCACCAGCCGTACGCATCAACCTACCATCCCTCTATCGTTTCATCTGGGCACTTACCATCACCAACCTATCAGCAACCCCATCATCACAAACGGCCATGGCTTTCCCATCCGGACTCCAAGTTCTATTCCTATTGCTCGTCATAGCTAGGCTACTTGAAGGCCATTCTTTGGCAGAGTCACTGCTTTCAATGGATAAAGTTTGCAGTCCTGCATATGAGGAGTGCCTCGGAAAGTACCCCCCTGACTTCATGGGATACCCACATCCATGTTATCCTACGCGCGAGGAGCGGGAATGCATGGATAAATTCCTAAAAAAGATGGCCCTCGACCGGGAGGCTGCAGAGAGGAAAGCCGAGCAAGCTCGAAATCTCACCATCAACATCGAGCAAGTCAACAAGGATCCCATCATCATCATCCATATACAGGTAACGAACAAAAGTCCTATGCCGGTAACATTTCTCAACATCAGCACTCCGCTCGACCCTGAAGCCTTCGGCCTGGGGCTCTTTTACATCACCCCCGACAACCTACCGATGGTGAATTTTGGGGGCCGAGTTCTTCCACAAAGAGACAGCTCCCCGACCAATGAGACATATGTCGAAATCGGACCTGGCATGACCTTGTATAATACCGTCACCATACTCGCCGAAGATCCCGTGGACAAAGAATGGTGGGCAAGAATGCTGAATGTGGCAGACAAGGTTGAGGTGCAAATGAAAGGAAAGTGGCACGGTATTTGGGCAACAACGAAAGACGAAGCCATGAGGGAGGCGAAGTTTTCAAAATCTTGGTTCGACCGTGACTTTGGAAGCTTTGAGTCGAATGTCATAGAACTCGAAATCTAGTGAGGCTGCTTTGTATCAATCGGGCAAGATTTTGAGTCGGCGCGCCAGAAGTTCGTTCGCGTATCGCCCGCCATCTCATCAAGATGAGGGTGATTAGACTGCTGTGTTTTGCGTAGGGTTGAGGAATTATGAACTTCGTTTGAGCCGTGACTGTAAAGCCGCCCTCAAGGGAGAAGTCATTTGGACAACTCCAATGCCACACAGCATCGCAGTCCAAATGCTTATTGGCAAAACTTGACCCGTAAAGATACCCAGCATGGTTCCAGTACCACCGTCTTACTCCGGCTTCAGCTGACCCAATCAGGCAATCAAGACGGGCCAAGCTCCGGATCCTACCTCGGACCCCCGATGATCCGGGGGAAGTGGATCCGATCGGAAGTCGGGTAACGAGCGAACACCGAGCCGGACGTATCTTGACAAATCCAATCACTAGCATGATGTCATTACTCATCAGCCAGTTACTTTAATTGACTTGGTTTCCCGCCTCTAAACTCTCTAATTCTGTTGTACTCGGAAGTCAAGAGTTGGTTTATCTCTTGGAAATCCCAGGTGAGTCGTCATCTCACTCTGTCAACCTTCACCATGAGGGCCTTGGTGAGAGCATCGGCCGCTGCGCGTGGTCCAGCACGTCGTGTAGCATGTTGGTTGTTCTTTATATTATTCTGCTATCTAAGTGCTGAATGGGTTTCAGATCATCGCCTCGCTCTATCCCAGCTATCTTCCTCGACCTCGTTGCCAGCGAGAGTGTATCATCGTTACTTTGCGGGGATAAACACATTCAGCTCATCGGCCCGGAAGCTGTCGACAACCATGGACTCTCAGGCTGTGAGAAACCTTGATAGTCTTAAAGGCCACCTCACCCACGATAAGCTTGAGGAACTGCGGGCCTTTTGGTTTGAGCATCTGACGAGTGAGGCCGATCGGGTCATTCCTCGAGCCGAGAATCAGCGCCGATGGTACTTTGGCGGAAAGGAATTTGACGATATCTGCGTGTAAGTTACTCCGATCGCCAATTGGCCCAGAAACTCACGGCCACAGTGCTCGATTCAGCCCTATCCTCGAAGCCATCAGGGCTGCGGAAATCACGTCAGTGGAGGACATTCTGGCTGTTGCCCAGCCACGCGACCCTTTGGACTGGTTGAGCCTGGTTATTTTGTTGGATCAGATTCCCCGAAATAGCTACCGTGGTGCTGATGCGGCCATCTGCTTCACCTTCTTCGATCCCCTTGCGGTGCAGCTTACGCTGAAGGCTCTCGAAGAAGGCCTACCTTACAAAGCTCCCGAACTGCGGTGGCAGTTTTCCCACCGAAACTGGCTTTACATGCCCCTTATGCACTCAGAGGATGTATCGGCCCATGAAAAGGCCGTGCTGGGCTATGAGCGCATGCAGCAGGATATCCTGAGCCTTCTGAAGGGTACCGACGGGGCAGATGAGTATGAGAAGAAAGCCAGAGAGGTTGCTCAGGCGGATCCAGAGACTGCCAAGGCATTTGGAAAGACCAATGTCGATTTTGAAAAGAAGCACCAGGTGATTATCGAGAGGTTTGGACGGTATCCTCACAGGAACAAGGCGCTAGGGAGGGAGCCAACTGCAGAGGAGACGGAGTACCTTGAGAATGGCGGCGACACGTTTTCGGCGTGAATGTACATATGCAACATGTATTCTCTTGTACCACTCAAATAATAAATTATATGAATTAATTTCCCAGCATCTTCAACAACCCCCAACTAAACTCGTCGCAGACTAGCCACCACACCCTCACCCCGCATCGATGCCACCATCTCGAACGCCACTAAACCACTGCCGAGTCCACTAGACCCCAGCACCCACTCACCCAAAAGCTTGCAGCGGATGTCAGGCACTTTACAGTGCTGACCCATCGGCATCTGGTGCTCCCGAGCAGTGGAAGGGGACCTTTTGACAGTTGCCTTTTTGGGAAACCCATCACGAACGGAACCCGGACTACTCCTCCGAGGGGTTGTTGTTGTTTAAACTGGGCTCCCCCTGTTTGTGATCACCGGACTTGTTTACTTTTCTTGTCTTCCTGCAACAGCTGCATTATTCCCTCCTTCGACGCATCAATCATTCTCCTCGACAGCTTCACAATGGTCACAACTCGAGCTACCTCCCGCGCAGCAAGCGCCGCTCCCGAATCCCTCTCCCCATCTCCTCCTCCTCCGGACTTTGCCCCGGTAACGCCGTCGACAACACGCAAGCGAGCACCTCGAACCACATCCAACACGACGTCCAAGAAGCGCCGCGTCTCAATCGAGAATGTCCCATCCGCGACATGGCGGCACACACCCTCAACAACCACCCTCCTCTGGCTCGCCGTTTCAGTCCCCCTCGTCGCATGGGACACGGGTTACGTTCTTGGTCGCCCCCGCACCATGCCCGGCGGGAACCTCCACTGGCCGCTGTGGGTGCCGTACGAGCTATACGGAAAGGTTGACCACGTATACGGCTTCAAGTCTTGGGATGCGCACAACGGCTTCACCGGCGCCCAGAGCGCCCTCAACGTCGTCGAGTCGCTGATGTATTTGGTCTACCTGTGGCTGGTGTGGACGCGCGCCGACAGTAGGTCGACGGATGGGGCTGCGAGGACGCTCAGTGGCCGTGACGGCGCTTTAGCTGTGTTGATTGGCTTCAGCGCGGCTGTCATGACGCTGAGCAAGACGGCCTTGTACTGTGAGTGATGCCATTGTGCATTGAGAGTCATATTTACTGACTTAACACGAGGGGCCAATGAATACTATAGCGGTTTCGATAATATCGGCCACAACACACCGCTCGACATCTTTTACCTTTGGGTGCTCCCCAAGTGAGTCTCCTCCACCGCTTATCACGGTATAATACTAATTCCACCTAGCGGCTTCTGGCTCATCCTCCCAGCTTACATGATTTGGGTGTTTGGGAATAACATCCTCGACGGCCTGGCCATGGCTTCCGGCCAATCCGTCAAGAAAAGCTTGGAGTAGGCTCGTGATGGGTCTATTTTTCATTCATTGATCGAGTCGGGCTATAGGATGATGAACCGACCATGAGGCATGAGTTATGAAGCGGGACGGGAGCCTTGAGCAGTTGATACCCTATGCAAGTGTGAATAAATAATGATTTGCTACTCATTAACGGGTTGTTATGTGCTGGGGAATGCTGCAAGGGAAAGCAGTCGCTACACAAGTAGATCATCAACGGCTCCTTCAAAGACCTGATTTCCTACGAGGGTGAGGTCATGGCTCCCTCTGTAAACTAGAAACCGGCCATGTTGTTCGATATAGAGCAATATTTCTTCGAGGTGAGCAGAACAGGCACGGTTTGCAGGCCCATGCCTCACTCCCATGCTGTGGCATAGAACCAGACCTTGTCACGCAGCGCGCATCAACCAAAAATGCAACGCGTTTCGCTATGAGTGTATCGTTCAACTATACCAACCATTTTGGTTCCACCTCACCTATAACTTGTCAGTAACCACATCAAAAATATTTGATCAAGCTTGAACTCACCCAGTCTGGGTTAATCTCCTTGAGGTCAGAAATCCCAAGGTTGGCAGCATCAATAGCAATCTCGTACTTGAGAATGTCAATCGCCCTCTCAACACCCTCGGCACCATAGACATTAGAATACATAAAGGATCGACCGAGGCCGATGGCCTTGACGCCCAGAGCCAGCAGCTTGATCACGTCGGTTCCGTAGCGGACGCCGCCGTCGGCCCAGACTTCGGTCTGCTTAAACACTTCTGGGGCTTCGTTGTGAATCTCGAGCGCGGTCTCGATGGCCGAGGAGACGCCGTCGACTTGGCGGCCTCCGTGGTTGGAAATGATGATGGCGGGTACCTTGTGCTCGACGGCGAGCTTGGCATCTTGGACACTGTTGATGCCCTTGACTACCACGGGGAGATCGGTAAGGCTGGCCAACTTGTCATAGTATTCCCACTGTTTCTTGTTAGTTAACGAAGGATTATGTTTACGCAGCGGTCACTTGCGTTGAAAAGAGACAGCTCCTCGCTAAATTTTCCATTGTTAGTCGGTGATGGTTTGTTGGAAAGGTAGCAGCAGGCTTACTCGGGGTTGAACGAAGACTCAAATCGCCTCCGACGAGGTCGGTTACCGTCAGCGACAGCATCAACGGTAAAGACGATAGCAGCAGCACCAGCCTTCTCGCTGCGAGCGAGGAGTGCCTTTGTGTTAGTGTCGTTATTGTCGAGGTATAGCTACACAAAACAGTCAGCCTCGGGCCTCTCGCATCGAAATCATGGGTCGGTCATCTTGCCTGTTGGAAGAGAATCTGGCCCTCCGCCTTTTCAGCCGCAATCTCCTCGATCGTCTTGGAGGCATAAATTGACGGCTAGATGGTGGTTAGATAGAGGTTCCTATGCATGAGGTGGGAAAAGACATGCAATGTAGAGAATATCTCCGGCAGCAGCGCCCTTGACAAGGCCCAACTCGGCTTCGGGATGGCATCGGATACCCTGAGCTGCTGGACTAATGTAGAAGGGTGCCGAGAAGTTATGGCCAAGGATGGTAGTCCTAAAGACCTCTGTTAGCAATTCAACCTCCAGACTTATCTTGAACCCTCAGGACTTACGGCAGTGAGTTCCTGACCTTGGTGATGTCAGTCAAAGCCCTCTGCCTGAATGTGTATCTTTGAAAGGCCTCGAGGTTGTTCCGATAAGACCACTCTCCACCAGCACCGTGACGGAACCAGGAGTAGTTGCTCTGTGGCAGGTAGTTGCGAGCAGCAAAGTCAAAGTCGTGGAGGGTAGCTATGGCAGAAATGTTGGGCAGGGTGCCAGGCTCGATTTCACCAAGGAACTCTTCAAGACCAATATCAGGCTCATTAAGGAATGGACGAGCCGCAAAGGCACCAGATGCCAGGGCAGCTGTGAGAAACTGAGGACGCATGATGAAGAGGGTTTCAAGCCAAGACCTCGATCAATAGTGGAAGCTGTACTGCAGTAACATTGATGCAGGAAGTGAGCATGATCTCACAGGCTATATACATCGAGAGCATTCATACATGGTAAGACCTCGGCTTTGAGGCGGCCGCCGTGATATCATACTAAAGTGTTCAAGAACCGGCATCGGCCTTGGCAGAGATCCTCCATCGGGCAAAGGTTCCAAGTTTGGTGCAAGTGATCTCTTCCGCACGCCGCAAAAGGAAAGAGAGCAACCCCCACGGGCGATGCTCCTACAACCCAAGAATGTGGACTTTGGTGGGAGGGCCGGTGGGAGGTCCGAAAAGAGTATGCAGGAACCATTGTATATCCCCGCGTTTGATGTTACTATGGCTTGGTTAAGCATAATGCAAATGAAAAGACCAGGCAAAAGAACAAACCCCAGGTCGGTGTGCTCGGTCAAAGATTCGATGAGCAATCAGGAGGGGGTGGGCTTCAGAGCAACAACAGGAGGAATAATACAGCCGAAATACAACTTTAGCTTAAACTCAAACTTCCATGGCACACGGGATGCCGGGGGTTTAAATGGCCCGCAGTCTGTGGAGGTGCTTTATAATCTTATCAGATCGAACAGGGATCTTAATAACTTGGCAGGTTCATAGTTGATCACTGTAAAGGTCTGTTGGTTTGGCAAGAGTAACTCCTACTCCGCTTCCTCTTCCGGTCCGTCCTCCGATATATCCTCCCTCATGTACTCCCATTCCTCTTCTGTAAACACCTGGCTGCGAGAATACCCCTGTTCAGTTGGTCGAACAAAGCCTAATGGCGTCATCTCTACCACATTTCTCATCTCGGAGCCCTCCCGTTCCTCAGCATCTATCAATCGCATCCCCGTCTTCTTCTCGTTTAGCCACAGGATGGGTGCCTTCCTGGAAAACCATTTCTTCCACTGGGCCTTGCTTAGTATCCCGAGCTCCTCGTCCGAGACCCGCGGCAGATGGGGGTCAACAGCCGCGGGCAGTTTCGGGCCCGTAGTTGATGTCCTCCACGGGCACCCTGCAGCAAGGTAATAAAGTGGGTGTATGCCCAACGTTATAAACGCTCCGTCATTAACGCGGATATACCAGGCGAAATTTTTGTCGTCCACTGGTGCAATGTGGATGATCGGGAAGGCCCAGGTTGTGGTTCCGTTGTGACCTCTTCTGACATGGCAACGCAGCAAGGTCCAATATCTGTCCTTGTTGAGGTCGTCACCGCATGGAACGGACCCTAGAACCGTGATTTCGCCTGTATATGTCTCTTGCAACTCTACCGCGTGCTGTAAGCCTCGAATAATCGAGTCCCAGAGTGATTTAGGGGGGCGATGGCCAGAGTATCGATCGCTGTCGTCATCGCGGTGGTGGCCACCACACCTTTTCCTCCCATCCATGCTCACGCAGTCAATATGGAGACTTCGGATGGATGCAAGATTGATGGGGCGGAAAACGTGGCCCGAATCCCACGTGCCTAGCATGGCATCACATATAGAGGCGAGGCCGATGTGAACATGATGCATGCGAGGCAGCAGGCGGCGTATCTCCTCGCAGAGGTGCGTCGGGTCGCCGGCTAACCCCCCAATCCTGTCCCCATCTCCACCTCGTGTGGTAAGCTCCAGATTCACGCAGCTTGCAGGCAGTGCTTTGAGAACGGTCGAGATGGTTGACCTGATAATCCACAACTTCATCTTGGGCTCACTGGGGTGTATTGTTAGGGAGAAAGACTGAAGTGCTTCCATGTGCGCAATGACGTCTTTCGCCAGTAGAAGAACTCGTGTGTCCAACCGCGTGAGCGAAACCGTATTGAATGAACCCTCTTTCTGACTAGGTCGGAGAGTCAGGGACCGGGTGATGAAGCGGATAGCCCGACGATCATGGCATGCCAGGAAACGATCCATCTGATCCCCACGGAGCAGTACTATATTTCTGTAGAGTATAGAACGCGCAACATCACACCACTCTCGGTTTACCAGTAAACAGGAGGTGATGGTGGACCTTCCATTCTGAGAATGGTAGACATCCTGGAGTATTCTGAACAAAAGTTCAGCCGGGATAGCTCTGATATTGACTGTCATCTGAGGCAATTCGCTAACGGCAGTCAAGTTCGGTGTCGGAAAATGATGAACAGGGATGGGGTAAAGTCATAGTAAGATTCACAAGAAAAGGGCAGAGGGCTGGTTAACAAAGGTTGGGGGTTGATCGACCTGGCCGTTTGTTGTTAGTGGTAGATATTATCTATAATTGTCCTTCAGCATATCACATCATCTATAGTTCCAGGCAACAGCGCGGGTCTACCATTTTTCCGCGCCTCCAGTCAATGCTAAAATATATATTGAGCGAATTGCTTGCTTGGAGTCTGACAGACAGGCCATTATGGGCAAGGGTTCGCCCTTGTGGCCATGAATGATGAACGCAGAGGCCGTGCGGGTCAAAAGAGATAGGCGAGAAAAGCGGAATATTGCTACAATACGTATAATACAATACAAAGATAAAGTTGACTTAATTCATTGTATTAATCTTAATCTTTTAAACCCTTTAACCAATACCTACTCCATGAGTCCATTTAAAGAGACCTCCTACCGGGGTCTAATGTACCTACTTAATTGAGTTACCTTGTTTCTTTTATCTGTGGTCTCGTTAAAATCGAGCAAATCGCATTTGACGAATGATACCCCAGACGGTTGGTTATCCTGGCTTGGCAAATCGCAGGCTGATCCTTCACAGACGTGGCTGGTAACCCAACCCATCACAAGCTGCAAGCATTCCACAGCCTGATTTCAACATGCGCGTTTTCACCATCTTACCAAGTCGGCCTCATGGACCCAATCTCGGCTCTTAGCTTGGCGGCCAACATCTTTCAGGTCATAGGCTTCACCAACGATGTCGTTACAATCTCCAAGCAGATTTACGACGCCGGGAGCCCTGTGGGCCTCTCTGAGCTGGAGCAGATTGCGGCTGATGCCTTGAACACGGCTGATGATATCACGACACGTCTCCGCGGGTGCGAACCTGCGCCTCCAGGTTCTGCTGACTCGGTACTGTTGCGCTTAGGTGAGGAGACTGTGCGCATTGCCAAGGAGTTGAAGGACATGTTGGAGAAGTTGCGAGCCAAGGGTGCAGGTGGGAAGCCTTGGCATACTCTTCACCAGACCTTCATGACCATCTGGAGGAGAGACGACATTGAGAACCTTGAGAAAAGACTCGTCGCTGTTCGAGAGGAGCTTCAGTTTCACGGTGTCGCCTTGATCCAAAAGAAGCTTGACCAGCAATCTCTCCGGCTCCAAGATGCGGTTGTCAAGCTAGACGATCAAGCCCAGGCTGTTATCCCGCGGTTGTTTGGACAGCTTGATGAGATCAAGATGCAGAACGAAACCATAATCGATAATCAGATGAACTGCGAAACAGTAGCATCCCGCCGACACGAAGAACTAATGGGTGCTGTCAAGGGAGCAATGTATCAGCCCGGTCAACCGTTGCCCCAAAACACAAAGGCATCTCCAGAGATGATTGGAAACGCGCAGACAAAGATCTTGGTGTCTCTATGGTTTGCGACCATGCAAGACCGTGAGGACACGATACATCAAGCGCATCACAGAACATACGAGTGGCTCTTTTGCGATCCTGTCGCGGCGCAAAAGCCCTGGAGTAACTTTCGCACCTTTCTCTCCAATGATACAGACATATACTGGATCACCGGCAAGGCTGGCTCTGGCAAGAGTACTCTAACAAAGTTTGCTGTCCACCATGACCGGACCGCCGAGGCTTTGCAGCAATGGGCAAACGGGAAGCGTCTGAACAGGGCGCACTTTTACTTCTACTATAAAGGCACCAAGCTTGAAAAGTCTGAGGCTGGTGTGTTGAGGTCGCTGCTCCATCAGTTACTGTTCCAGCGCCGCACCCTTATCAAATTTGCCTTCCCTGACCGCTTCGAGGCCCTTTGCTTCGACCAGGACGGAGGAAGGAGCTTCGAGCCAACTTACTGGGAGATGAAGAGGGCTTTGGAGGCGCTAGTAAAGAGCTTGCCAGATGAACGCTTCTTCTTCAGCGTCGACGGACTCGACGAGTACGATGCGGACAATCATCGGATGGGTGAGCTGGTGGACGTGTTCAAGAAGCTCTCTAAGCTTCCAAACGTCAAGTTTCTACTCACGAGTCGTCCATGGGTTGTTTTTGAAGAACGTCTGGCTGAGTACCCGAGGCTTCGCCTCCATGAGCTCACGAAGCCCGATATTGCCAACTTTGTGGACCAGCAGATCCGGGAGCACCAGTCGGCATTGACAGTGACCAACAGTGATAATCCACTTATTGAGTTTCTCAAGGTCGAGATAGTGGAGAACTCTGCGGGTGTTTTCCTTTGGGTGTACCTAGTTGTGCGGTCTCTGCTCGAGGGGCTCAACAGCGGCGACTCAATCGAGGAGCTACGGGGGAGAATCCTCGAGCTCCCGACTGACCTTGAAGATTTGTATCTGTACATGTGGATAAGGATACCCAAGAGATACCAATCGCAGGTCTCTCGTCTCCTGCAGATATTGTCTTTTGGAACGTCCGAGGGAGCTCGTACCAGCTTGCTGGGCCTAGCACTGACAGACGAACTCGACGAGGAGACTGTTTTTGCACTGCCGGTAGCGCCGCTGGAGAAGGAAGAGGCTCATCGCCTGATGAAGTCCATGGAGACCCGCATAGTTGGGCGGTGTCTCGGGATCATCGAAGTGCAGCGCGTCAAGGAGATCAAGGTTGACCCGTGGACACCGTCGCTTGACTCGGACTGCTACGAGAATATTGTTGAAGGAGAGCTCGGGAATCCTTTTGTCACATTCATTCATCGGACAGTGTTTGAATTCGTCTCGTCGCCCGAGGTCGGCGTCAAGCTCAAGGAGGCCACGGCGGCATCGACGGGGAGGTCTGGTGAGGTCTTTCAGGCCGAGAGCGCTCTACTCCGCCTGCTTGTATTGCGCATCAAGACCTTTGCACACGACAGCTTACACAAGGACGTTTTTAGGAACGCCGTCTTCCCCCCGACTCTTGAGAGGTTGGTCTACTATGCCCTAAGGACGTGTCGACAGGCCGAGAAGGCGACGGGGAAAAGCCAAACTCGTCTGTTAAAGGAACTGGACAAGACCATGACTCATCTGTACAACACCGTGTATAACTGTCCTAACATGTACCACTGGAGCAATGCTTTGTATCTGCAGGGTGAAGTTGGGGAGGAAACCCTATTGTCAGTGAAGCAGCTCTCGCTAAGCCAGAGCGACATGCTTTCCTTGGCTGTACGGCACGGCCTCATCCGCTTCGTCAAGGAGAGCGAGACAGTCGGCGAGGCTGTAAAAAGCAAACCTGGAAGACCGTTGCTAGATTACGCGCTGAGGCCAGGCTGCAAGACACTCGGCTACGCAGAGAGCCTAGATCTCCACCGATCCTCAGAGATGGTGTCGTTCCTCCTCTCCAAGGGCGCGAGGCCTAGTCAAAAGGCCAACGGGACACTGTTGATGGTGCTATTCATAGAGGACCTGACAGAGGACGCGAGCGGGGACGAGACTGCAAAGACCATATTGATGATGCTCCCGTACATACAGGAATGCGAGATGGATCCTCGGTGGTTGGGTTCATTGGCACGCACCCTGAGTGATGCTCAGTATGGGCGGGATGTTGAGGAAGATGTCATCAAGGCCGTGCGGACCCTGTACAGACTCTATCATAAAACAAACCCAGAAGATATGGTGGGTGGATTGGTCGAGGCAAGGCCTGTGGAGAGGCCAAAGGTGAATCGTGTTGCAAAGAAGCTTTTCTGTTGTTTTGGAGGTTAAAGAGGGACGCCCATCGCGAGGCATTGGATACATGGTGGCGTTGGGCATCAAAGCGAATCCAAATCAAATTCCAGGCAGAGTATACAGAGGACAACGAAGTAGAGGCAGATTAACACAGATCACATTGCAACAGATGTCTCATGCAAAACTGAATGCGAAAGAGCAATCCCATCTTTTGTGGAATAATACCAGACAAATACGCTAAAGTAATCCATGACAAATTTCCATCCCTCAACGCAGGTAGTAAAGCTATCTCGTCTAGACATGTCGTTCATACATAAGAGAAAAAAGAAGGGGGTATCTGCTAAAGCATTAAAAAACAACAAGACAGAAAAAGAAAATTTACCGCTTGCTGAGCGGGCACGAGTACAGTCGTTAAAAAAAAGACTTCAACGACTCATATCAGTCAATCCTCCCAAACCTGCGTATTCATCCCAGGCTGACAACATCTCGTCATCCTCCCTCTCTACAAATGTCTGCATGACTGCCCAGTCAGAGTCTTCATGCAGGATATATGGCTCCTCCTCCCCGTTCGCGCGGGATGGTAATGTGGCGCTGCGGGATAGACCGCCTTTGCGTCGGAGGTCGGGGAGCATGCTATGGCGTCTTGATTTACCCCCGAGGGAGCTGTGACGCTCAACCATGTGTTCCACGTTTTCGGCGTATCTGGAACTGTCGGAGAAGAGAGCGCTGATGGGGCGTCGCTTGGAGACGCGGCCGGAGACGGAGCGCGCAACCATGGACATGACATCACGCCTCTTTTCACGCCGTGCCTTGACGTCCTTGGGTATAGGAGGCTCAACGTAGTACTCCACGATAGGAGGTGTATCAAGAGGAGAGTCGATCGTGTCGTCGTTGCTCTCCATACTCTCGGGTGATGCCACGAGTTCATCCCCCTTTGACCCTGTCGAGTCACTCCTCTGTGGCCAGCCCGTAGCATCGATATACGGCTCCTCAGACTCGAGGTTGACGTCGTTCGTACCGTTGCCATACCCATGTACAACAATCTCATGGTACATGGGTCGCGAAGGTGGCGTCACCGTCTGTGGAGGCGTGCTGGCTGGTGAAGATTTGAACATGCGCATAGAGCGCCGTATAGTCGAGGAACGACTGAGGGCCTGGGTCACCGAGTTTGACCGTGATGGCCGTGCAGGAAGTGAAGCTCGGCGTTCAATATTGCCAGAGCTACAGTGACTTGAAGGACGCTCCTTGTGAGTAAGAGCGAAATAGTCAATATCGGGCTTGATCTCAATCTTGCCACTTGACTCCTCCATGTGCGAATCCTCATGCACACTCCAATCAAACCCAGTAACAATCTGCGTCTGCCGTCGAAGAATGTGACCCATCTCACGAGGAGTACTCCAAGGCGGGATACTGTCAGTAGAAATACAGAGGCTGTAACTAGCCTCATCACGATCCTCTTCAACTTCAGGCGGCACATCAGTCGCAGTCCGAAGAACCTGGCAAACAGCATAGATCAAGATCCATCGGACCTTGCGAGCATCAGCGAGTGACACTTTTTCCTGCTTGTCTGCTTTATTCGGCGACATGATGGAATCCTCCTCGAATCTCCGGTAGGCTCGCACGAGGTCGTTCTGGGACACGCCCGGTTTCAGCAGGTTGGACGCATTGGTCAGTGCCGCATGTGCCGTAACCCGACGATCCGACCGGAGGGTGACGCGTCCAGGAAACCATGACATCCGGCGGGAGCCATGGTTGTTGTCGGGAAGTAGAGGGAGAGGATGTTCGAGAGGGGTGTAGTCTCGTTGAAGATCAAATGATTGCACGAGTTGTAATGTGCAGATGCCGCCGTGAGCTGTCGGCGGCATGGTAGAAGTGGAAGTGAACGCATCATCAACCAAGAGGTCATAAAGAGCCTCAAAATCCTCACGCATGATCCTATAAATGCGAGGATCAAAAATGTCGATATCTGGTTCAACAGTAGTAGGCGGGTAGTACCCCATCTTTGTCGTGTAAAACGACAAGAGAAAGCTTCGGAAACGCTCAAGGTGAGCTAGAGCGCCAGCTGAAACACTCAGGTGCGCCTCAGATAGCTCATTATCGAGAAACGTCTTGAGCATGGTCGTCGACTGAGTCAGTCGGTATTCCATCTCTATCCGACCCTTGCGAATGAGTTTGCGCGACTCAGGGCTGAGCTCCTATTTGGTCGTCAGTGGCTTGTTTCCAACATTCTTCACCAAGTGTGTAATACCTGAAAGCTGGAACTGTTGAAGAGACGATCACTCATCCCAACGCAGTGAGCAAACGCTCTGACGTAAAGCTCCTTCATCTCAAAAAACTCTGCCAACTGCAGCATCGCCAAGGCGTGGTTAGGCTGGTTAGCCATGTCCAAGTAACCCTCCTCGTCAAAGTAGTCCATCATGTCCGCCACGTTATCATCAACGCCGGAGCGAAACTCGTGCATGCTGTGAAGGAGTCCGATGAGGGCGCCGCCGAGGCTTGATCCGACCATTGATCTCCGAAACACCCATGCGAAAAAGTTGCGAGTTGCCAAGTGGTAGTGGAATGCCTGTGTCTTGTCTGTCGTCGGTGGCGGTGGGATATACAGCTCGACTTTTCGTGTGGGGTTCCTTCGACTCCAGAGGATGAGTTCTCGTACATTCGGTGTCTGAATCCCCTCCCAGAAGAGGAATCGTTGTACGAGAGGGTAACATTGTGTCTCCAGAAGGGCTGAGAAGGGAACCTTGAATGAAGGGCCTCTTCTTGACTGTCCTCTTCCATATAAGTGAACCAGACAGTTTCCATTCCTGAACCAAAGCTCCGGGTCCTATATTCCACCATTAGTATTTGACAGCCACAAGAGTAGATACCAACTCACCCGGCGGATGTTGTCCCAGTCAGTACATGTCCTTGCAGCACCATCCCACCGTTGCACAGAAGGAAGAGAATCAGTTCTGGCCTCGAGAAAGTCACCAAACTGCCTCAAACGAGGACTCTTCCTCGAGCCTGCCATTGAAGAAGAAAAAAAGTTGGGTGAAAGATTCACTCGTGTCGTTGTGAGGATGTGCTGAAACTCCTCAGGTCGTATATGTAAGAAAGGACTTCCCCTCCCCCTGGTCATAAAAAATATGCAATGATTGATGCGAAAGCAATGCGCGGCTCAACAAGCAATGCTGCCAGCCGTGTCGACGGGATCTTGCAGGCCAAGCCTTCGTACCTGGGCCGCGAAATCTGTTTTTGGCGTCCTTTTTTTCCTTTCCCCAGAGCTCAACTCCGAGAGGCGTTCAATGGTTTGCCCTCCTTCCAATCGGCCTGCGATCTTTTTTGTTGGTTGAGACAAGGATGCTTCGTGTCGTCGGGAACGGCAAAAGGGGAGGTTTAAAGGGTGTAAAAGAAACCCGACATGTCGCCTTTGGAAACCAGTCGTCAAGCCCGGGGTTCCATCATGAGGAACGAGTGCCACGCAGGGAATCTCAAGAAAAAGAGAGAATTCGCCAAACGGGAGATCATCTCAGGGGACAGGCCTGGGTTAATAGCTAACTAGCTACTGCATCGCACGCGCGCGTCAACGCGAGGCCAGTCCAGAACCCTGGGGAATTGGGTTCCTCTCGGCTAGGAAGGCCCCCGACGGTCGGAATTTTGCGTTTTGGAGTATGGGCCCAAAAGACAAGAAACTTGTGAGACACCCTTCAAGCCACCGGTATTAGCGCGACCCATTCATCTTGTCCCACAAGATGGCGATCCCTGCAAGCAGCTCGCCGACCGCCAGAAAGCAAGAGAGCTTCAGCTGGCAACAAGGCTCTGATCGGCCGTGGAAACCACCAGATCTGGACCCCGCTGTGTCAACATTATGCTTCGGTCTCGGCGTGAGCTGATGCATGCATTACATACACTCGACGCTGTTGGTCTTTCTCATCCCACGTCGTACAGGTAGAGAGACCCATTCACCGGTCCAGAAACAGGAGAGCCTCCTCCCATTTGTCTGCCCATCTCCATGTGTGGCTGGCTGCTTCAGCTCCGATCCGATCTATCGGACTGCCTGTGAACCACCCACCACGACGCGGCACACGTCTGTAGGAGGTCCACGCAACCCTTGACTCAGCTGTGCAGCATGCATTCAGCATCATGCCGTCACCCTCTTTGAGAGGGGACCCAACATCAAAGGAAAAGTCAAGACCGGTCCTACCGGACACCCCAGTAGCGGGGAATTGCATGATGATGGGCGTTGTGAGAGTCTTGGCTCTGGTTGAAGAAATCATGGCGTAATTTCGCTGCCCGTCCTGTCCTGAAAGAGCGAAGCTCAAATGTCCATGGTGAAATGAGCTCTATCAATCCGTGGTTAATCTAAGCCCATCTATTAGTTAGTTTAGTCTCTGACGTTCCATTAGATCGGGGATTAATCCTTCGTCCAGCCAGGCGGGTCTCGAAATTGGAGCCTCCGCCTCCACCTGAAAGGACCAGGGATCCGAAGCCATGGATCAGCCATGCCCCTGGATGCTTTGACGTTTATCATCACAAGAGGGATGGGACCGTTGATCTTGCTTTTCCCCTTCCTTTTGGACCCTTCAACATCTTGGGTGGCAAAGTAAACAAAGACGACACACACCTCATGCAGTCCAGGCACCCAGAAACTTCAATACTTCAGCCCTTTTCGGTAAATCCAGCAAGCCTCGTGGGCTAGTGAGTTGCTTAGGTCAAGGGGCAGATGGTCCAGAGCACGGGAGGCGAGCTTTGGCCAACCCAAAATGAATGAGGCACCCAAAGGCCCAAGGTACTTCTAGCTCTTGTCAAATGCTTCTTCTTTATGACGCAATAACTCTTGGAAGAATGGTAGATAAGAGGGGATGATATTATCGTCATAGAAGGCATCGATCTAGAAGTCTTCCACATATTATCCGCCCATCCTCATTATAGCTTCATAGCTTCCCTTGGCAAAGGATACGCTAATACCAAGTATCGGTGGTCCTTCTTTTTCTTCCTTGATCCCCGTGCCAGCTCAGCTCGCCTTAGTCTTGACATGGTTGCAGGCCAAGGGATCTAGCCATTGGTGGTGGTCCAACCCTCAAAGCTGTGCTTTCATCATGACGCGACGACCAAATCAACAAAACAAAATTGATCGACCCGCCGTGTTCAATTGATCATCGCCCTTGTTAGCTGGCCCCGCAGAATGTTGTGCAGGTGTCAAGGTGAGGAGACCGGAGCCCGAAAGCAAGACAAAGATACACGAGTTTGAGTGATTTGAAAGCATCTTGGTCTCATCCCATGGACGAAAAAACGCCGCTATCGGCTTTGCCTGAAAGAAAGAAAAAGCTCATCAATAGCTGCTTCCAGCAGGCCGTTCTAGACAGCTTCCCGTTGCCGTTCCCACGCTAGGCTGGACACCTCGCAGCCAAGCTATCGAAAGGCTGGAAGCGCCTCTTTTCGCCGCCGTAAGCCCGTCAGAGTGCGGAAGCCAGAAATCAATTGGAGGGCCTGTGTCAGAAAAAAAAGATGCTTGTCTCTTGTTCAGTTGTGTGTTTCACCAACCGAAGCATCGACCGCCCTTTTCCGGGCATCGTCCCCCCCAATTGAATAACGCCACTGACTCGGGAGATGGGGTAAGTGCCTTGAAAACGGGCTGTAGGGCGGAGAGCGGGACTGAAAACGCCTGCTCCTTCTTTTTTTGTGAGACAATCCATTTGTTGCTTTTTTGTCGATTCGGCAAGATTTCACGTGGGGGAATGAATGCCATGTTTGGAGGCTCCCTGGTTCGCATCAGCTTTATCTTGTTAGAAAATCAATCCGTTTTTGGTGAACATGTCTTTCAATTAAGATCTCTCATGTTTGTGAATGAAATTAAAGCAAGACAGCGAGATATGTCACTGGACGCTGTGAAAGAGTGAGTGAGAGTGTGGTGATTCGGGTGGTCAGCTGACCTGATTGGATCTTCACCGAGAGCCACCAGCTACTCACCTCACACCGACCACCTCACCTAGCCCCGATTTCCAGACAGCTCCCTCCACCAAATGTTGAGCTTCGTCAACTCCGGGACATGACCGCTGCCATGGCGCCCGTGATCCCCTACACGTACATACAATGTCCCTGCTCCGACCTCTCCCCTCCCGACCTCCCAGACAGCCCTCAACCGCAGGACTCCTCCGACGATGAGCGATCATTTGACCCCCGTGCCCCTCGATCCAACTTCAGCCTCTACCCCCTCGAGCACCTCCTCTACTGCGAAGATTGCCAGCAGATTCGATGTCCTCGATGTGTCAATGAGGAGGTAGTCACGTACTACTGCCCCAACTGCCTGTTTGAGGTTCCCAGCAGCAATCTCCGCAGCGAGGGCAACAGGTACACCAACTCTCCCAAGTCATGATATCTTCGTTCTAACGAGACTTGCACAGGTGTACACGAAGCTGCTACCAATGTCCCGTGTGCATCGGCCCCCTCCAGGTCATGGCGCTGGCGCCTACAGACCCAGCCCACCTCGCAACAGACGCCTCGTCCCACGGCCACGGCCCGTACGCCCTCTTCTGCCAGTACTGCAACTGGACCTCGACCGAGATCGGTATCGACTTTGACCGCCCCAGCGGCATACACTCGCAGCTCTCCAAGATCAATAACGGCGGCGACCTCAAGCTTACGGCAAAGGAGTTCAAGGAGCGCCGCAAGGAAAACCCCGAGGAGCCTCCGCCTGCAGATAACGATGTGGACACGGATTTGCAGTTTGCCAACCTCAAGTCGTTTTACCAGGCGCAGTTGGTAGATGCGAATGCTTCACTGGGTGGCATGTCTCTGCTCAATGACAACGTCGGCTTCTCATCCCCTGCTGCCCTATCTCGGATAATGTCCATCTACACAGGGCATGGGCACGCCAGAAAGCGTCAAGGTCCTTCAGACGTGATGCGGGAGGCTCTCAATACAGAGGAAGGGCTCAAGTTGGCGGATTTAGATGAGTCTGCCGAAATCAAGAAGCTACATCAGGAGGGTTGGGACACTACTGCTTCCAACGAGCAAAACGCCCAGCAGGTAGAGGTGAAGCGGTTCCAAGATGGCTTACGACCGATACCATACCTCCTCAGGACGAAGCGTTCCAAACGTTGCTCCGTATGTCGACACATCATCTCCAAGCCAGAAAACAAGGTCACGTCGACGAGATTCAAGATTCGCCTTGTTGCAAAGGCCTACATCCCGACAATCAGCATCCGCCCTCTCAATCCCACAGCCGGGCCAATTCCCACCACCCAACGTCCGCAGATCTCCCTGGAGCCTCCTCTGAAACCTCTCAACCCCTATCACTACATCCTCACATTCAACAATCCCATATTTGACGGTATCAAAGTCACGCTTGCGACGCCAAACAGCACGCCTGGGAGGTTCTCCAGCAAGGTGACCATTCTGTGCCCTCAGTTCGAGGTTGGGGCCAACACGGACATGTGGGACGATGCGCTCAAGGATGATGACAGAGACAAGAGGCGGAAGGGTGAAGACAGCAATGGTCAGCCTGAAGCTGGTAAGATCTGGGAACGCGGCCGGAACTGGGTGAGCATCATCTTGGAGGTGGTTCCCGCGCCACTACGCCCGGAGGACTTAGTCGGTGACAAGGTGGACAAGAGTCCACTAAGGGAGGACGAGGATGTTCTGGAGATACCCATGTTTGTCAGGATGGAATGGGAGGCCGACTCTCAGCAGGATGTCGGCACAGCGCCTGGGAAGGACAAGGACGCTCAGGAGAAGAAAGAACTAGCATACTGGTGCGTGTTAGGAGTTGGCCGCATCAGACAAGATTAAAGATAATGAGTCAAGATACAAAAGACACACACACATGGCATGAGGCACATAGATCTAGATACCCAATGTTGGACGAGTCATGGACGGAAGAAGTGTTTAAGTTGTCTTGTCAAATCATACCGCAGCTTGTACCATTCATCAAGCTACTCTCTTTAAGACGCCAAGCCCTTTTTTGACCAACCAATGTTAAAATCACTCCCAGCCCTGAGAAAATTGTTCATGACAGATAATTCCACAGACTTAGTAGTCGGCGGGACCGCTCTGAGGGAACTCGAAGTTGACGTTGCGGCCAGTCAGACGACGGTAGACCTCAGAGTAGGTGTCCAGGCGGTAGTCAACACCACCACGCTCCTTCTCGTCGAGGATGACCTTGAGGAGCTTGGAGCCGTCCTCCTTGGTGCGGACGCGCTTGCCGACAATCTCAACGGGGTAGGTGAGATCCTCGAGGATGGCGTCGTGGACAGCAGTGAGAGTTCGCGAACGGGGTCGCTTCTGCTTCTGGGTGTTGCGAGAGCGGGCAGATCGCTTGGGGCGGGGGAGGATACGGCGCGAGGCGAGGATCAGGACATGGCGGTCAGAGAACTTCTTCTCGAGCTCACGGGTCAGGCTGAATATTGTTAGTTATGGCTTCCATCACACAAGAGTAGGATATCTTACCGCTGCTGAACACGGTGGAAGCCCTGCAGGGAAGGGACGGGGACAAAGATGACAATAGCCTTCTTGCCGTGGCCAACCTCGATCTAATCAAGATCCCAAGTCAGCATGCGAGCTCCAGGACAAAACCTTGGACCGCTTCCCGTCCTGTTCCACAGAAGTCAATTATACTCCGGCTGGCACGCCCGCCCCAGCGACACAGATTGCGCATTGAATCTTTTCTCAAAGATATCTCGAAGGCGCGTCGGGGGGCGAAGTGGTGGGCCATTGCAAACAGGGTTTCTTGTGGGAACAGGAAGTTCTCGGACAACCTAGGTTTTTCTGTTTCTTCACGGTGATCTCACCTCACGGGCAGAGACGAACTGCAGAGGTCGCAGAGCAACCTTGAGGTCGGCAGTGTTGGTCTCGAGGTCGTAGAGAGCCTGGGCGATGCTCGACTCGAGCTCGGAGGGGTTCTGCCGCGAAGGGCTGTTGGGAGCGATCTTGTTCAGGGCCTGGGCGCTCATTTTGACTGACGGTGCACTGCGTTAGTTGACGACGACAAAGGGTGCTTGGTGTTGCGAAAGGCCGTTGCAAGTTTTGGAGTCTGTGAGGGTGGGTCGCTAAATTGGGGTTTTCAAACCCTCGAATTGTGCGCGCGTGCGGTGGGTCTTGTTAATGCCTGAGGCTTCTGCCTGTGTCCACACCGACCTTCACCGTAATATGTGGGGCCGTGTCACCGAGACTGATCTTATCACCAGGGATCTACGGATTTCCACTTGAACACTTACACGGCATCTTAGACATTTCATCACATCTCCAGGCAACGACAGTATGCAGTACCGCTCAGTCTTGCTCGACCCGTTCACGACAGGCTACAATTGAAGGCTTCCGAACTCCGAGAAATGATTCTCGTACCTCATACATTGAAAAATACTCGTTTATACCCAGGGCATTCAAGCAAGGGTCCAACTCTATGGCAATTCCCCTATTACACGCATATCTCTTAACCCTCTCCGCCCTCAGGGTCCTCATCCTCATCGCCCAGCTGCTTGTCGACATCCTGCTGCACCTTCTCGCCAGTCGTATTCCTGGCGATCTCGGCAGCCTTCATGCCACCAGCCGTCAGCCACAGGAAGTGGTTTGTCTTGAACTGGTCGATCTGGTTGAAGAACATGTGGAACCTACATGTCTTGTTAGCTTTCGTCCGACCACAGGGTGCATCACTACTCACGAGTTTTCCTTCTCCTCTACGCTAAAGATGCGCGTGTAAATTTGCTTATCCTTGAACTCCTGGATCTTCTCCTCATAGTTTCCAAAGTCGATCGCTTCCCTGCCGAGCGACTCAGTCGCCTTGCGGTTGTAGTTGTGGAACACGGGGCGCTCAAGCAGCAGACCCAGACCGGGAGCCTTGGGGATCGCCATCTTCTGGTTCTGGTAGCTCTCGTCCATGCGCTTCAGGGGCGTGCCGCAGCGGACGATCAGACTTGCCAGACCGACCATCTTGCGGATCTGGTGCATCATGAAGCTCTGTCCATGGACCTTGAGAGACAGCCACTCGGTGTTGTTAATGATGATTGGCTTAGGGTTGACCACGAAAGACTTGATGTGTCGCTTCGCCGAGGCGTCAAAGTAGGACTTTTGGACAGTGTAGTTGTGGAAGTTGCGCGTGCCGTTGTACTTGTTGAGAGCCTCCTGAAGACGCTCCAGACGCCCGGTGCTGATACGGTATCGTCGTTTCGCGGCAACATACGCCGCCTTGATATCTCGAAGAGCGAAGTCAACTGGACCAAGCTCACGGTTCTTAGGCTTGTGGCTTTCCAGAATACTGTCGGTCTGCATAGCATCGGGGTCGGCAGCAGCTTCGGTGGTCTCTGTGGTAGTCTCTGCAGTGGTTTCTGCCGCAGGGGCTTCAGTAGCGGGCTTCTCCTCAGCAGCTTCACCCTCTTCAGCCTTTGTGGGCTCCTTGTCTGCTTCGGGCTCTGCCTCCTCTGCAACGTGCATCCTCTCCATCACAGCGGCCTTGGTCTCGGGGTCCAGTCTCGCGAGGATGGGCTTGATCTCCTTCTCCTCGACCTCAGACCAGAAGTCCTTGACATCCTCCATACTGGCAGCCAGCTCATCCTCCACGCCGTGCTCCTTGGCCAACTCGGTGAGCTTTCGACCCAGGAAGGTCTCAGGGTGGGGAGGTAGGAGACAGTAGCTGGGCATGAGATACTCGTACCATCGCGAATCGCAGGTCTGGTAACAGCTAAAGGCGTTGTTCGTCCTCTGAATACCCCAGATACGGATCTGCTCCGGCAACTCGGCGTTGATCTTGTCGATAATATCCTCGTCTTCAATGATGAGCTTCAGACTAATGACATTGCCGGCAGCGTGAACGCCCTTGTCGGTTCGGGCGCATCGCACAAGACTCGACTTTTTGGGGTCGTCGGCATTGGCCTTTGAAATAGCACCAGCAGCAACAAAGGCCTTGAACAGATCGGCCTCGATCGTCTTCTCGTTGCCGTTTACCTGCATGCCCTTGTAGCCAGTGCCTGCATATCCGATCATGACAGCGACCTTCCGCTTCGGTCGTCGTTCCTCGGCAGCAATCTCCTCCTTGGAGAAGGGGTTGTTGCTAGACTCGCCATCCGCAGAATCGCCCTGCTTGTTCAGCTTGCGGCGCTTGTACTCCTTGTACTCGTCGTTCTTCTTGCGCTTGTCGCCCTTCTGACGGCTAGCATCTTGTTAGCCACGTTGGAAACTGCGCTAGAAAGAGGTATTCCGAGCCACATACCCGAATTCACCACGTCCCTTCTCGGCGCGGCCTTTGCCAGGTCGTCGGTGGTCGTGTCGGGGATTGCGACGGTTGCCATCCTGGCGCGACTGGCCATTGTTAGAAGCGGCATTGGAGTCGCCTGAGCCCTGAGTAGGCTTGGATTCGCTTGCGCTGCTCGCGACAGGAGCCTCGTTGTCTGCCGCCATATCTGCATTGGTTGCGACAGCAGGAATGGTACGAGGAGGATAGTCGATGGATATACTTTTGAAGCTTGTCTGTAGAGACGAGATTTTCGATGCATGTGAGTGGGGCTTCCGTTGCGGTCCCGGCGGGGGTTAGCGCGGTACTACCCTGGACCTTTCGTAGAAGTCAGAGTTGAAGGTCATGAACAATCCCTGATAAGAATTAATGGTTGACTGATCGATATCTGAGTGTTTCTATTGAGGTGATTCAACTGAAGTGTCGTGCTCGTAGAAATAAGTTTCTATTTTGGTTGACGTGAAGTTTTACTTGGTGATGTCTCACATGATTCACCCACTCATGATCTTTCAGAGTTCAAACACAGATGTTGAGCTAACTCCCACTTTATTTACACAGTACAGTTAGAAGTGAAGATAGGCTTGACTGTAAAATGACCTTGGGCTATATTTTAGCTTCGTTCTGAATTTAGAAGGAATTACATTATAGATATCCCTTCTGGATAGATTTCACAATATCAACAATGGTATCTATGTAAAAGCAGAGTATCTAGGACGAAGTGAACAATAAAGACTTGTAATATGAGAAAACACTACAGTATACATAAAAAAGCGATGGGATGGTAGTGAAGAGCTTCACAAGAATAAGTTCTTTGCTTCATCCGCTGAGTATGCTTGAGGCTACACATATTCACAAAATCTGCTCACCGAGTCGTTTGCAACGATCGCAATAAGTCAGATTATACATAAGCTACACCAAACAGGCCACTCCTGCATCGTCTATCGGTTGGAGCTTCGGCCAGTATCATCAGGAAGGCCCTCCTCATCGCCAGGCTCCTCGTAGGTACCACCAGGCTTGGTCGCGCCTCGGGTACGCTCATCAATGATGTTGCTCTTGTCGATAGCGTCGGCATCATCACGCTCTGCACGTGGTTAGAATAGTCAAGATGTAAGTAGTGGGAAGTACATACCGAGTTGCGCATCGGTATCAGCGTTGTTCGCATCAATTGGGTCCTCAACTGTGTCGGAGTCGGCCTGCACAGGAATGGGCTCTGCCTTTTCGCCTGGGCGTGAGACATAAGAGTCCTCCTGGAACTCGCCAGAAGGAGCGTCCTCGTAACCTCGGGAAGACATGCTGGCGTTTAACTTGAGTGTGTTGTGTTGGGTAGTTAAGAGTGATCTTTGAGACTCGAGATGCGGGTTGGAACTGAAGGATGATAGAGGAAGGAACATAACTATTCAGGAAGTCAAGTCGTCTTATTATACTCATCAGTCTCGAGCATTTCATAGAGATAAATCTCACTAGAAACGACTGTGCCGTCATCAATCTGAAGGAGCTCATCTATCAATGACGACATTGACTGTGAACCCGTTCATGAATCATCTCGACACGGCATCTCACTAGTGAATACCACCGGTGCGATCCTTGACGCGATCACTAACGCGAGGCTTGATCTTCTAGTAAGGAAGCGGAAGGACTTATCCGATCCAGGGGAATATCGCGACGAACCTAGATCTGTCACCGGGTGGCTAGACAACGAGCCTGGTGAGGTTCGTCACTTGCACCACGAACTGAGCTTTCACAGCGGAACGTTGCGAGTATCATTGTTCATTGCCTCATCTGGCTGAAAGGACTCAAACTGTACCTGCCGACCTTCATGACATCGTTGGTAGTTTGACCCGTGAACCCGTTTACGGACTAATCGATGATGCTAACAATAGTTCGCTTCTGGATCGAGGACTGAAGATCTCGACTAATGTCTTAAATAGTGAGACTTGCTACATGATATCGGAGCAAAATGAGCGATCTAAGCCCAATGGACCGATTAAGCGCACAGGATGTGCGTGGTCGTATGAAGTCATGTTGTCGAAGTTCAGGGGCAGAACATGTCATTGAAGCCATCACTCAAAACGACACTGTCAAGCCAGAATTCTCACACAGCCCGTATAATTCCGGTAAGCACGGCAAAAAGGAGAAATCGAGGCTGGTTGAGCATCATCAATTTAATCAATGGGAACAAAAAGGCAGCGAGAGCAAAAAAAGAATTTGATGAGACTGGGACTCGAACCCAGGAGGATTGCTCCACCAGGAAATTGTGGATTAAGGTGACCTTAACCTGGCGCCATAACCAACTCGGCCATCTCACCAGAGCTTGTTGATGATGTTTGAGTTAGAATTAGGCACTATGACCACTAGACCACCATCAGACTCGCAGGGGGCTACCCCTGTTCGACTTGAATTCGAGATAGCTCTTCTACAACAACCTGGTTGAAAGATACGTATCAAACATGTCGTGATCAATCAGTCAGATGATGCTGCATTTTGAGCCTCATTATCAAGATTCTCACCTGACTCCTCTGGAATGCTGTCTCTGCATAGAGGATGGCTGGCGTTGCTAATCCTGAGTTTAAAATGATCACGATTGAATATCAGATTGCGCCAGAGTCGGGGCGCCTCCGACCTCAAAGTTGCGCCTACGAGACATTGTTGAACAACACACACATTGAGTCACTTCCCGAGACCGCTGTTTCTCCAAGGAAACTCTGGCATCATCCTCCCCATCAGAAACGTTTAGCTGCATGGAAGAATCCGTCGACACGGCACACCGTGTGTCAGATGCCGAATCAAACGGCATCTACAAGGCCGAGGTTTGCTTCGTCTGACATGCCGTCACACCGACACCTGATGTCGCAACGTCGTTGAAACCAAGTTGCAACCGCCAGACGAGGCAGGGAATCGCGAGTGGCTGAGGTTTGTCTATTCAAGATGGTTCCCTTGGGCCAGGCCTGCGATCTGTGCGGTGCATGTTGCGAGCCAAGTGGAGGAGGAACAAGACTTGGCCTGTTGAATTAGGCCATGGCATTGACGAGCAACGGCTTCCAGGGGCCTCTACTTAGAAGCAAGTTGTTATCGACGAATGAGGGCGCAGGTTCGCATCACTACCTTCCGGAATCGACGGAAACCAGGGGCGTCAGGAGTCGTAGAGTGGTGTTGCGACAGAATCCGAGAGATAGCAACAGAGGTCGAGATCGCGAGCTCGGGCCCGGCCAAATAAGGGGAGATTGGCACAATAAACAGACCTCAAGGTCGCCCAGAGCAGAATCATGACATTGCCGGGGGTGATGTGCTCACAGATATGGTTCTGCGCCACGGTAGCACATGCGATGATGTGCTCGAGCAGCCGAGTGAGCAACCCAGCCCGTCTACGTAATCCGCAACCGGTTGGCTGGTTCATCACCGCCAAGCTCAAGCGCCCTGGCCATGAATCACGAGGGATCACCCCTTGTTTGTTTGATTGTTCAGCATCGACGCTTCGACGGAGGTGATGAGTCGCAAAACCCGATGAGGCGATCCCTGGGCTCGGAAGTCGGACGTGGCGAGATAATGGATGACAAAGGGTACAAGACGGGATTGCTAAGACCCAATTGCCCTGGGGAAATCACGTCATCGCGAGCGGCGAGATCTAGAACGGGGACAAATGCCGTCTCGTCGGGCTGTGGAATTTGTCAAGAAAGTCTCGAAATTCGAAAGCGAGGGAGCGAATGCTGAAAGTGGATCGAAATGAAGACGACATGAAAAACGTGGGTTCTTGCGTGCGTGGATGGAGTGAGGATGCAGGTTCTTTGTTGGGTGTGGCTCTGTGGCGTCCACTTGATAAGTTGAGATGAGGACATGTGTATGTAAGCAATCTATGAAAATTGATAGCATCAGCTGAAGACATGAAAAAGAGGGGCTCAGAAGAAAAAGAAGAAAAAAATAGAGAATCATGAAGTAAAAAAGAGGAGTCGAAAAGTCGGAATGGATTCATGATTGGACCATAATTGCAGTAGAAGCGAGGATACCGCGGGCAATGCCGTCCAATCTAAGCAGGGTGATTTTGTCTGCCGTCTCAGACAACATTATGATGGACCATGAGTACGAACTGCGAGTTACAGTGCGTTTTGCTGCGTCCGTTGGAGGGTCTTTGAGGGCCCAGAGCCCCGTCGATTCCCCAGTTACCTGCATGACTTGGTACAAGCCCGTGCGAAAACCTAAGGTAGGTGAGCAAGGTTCCCCTCAGGATGCCATCGAGGAGACCCAAAGAGGTAACCTGTCATGGCCTCGATAGTTTTTCGCGAATAGTTGCCATGATGCCCAAGTGAACCTTGATGGCGGAAGCTCAAGTGGCAAAATACCAGACTTGTATCACAAAGCAAGAGCCACAGCACGCCTTCCACACCGACCGACTGCCGTGTCGGGGACCCACTTATACCGTCAACCTATCCGGCCGATCGGTTTCTGATAACGCCATTTGGGGCCCAAATTCGAAAGCGCTCCTTGTGAGATGATTGACCAGAGAGAGCAAGGGCCAGACGCCCAGGGCTCAAATCCGTGCGGACAAGGTCACTGGGGGTCCAGGGAGTCCCGGAAGGCATTGAAAGAGGCTCCCATCATTTTGGAAAGACACGGTTGTTGTTTGTGAGGGAGGGATTAAAGATGAGATAGGATGAGGTCGGCGAGCTCAACAAAGAAGCCCGACGTTAGATAACAACAACCTATCGAAGTGGCAGAAAAAAGCCCGGCAGGAAGCTGCATCTCAGGCTCCTCTTTTCCCCGCCCTCCGGTCGGCTCAGTAAGGAAAGAGTAGGGCAGGCACGGAGAGGCGAAAGGGTACCTGCCAATTCGGAGTGGACGGTGACTGGAGGACCCAGGACCTCCCGACGACCCGAAGGGACAGGACACCTCAAGGTTGATTGCCTCCACCGAACGTCACCCTCCATTCCCACCCACTTACACCTTGCAAAACCACGACATCTCATTTTTCCTCACCGGGCAACGCAACGCAACGCGACCACGACAGAAGCTCTCGCCGAATACCGCCAGAATCTGTTTCATCTCCCACGGTCGTCAATTAGCGCAATCAGCAAAAGCGACCGGCCGCTGTCGCACAGGCGCTGACTGGGGTTTCAAAAGGTCTGGGCTGGCTGGCGCACAAATCTAGGGTGGACCGCAGGTAGCGCTCCAAGGCTCAGCACGCCATCGCCCAGCGACTTTGCCTCAGATCCCACCCCAGAAGCCCAGTCACTCTTCCCCAGACGGCAGCAGGGAGTTACGATATCTAGCCCTCTCATCGCGCAACTCCCTTTTCCCCAAGGTCCTTGATTTGGCTTTCCCTGCGCCATGAACAGCCCCTCGCTCGTCAACGGCCATCGGCCCTCCTCCGACTCATCCACTGCCGCCCCAGTCACCTCAGCCGTATCTCTTACCTCTACTTCCTCGACTCCTTCGCCTTCTGTTTCCGCTTCTGTTTCCGCCTCAACAATAACATCTGTACATCGCCATGCTCCTGTGCCGTCCTCGACTTCAAGTTCCACCGCCTCACCTCTTCCTCCTCTGGCTGCCAGCAGCGACTCTCTAAAGCTCACCGACGACACCGAGCAACTCGATAACGACAACCATTCTCAACAACCTTCAAAGGACAACTGCGACCGAAACCGATCCGCCGAAGAAATCAACCCACGCTTAGTCAAGATGCCTTCTGAACTGGTCGGTAAGACCGTCAGTCCCTTCCTGAAGGAGCACATCCCCGGCCTCTATGCACCCTTCGGCAAGGCCAAACAGTCACTTCCTCAGACACCCAGCCGCAATCCCACTGTTCGCAAGAAGGATCCCAATAGCAAGTACTGCTATCGCCACCGCCCCGATTCCAAGTGTCGACGTGCTGCCGACGAGACCAAGATGGGCTTCATCCAAAGTGTAAGTGTTGCTGCTCTGCTTCCAACTTCGGTCGGAGCTAGTTGGCACCCCTGAATGACTTTGCTGACAGCTCCTGCAGGAACTCAACAGTCTCTCGTCAGCCGATCAAGAAGCCATCACACACGTGTGGTCGCTGTTCTCTGCAGCCCCTTCAAAACACCGCGAGTTGATGCTCCAGGGCATCATCACTCAATGCTGCTTCCCTCAGCTCTCCACCGTGTCGCGCGAGGTCCAAGAACAGCTAAAGATCGACTTCCTTGCCGCCCTCCCCACCGAACTCTCCTACAAGATTCTGAGCTACCTCGACACCGTATCCCTCTGCAAAGCGGCGCAGGTCAGCCGACGATGGCGCAACCTGGCTGACGATGATGTCGTGTGGCACCGCATGTGTGAACAACACATCGACCGCAAATGCACAAAATGCGGCTGGGGTCTACCGTTGCTGGAGAGGAAAAAACTCATGGCGTGGAGCCGCCACCAACAAGTACACCGACATCCGCGGGCCGCCGATGTGGTTGAGCTTGACGAGGACGCCGAGACACAAAGCAGCGAATCGCGAAAGCGCCAAGCCGACGATCACGATCACGACGATGATGACAGAGGCGCAAAGCGACCACGAGTAAACGGCACGAGCAAGTCGCGACAACAACTTGAACAAGAGCGCAAGTTCCGACCATGGAAAGATGTCTACCGGGATCGTTTCAAGGTGGGGTACAACTGGAAGACGGGTCGTTGCTCCATCAAGACCTTCAAGGGTCACGAGAATGGCGTCACGTGTCTCCAGTTTGACGACAACATCCTGGCCACGGGCTCCTACGACACGACTATCAAGATCTGGAACATTGAGACGGGAGAGGTGATGCGCACATTGAGAGGCCACACGTCGGCAGTGCGAACGCTCCAATTCGATGACTCCAAATTGATCAGCGGTAGCTTTGACAAGACGATCAAGATCTGGAACTGGCAGACCGGGGAGTGTCTCAGCACACTCCAATGTCACACCGAGGGTGTTCTATCGGTCCACTATGATGGCTGCACCCTGGCTTCAGGCTCGATTGACAAGACGGTCAAGGTGTTTAGCTTTGATACCAAACAGACGTTTTGTCTGCGGGGCCATACCGACTGGGTCAACCACGTGCGCATCGACTCGCCCTCGCGAGTTGTGTTTTCCGCATCGGATGATCTCTCGGTCAGGCTCTGGGACTTGGACTCGAAGCAATGCATCAAGACGTTCCTCGGCCATGTGGGTCAGGTACAGCAGGTTCTCCTGATGCCGGCAGACTTTGAGCCGGACGAGATGCCCCACTTGGACAACTCGGATGCGGCGTCGGTGTCGAGTGGCCGGAGCAACACCCCGGTTGCGGCTCCGGAGCAGCCCTCGAATGATCGGGCGGCCTATGGACCGGGCTTTGCGGATGAGTCTCGACCGCTGCCTCCACGATACATGCTCACTGGTGGCCTGGACAACACAGTTAGACTCTGGGACACGGCCACTGGCAAGTGCATTCGCAGTATGTTTGGCCATGTCGAGGGCATCTGGGGTCTCGTCGGCGACACCCTGCGGGTAGTCACGGGTGCCAATGACTCGATGACAAAAATCTGGGAGCCTCGTTCTGGCAAGTGTGAGCGCAGCTTCACTGGACATGCTGGCCCTGTGACATGCGTTGGCCTCAGCGACAGCCGCATGGCGAGTGGTAGTGAAGACGGCGAGGTTCGCCTATACAGCTTCGAAGGCGAGCGCGTTGAAGAACGTGGCACGCCTTCGTAGCTTGCCAATGGGTTCTGGCGTTCCATCTTGTCACACTTTTTCTTTTTCTTTCTTTCTGTCGATAGCGGGAGTCTTTTGAAGGTAGCGGATAGTCATTTGGGGACTTGGTCGCATCATGAAAGGATTGGTGTTTGATTTGACGCATGCATTTCTCTGGAGATACGGAAGGGCTCGGGCAAGGAATTGCACCTCGGGTTGATTAGTACCGAGGCACGGGGCAAAAAACAAGGGATGACGAAAGGGTTGAGGACCGGGGAGTTATCGGTACGGATAATTGTTTGTTTTGTTTGTGGGTACCTACAACGGGGACTGTCCCTCGACAAGAGGATAAAGATGGGCCTCACGGATGCATCGAACGGGAGGGATAAGAGGCTCTGTACGTTAGGAGTTGGAGATGATGCAGTATGACTAGTGAAGAAGTTGATGTGAAAAGATGAAAACATTTAAAACTTATCCTTGTGTAACTCGTTGGATGGGACGGTGATATGGGGCTGGGTCCTTGTGAGCTCTCATAAGGCTGACTGTGTGATGGTCATGTTGCCGCATCTGTAAGCATTTCCTCCCGAGGGATACAGCCTGGAGCTGCGTAGATTCAAGGTTGAAGCAGTCCATTCGTTTCCAAGGGTTGGACGCCTTGAACAAAACGCATGAATCCGTAGCCTGTATGTAGACTGATTGTTTACCTTGTCCAGTGAGCTTTTCATCCCCAAGACCACTCCGAGCATCAGGGTTCTTCAATGAGGGAGAGGTCCAGAGCAATCTCGAGTTGGGGGCTCAGGTTATATCCTTCAAGTCGCCTAGACGCAGCCGCTAGAATTCCAACCCCCAAACGAGTCAAGCGAAATGGCGTCATGTGCTCGAGGTCATCTATAACCGTCTAACTATGGACCCGTCCCCTCGGCCATCTTGTACCGTCCTCTAACAGACTCAATCCATTCTCTACGTAAAAGATCGAATCTCAGCTGGCACAGCGTAAAATACATGTTTTCCTCTTTAGGCGCCGAAGCGTCCCAATGAGATGGTCGGCGGACGTGTCGCCGCCCGGGTCGGGATACGGCTGCGGCTCCGCGGGTGGAGCTTGACCGGAAGGCCGAGTTGTGTGTTGTTGTGAGTCGGGTAACGTACGTACCTTGCCTTAGCTCGGGCGGCAGATGAGACAAGGGAAAAGAGGCAGGTCTTCCCTTGTCTCGTCTCGTGCCCTCGGCGGGAGATAGACTTGACCACCTAAAAGGTCGTCCGAGTCTCCGAATCTCCGAGTCCCGGATCAAGCTGCTAACAACGACCAACTCCGACCTGGAAACATGGAAAGGGATGGATGGATGGAAGCGGAAATCGGGCAAGAAAGAGTCGAAGGGGTATCTTATCTGATCTCATCGGAACCGACTGATTGGATTTCGGCAGAGAGGGTGCTCGTTCCGCATGTCTGTCTATGTGCCGACTTGTATAGCATCCCAAATCTCACGATCCTAGGCATGAGGCCACTCGTACCTTTTTTACAATGCGCATTTTGCTCACACAATGTATTAATTACCACCTACAATTACCGAAAGGAAAACCCGGGTTCAATTCCATCCCCCGGTGAAGCACTTCCGACGGAACCTCTTCCTTCTCTTTGAGTAACATATTCCCTTTGGGTCCAGAAAATGATATGGAACAAACCTCGGCAAACCTCGGCCATGCACTTCCTTTTCGCTTTTTTTTTTTCGTGCAACGGATGATGGCCGTTACCAAAAAAGGGGGTGTGTTGATTAGGATGGGGGTAGTGGTGTGGATGTAGTTGTTGGGGGAAGAAGTGAAAGGAGTCATTGGATGCGAAACGGTTCCGATTGATGCTCTCATTCTTACATTTGATATTACTAGAAGGCGCACATCCATTTCTATCCCACATTTATTTATATACATTTGATAATTAAGGGCTTTTGTTGTGAAGAGCTGATTCTTTTACTGTGGTGAACCCCAGATTTACATTGATTAGCTAATTCCGTAAGGCGAGGTCAGCGGAAAAGGAAAGCGCAACGAGAGGTCGAGACAGAAGGACAAGCAGATGCGGGACCCCGCAAAATCACAAGCTCGGCTACCCGTCGGTAAAAGAGAAGAAACCGACGTCACTTGGAACTTCACCGAGCTTTGTATCTGTACACCGTGACCATGATTATTACGAGGCTCGGTCAGCTGAGGGCATCATCACAAGCTCATCTTTTACTCAAAAAGAATAATCTTGGATAATGTGTATGTTGGCATGTGGTTGTAACGAAAAAAGAAACAAGAATCTTCTGCTTCGGCCGCATGGATGCGTAGCCGCACACTCCCTCCGCACCCCGGTCCTCCGCCTGCCCGGAGCCTGTGGGGCTCCTCTTTTCGGCTTTGGGATTGGGGGGGGGGCAAGTCAAGTCATCAGCCAGAGACGTCAGAGTTCGCGGGTGTTTTTGGGACCTGCGCTTGGGGGAGGAGGAGGAGGGACACATGTGAGTGAGGGGATGAGGGGTGAGGGGAGAGAATATGGCTTCAGATGTAGATATTTCTTTTGCTACTAATATTGTTTTTGAAGCTGTACATGGCTCGTTATCATGGTCTGGGCACACTCTCCAAACGAGATATACTGCATCTTCATCTTCCTTTCTTTTGCCCATCCCACGCGCATGCTTCCGTCCCTGCATCCCCTTCCCCCTCCTCCCCTCAACTCACACGCCTCCAGCTAAGCTAGACCACGGTCAAGCTCCGAACCCATTCATGGCTTTCTCCGAGGTGCTGCTCCTCCCGATGAGACTGTGGGGTTATTCGTCAGGTGTGTCGGTAGGTCTGTTAGCTACACCACGCTTCCCCGAGCCCATTCGGCAAGGGGATCCATTGTTTTTTTCATATGAGTCTACCTTTTTGATCTTGCGCGACGGCGTCTCGGCCGGAGAGTCTGTCTCCATCCACCCATTTTCTTTTTCTTAAATTGTTTCCCTCCCTCCGTTCTTCGCACCTCTTTCTATCCTTCTTAGCCCTCTTCTTCTTCTTCTTCCTTTGCGTTGTGACTCCTTTCTCTCTCCCCTCCATCCTTCTCACGTAGCCTTACATCCCGTCGAATCTCCGAACACCTCTCCTCCGAACCTCGGTCTTAAGAATCCTCTCGTCTGGAAATTGAAATCAAGAGTCAAGACTCGCGATCTGGTGCCGTTTGGTAGATCTCAAAAGAAAAGAAGGAAACGAAAAGAAAGCTGGGCGCATAAAGCTCTGGTTCCGTCGCAATGGCTTCCAAGGGTGAAGGCAAGAGGCAACCGCCCTCAGCGGCCGTCAACCTCATTGGTATGTCCCAATTGCACAAAAACTGCTCTCACAGAGCACTGTTAAAGCATAAACTAACATCAATTTCACAGCTGGTGGTGGTGCTGGTATGATGGAGGCTCTCGCGTGCCATCCTCTCGGTAAGCAGCCCAAAAACCCTCCTTGCGCCTCCTTCGCGCGCAAGCTCAATTGACCCCCAAACAAACAAATATCTAATGAGTTGAAAAAAAGACACAATCAAGGTCCGCATGCAGCTGTCGCGGCGCGCAAGGCAGCCCGGAGCCCCTAAGCGCGGCTTCATCAAGACCGGTGCCGACATCATCCGCAAGGAGACACCCCTCGGCCTGTACAAGGGTCTCGGTGCCGTTCTCACTGGTATCGTGCCCAAGATGGCTATCCGGTTCACTTCGTTCGAGTGGTACAAGCAGATCCTCGCCGACCCTACCACGGGTGTCGTCTCCGGAAAGGCTACTTTCTTCGCCGGTCTGGCTGCCGGTGTCACAGAGGCCGTCGCTGTTGTGACACCCATGGAGGTCATCAAGATCCGTCTCCAGGCTCAGCACCACTCCATGGCCGACCCCCTCGACGTTCCCAAGTACCGCAACGCCGCCCACGCTCTTTACACCGTCGTCAAGGAAGAAGGTTTCGGTGCCCTCTACCGCGGAGTCAGCTTGACTGCCCTGCGACAAGGTTCCAACCAGGCCGTCAACTTTACCGCCTACAGCTACTTTAAGGAATGGCTCAAGGTCTGGCAGCCTCAGTATGAGGGCGCCAACCTCCCCAGCTGGCAAACCACCCTCATCGGTCTCGTCTCTGGTGCCATGGGTCCCCTGAGCAACGCCCCTATCGACACTATCAAGACTCGCCTGCAAAAGACTCCCGCCGAGCCCGGTACCAGCGCCTGGACCCGAATCTCTAGAATCGCCGCCGACATGTTCAAGTGAGTTCTATGAGCTTCCTTCTGATATAAAATGACTGACAACCCCCCAGGCAAGAAGGTTTCCACGCCTTCTACAAGGGCATCACCCCCCGTATTATGCGTGTCGCTCCCGGCCAGGCCGTCACCTTTACCGTCTACGAGTACCTCAGGGATAAGCTAGAAAAGAGCAACATCTCCCTTGTTGGAGGCAAGTACGAGGAATAAAATGGGAGGAAAAGGAAGAAAAAAAAAGTCACTTCATACCCAGTCGAGCCTGATCTCTTTGTTGTACAACAACAAAGAAGACGTCGACTTCCACACACACACACACACATCACACACACCGACCAAAAAGCCGCTTTTTTTGTTACCGTCCCAGTTTCTAATACCTCCCCAGTGCAAAATGCTGTGAAAGATGCAGAAGAGTCCATCTGAAGAAAAACTCGGGGCGGGCGGCACATTGATTGGCGAGACGAGAGCGAGTTACATGACATGAGAAGACAACACCAAAGAGGATGAGAAGGGTTCAAACGATACAAAGGAGAAAGAAAGGATATCATGCATTTGGAGGGGTTGAGGGGCGGCTTGGGTTCTCATTACATGCATGCATCTTTGGATAAATACCAGCATTTGTAGCTTGGACAATTGACGTTTCTTGCATCAAAGATTGACTTGTTTTATATACCTTGAAAATGTGACAAAGTTGTATTTTATCTAGTTTGACGTCTTGGCGTGCTCATAAACATCATGGTTGTAAATGTGTATCTTCTGTCTGTTCATCTGGGATCTTTCATCCGTTGATTCATCATACCGATTACTTGCGGCCAGGTCGCTTCGGTCGGCTGAAGCCCTGTCTAGCAGCAACCTTGGGATGCAAATCATCCAGGACAGTCTGCTCCGTAATCTCACCAGGCTCTTCCACCTCAAACTTCTTCTCCAGCTTGAGTCCGGCTTCTCGCTCGGCAACCTCCAGCACGGCCCGCTTCATCAGGGGGTACATCATCCTGAACTTGATAGCTTTGTTTCCGGGCGTCACGGGGCAGGTGTAGATGAAGAGCACGGGGCTCTGCTCGGCGCCTTCGTGTGTGTGGGTATATCGGTAAAAGGTGAACCGCGGCTCGGTCTGCGAGATGGCCTGGGTCAATTCCGCGATTGAGCTTGGCGTCGGCGATTCGGGAACCAGCTCCACCACCTCGGTCTCTGGGTTGATTTTCTGCCAAGTCTGTTAGTATCCGTCATGGGATAAATCAATTGCCCAAAATAGCTCACCAGCATAACAACCGATCGTCCGTTGTCTTGTCCGACCTCCTTCATGGCAGCAACTGCATCTTCCCCAATAGGCATGGAGAAGCTCTTGCTGAGATGAATCGCCTTGACTCCTGTTCCAGATCCGGCTTCTTGCTCAGCACGCTTGACCTCTCCTAGCGCCTGCTCTTCCTCGGTAAGAGGGGCATCCAGCTTTGTATGCGCATCATGCTTCTTGAAACCATTCTCGCTCAGCTCCTCAGGGACTGTCACAAAGATGGTTTCACGGAAATGTTCCGATCCGAGCTCGCGGACAAGAGTCAGACGTGTCGATGCAAAAAGCATCTTCTGGCGCACGCGCGCGGCATCGGGGACGTAGGTGATGGCGAGGAATTTGGGTGTCGAGTCGTAGCGGCGTAGAATGATGTAAAGGGCGACGTCAGTCTTGATGTGCGGCTGCAGGCTCGCTAGGTTCTCGCCGAAGGATGAGGAGGTCGAGGGAAGAGTGGCGACCGGGACGAGGGACTCGTTCTCGATCGAGGCAAGGAGGCCAAAGGTATCGTCCGATGCCAACAACGAGTTGAACTCGTTCTGGAGCTCTTGGGAAGCTGTTGCATGTGAGATGATGGACAGACAAGAGGGACGGCCCAATCATACCTGCAATACCAGACTGCATCTTGTATGTATCCCCTATTTACGGGGTGGCCTTCGATAATGCGGGTACAAGTCTAGGTAAATGTCAATATTGATGGTGGTGTTGACGTTGATGTTGCTTGGTCGTCAGCTCCTACCCCGCCACTTTCCCCTTGGACGCTCGGAGCTCTGGTGGGGCCGTCGAGGCCGCACTCACTTACCCTACGCCGACGGAGGTCAGGGAGCAATTCAGTAATTCACAAGATTTATTCGTCTTCTTTCTGTATGCTCTACGGTCATATGGCCTTCCGCACAAGTGAAATACGATTAAACCTCTCGCCAAGTTTGACAACCTGTCTAGAACATTCTCGATCTGCGCTCCGAACATGACAATGTTGGATACGGCTCAGACCGCCCAAAATCTTCACACATAAACCGCAAGCTGACTTTTTACACATCACCCCCCTAGCCGGCTTGCTCCAATGACTTCTCCATAATACCCTCTTCACAGGACCTGGTCTGAGCTCACGCAATCATAAGAGCAATCAGAAGCAGCTCGCCCAACGCCGTAAACACCGGGACCTCGAACTGGCTCGACTTAGACACAAGGACCTGAGAAGGTACAGGCCCGTCATTTCTGTTTGGCGTAATCGAGGGAACAGGCTCAGGAAGAGTTTCTGTCAGAAGGGTCTCGCTAGTGACGGACTCTATAGAAGAGTCAGGAGGAATACCGGTGACCAAAGTCGAGCTGGATGCATCCGACGAAGGTGCTGCAGGAGGGTTTTCCTGAGGCAATGTGCTGGTCGAGAGGAGAGTAGTAGACGGCGCCGGAATAGTTGACTCTGGCTCGCTCATTGAAGTGCTGGGCAGCGATTCATCAGGTGTTGAAGCCGATGGAGGCACGGGGACCAACGTCTCCGGAAGGGTAAGGGGAGCATCGGTTGGCGGAGGAAGTGCCTGTGAGACCCCAACCCCAGGAGGCGATGTCTCTGTCTCAGAGACTTCTTCTGCAAGGGCGCTCGATGCAGCGAATTGCTCTGGTAATGGGAGCACAGGGGCATTGTTGGACGGAACCACTGGATTCTCTGGGTTGACTGGCTCTGGAAGAACCTCGTCCTGTAGAAATACGGTATCGATGATGAACAAGGTAGAGATTCTTGGCTTTCCCTCCGGGCAGATCCCACCACACATAGGAGAGTTGGGATTCTCGAAGCAGGGGTGGTTGCAAGAGCCTTCGTCAACACCATGGATCGCATCGGGGTCGTTCCCACAACGACAAGCACTGAAGCGTGTTAGAAGCGGGCATGGAAGATAAGTCTGGAGGGAGAGACTCACTCGGGAGACACTGCAGCAAAGATGTGACCTGCACAAGCTGCCTGGCAGGATTCATGGCTCAGGACACCAGAAGGAAGCTGGACGGGTTCACTGAAGCCCGCTGCATCGACTGTAGCGCAGCCCCAGTACTTGAACGGCTCGGGTTCGGGCCCGTACGAGGCCTGGCCAAGGACGGCCATGGCCCCAAACGTGGCGATCAAGAGGTAGCTGAGCATCGTCGATTATCGATGGACATGGGACGATTCGAGGACAACGACGAGGGATTGTAGAGATGAACCCTTGGGTATGAAGGAATGCTGGAGGACTGGGAAAGGAGAAGAGATGAGGGTTGGGAAGAAAATTCAGTTGAACGGCTCAAGAAGAAGGAGCTCGGGGGATGAATGGAAATTCAGCTCTGCTCAAGGACGGAAGGAGCCTGGATGGAGTGACGTCCACCTGGTCTCGGGGAAGGCGCAGTTGCTGAAGGCATCATGAGAGCACCTTCCCAACAACGACCCTGACTCGAACTCGTGGCGGCCACCACCTGAGCCCAGGTTCTCGGAGGCCAAGCACGTGGAATCCATGTTTGGAAAAGTAACCCAGTTGACCAACATCTACCTGCCTAGGTATCATGAAAGGTGAGAATATCAGGACCTTGGGTATCTTCCTGTGATCTCTTTTCCAGACCCAGCCCCTCAACGCCCCAATAACGCCTTGATGAATCGCCCCATCCTGTATCTTCCATTCGTATCATCCAGCAAACCAAATCGCCTTGCATGCCTCTGCAGTGTTCAAGGCTCATTGCCAACTGCCAGCAGTGGCAGGGCCAGGGCTGTCCTCGAGGTCGCTTTCCACCTGAGACAGCCGCCCGTCTTCTCCGAACAGGCTATCTGCCCTGATTGTCATCGAATCTGCCGTCGATGCTCCACTCGCTGCCGACATCTTCCTGTCTTGAGAACCACCTGCCATCAAACTTCTCGCCTCCTCTTCCAACACCGCCGTCGTGCTCTAGCTTCCGGTTGTCGGTGCCGTCTCTGTGGGCCTTTCTTGCAGCTCCCACGTGCCGCCGCATCGCTCAGCAAGCTTCTTCATGGCATTCGTATCAATCATGTCGAGAAGACCTGCCACCTCGGAGACATCGCGATCAATCCGGTCTTCCTTTGCCTGGGATTGAGTATCGCTCTGGTTAAGGGGGCCAAAGACCCAGAGCTCCTTGATTCTGCGGGATAGTGCAAGAAGCTCTTTGATGGAGGAGTACTCGAAAATGTTAGGGGTCCGATCAAAGAACAGGCACTGACGCAAAAGGCTGACTTACCAAACCGTCAAAGGCCATCTCCATCGAAATACCCGCTACGGAGATTGTTTCGGGGTTACTGTTGCTACGCTCACCCTCAGCCTGGATGGTTGCGAGCATCATGAGCGTGCGATAGTGAGTGAGGATATCAGCGATGAGCCTGTTGTGTGTGTCTTGAGACTGTCAACGATGGTTCAAGGCTGGCGGCTTGAGAGGCTCACCCATGAGATTGGCACTCGTGGCTTGTGATCGATCCATGATGATAAGCGTTCCTCTATGGTCTGAGTTTGCAAGACAAGTGGAGATAAAGAGGCAAGGCACCAAACGCTGCTCAAAGAGGGTGTAATTGATGTTGACGCAGTGTGAGGTTGGTTTGTTGGAGATGGTGGATCTACTCTACGAATGGGAGTGGAGCAAAGCTCCCAAAGTGGGGCAAAGGGTACGGTGACACCCTTGAGAACGGAAAGCGCAAATACGGGAGCTCTCTTCCAGAGGCTGGCTGAAATCCATTCTTACAAAAGATCCGTGTTGATAGGACCTTCGATAGTGCTCGTTTGCTTTAGGGCGATTGGAAGGGATTGGTGATGGTGTTGAAAAGCCTCACCTAAGCCCCAACGCAAGACGATTTACATCACAAGATTGCAGAACATGTTCATCATTACAGCACTCTTGTCATTAAAGGCACTCATCTCTACTTGCCACGCCCCTTGCATATAAAATCAGTCCCGTTCAAAATCGCGAAGCTTGTCTCCTATAGACCTGGCGAGCATTTGTGTTATAACCTTTGCATCACTATAGCCTAGCTTCGTGGTGATTTCGGTAGCCTGTTTGGAAATGGCGGCCATGTTACCCTCAACAAAGCGGTGCTAGGACAATGTCAGTTGTTACAATGCTATATTAATAGGTTCAATATGGACGTACCTGGAAAATGGAGCGCGACTTATCATGGTACACAAGAAAACGGTACTCGTTCCCCTTCTGCTGCCCATACATGTAATCATTATCGACCGTGAGCTTGAAGCCCGTGTCGGTCTTCTCAATCTTTGACGACTTGAAGTTGTCCAGCAACTCCTCTGAGACGTACAGAAAGTTGGTCTTTTCAGGCTCGTCGGCTGTTGGATGTGAGAACTATGCAAATTGACTCCAAGGGCAGGCCCGTACATACCACGAGTGTTGGTAAACTCAATGCAAAAGTAATCTTTCCTGAACTCCTTAAAGCTCTGCTTCCAGGTGACTGGAGTGATTCTCCACTCCTCCTCCCCAGGGATGGTGAGGACGTCGGACTTTTGGACAGGCATGTTGTATGTTGAGGCAAAGGGAAAGTGTTCTATGTATCTGGAGAATTGGCTGAAGAAGTTCTAATGTGATTCATGAAGGATAACCGGCTCTGCTCCCATCCTTATAAGCATCGAGAGCAGCGCAAGGAACCAGCAACAGGTTGACCACCATTCGAGCTCATAGAGCCATCTCGCCCTCCATCTTGGCCACTATTCTGAACTATTGAGTCGCCCCAGCTCAGCTGACAACCATCTAGACCTGCCAAGACAGATAAGCAGTTGAGAACCACGGCCTAGAAAGCTCAGATTGGGAGAGTGGACCGAGCGCTCAGTCTCCGAGCTGAGCTGAACCTCCACATCTTTTCAATAATAGCTTCTCGCGCTGCAATTGACTGGCGAGTGAGCCTCTCTTTCCTGCGGGAAGACCCTTCTCGGCCCGTGTGATGGAGGCAGCCCGCCACATCGAGCATTGGTGCTCCACGCTAAGGAGTTCTAGCTCCAACACACAGGGACGCGAGCCGTCCCCGCAGAGAGATTGGGAAGAGTTGGTAATGTTTGAAACAAATGATAGGTGCAAGGGGCTCGTGTTACTCTGTAAAGATCTGGTGGCTTGCGTCAAACTAAGCCTCAAAGGCCCATCACGGAATCGTCAAAGCGAGACTCAAGAAGTCCAGCACGCCTTCAACAAATCTACACATGGATCATCAATTAGGGATCCTGAGCAGACCATCATGACGTGGGCACTGAAAGGAGAGCTCTACAGTACCCATTCACCAAGAGAAACACTACCTGAAGACCCCGAAATCACAGTTATGAAGATCGATAGTTAACAGGTCAGACAGATAATGATATATAGGTTCCTTATCAGCGACGAAGCATACAAATCCAAGATTCCAGGGCAAGTTGCAGGTGTGGCAGCTTATGTAACGCGTCAACCACAAGCTCCAGCATACTTGGCCTCAAACACATAAACTCAGGGGCATTCCTGAATACGAGGTCAAGACACACAAGTCTCTATTAACAGCCCAGCACAAGCGCATCCCGTGCAGAACTCTCTATCTCCCACTATTGCCCCCATGATAGTGATAGTGCTACAGAAACCTCTACTTGATACAGACATTGCAGATTGCCCGTCCCAATCAATCCCAGACGCCCGCCCCATGACCAAATAAACAAGAACCCAAAGGTAACAAGGGCGAACCCCTTTTGAACATCTTCGTGCTTTCGTGTCCCCCCATGTTTTCATCCTGATTCCCGAATTGGATGGATAAATAAAAACTGCATGTGAAAGAAAAAACGTGCTCTCCTCCTATCGTGACAGTCTATAGGCCGTGTGAATCGAATCGCATCGCATTAGCTAGGCTCCCTTGGATCAAGGCTGCCCGGTCCAGTGGCGGTCTTCTCCCTTCCATCCGAGTTGAGGCCAACCCTTGGGAAGGGTGGAAAAGGGAGGGAGGACGTATTGACCGTCGCACTTGTCTGCTTCGCAAGTCATGTCGCACATGCCATAGTTTTGACAGTAGCACTCGGCGGCGTTGGGGCAGTGGACAGCCTTTTGGCCAAAGATGACTGGTCTGAGTATTAGTCTCTGTAGAATTATTTGCTCGTGAGCATTGGGAAACTTACCGTGCCATGAATACTCTAGGACACGGCCGCTCAGGTCGTCGCCCAGGGGAGACACAATCAACCACTCGCGGAATCGCACATACTCGGCACGCGGGCGCTTGCGAATAGCCTCACGGCGCACGGCGAATTGCGAGCAGCAAGTGACACCGACCTCCTCGGGGACCTCGAGGCTAGGGAACAGCTCCTGGAAAGCTGCCTTGTATACGTGACGAGCATGGACTGGCTCTCCCTCCTTGGCAGGAGCTTCGTCCTGGATGGGCTTGATCTCGGCGGGGCAGCCAAGGACCCAGACGCATCGCAGGTTGGCGTAGCCGACCTTTTTGAGGTTATCGAAGCGAAACTTTTGGAGGAGGGGGAGGGCGTCGTAGTCGGGGTTGTCGTTGTGCCACTGGAAGCGCTCGGCGTGGTGAAAGATGATGTTGCCGGGCAGGGAATCGTATCGGTCAATGATGTAACTGCGGCGCACGCATTAGCAGACTGCATCCTGTCAAGTCGGGCAGGTGGGCGTACGTCAAGAAGACCATGGCCTCGCGCCCCTTGTTCATAGGCACGGTCAACTTGGCTTTGTTATCGTCGACGACGTAAATGTTCTTCTTCCACTCGGGGAGGTAGTGGTCGAGCCACGAGACGTTTTCGTGCTTCATGCTCGCCACCACCATCTCAACATCGTTGTCGCCGAGGCGCAGAGTAGTGGAAGTGTCGTATGCATGGCTGCGGGAGTTTGAGGGAGGGAGGAGGTCGTCGCGGAAGTAGAAGAGGATGAGGAAGAGCATGACGAAGAAGGCGACGACATTGTTGCGATGCGAGCGCTGCCGGGGAGTCCAGCGACCGGCCATGGTGGAAAGACGGCGATTTCAATATCGTCGTCGTATGAGGTTTTGTTAGAAGCTGTCAGAGGAGAATCGCAACGTCTCGTCTGCAAACTGACGAGATCGTGGAAATCTGTAAAGCAAGGGTTGCTGCTGATGCTCTGGTTAGGGGGGTCCCTCTTCTCCCTTGAGAATGGATCCATCCTGACAGGCCAAGCCCCAAGCTAAATCGAGAAGAACTGGACCGCTAACGAAACATCCCTGCAGCGTGTGCCTGGCACTGCGTGCGTCAGTCAAGTCAGGTCAGGACAGCTCCGTCACGTTTCGGCTTGGGCGTCTCAGTGGCTTGATTCGACGCGGTCTTGCTCTGGAATTGCCGGGTTTTAGTGGACGCCTCGTTTTTGATGATGTAAATAAAGCTACAGTTTTCGCACGACAGCCGGAGCGTAATGCACGATTATTTATGTCAGCTTTGTTACAGTGCCTTACGGAACGTGCAATCATCTTCAAGGTATTCGGCGTGGATCTTGAATACGAGCCAAGGTTACCTCATCAGTCGTCACCAACATCATGATTTTAAACTCCATCTAAGAGCGGCCGCTTCTCAACCCAACTTGGAGACCGTTTACTGCGATTGCTTAGATTGCTATTTTACAGACCGTCATTTTTGTCCATCGCCAGAACTGTCTGGATTGCTAGCTGAGAGATCTCATTGATTGTTGGAGTAAGGGCTCCAGTATAGAAGTGGAGGTGGCCGTGTACGATATTCCTTGGCGGTGTTTGCAGGCTTTAATACGAGTGTTCCCGAGGACCCGAAGAAGTAATTTTACCATGAGCAAAGATATTTCACAATTGATAAAGATTCCCCAAGGCCGGTAGGAGTATCGATCAGATGGGTAGGTAGAGAGGCGGGTGGCTCAAGCGCCATCTCTTGGTTGCGCAATTGGTGATGCGTCAACGCAGTGAGGGAAGTATCAACGACAAATCCAGCGGCCATACCCTTTAAATTATTACTTGGACGAGTTTATATATATATGTTTTCAAAGACAATTGGCTATGGAAGAAGAACAGATAATATAAAGGGGACAGCAGTAACAAGGCTGCATACGCGTAATCAGGGCCGGAAAACACGGCATCAGCCTGCTCGTATAGAAGACCGAGGAGTCAGCAGGGCCACGTTTCGAACAAGAAACAGTTAATGCGTAGAAGGAACCTATCCAGGTAGTTCATTGAGAGCAACATTGAGGGGACACTAGGCTACACATCGGACAGAATGTCAGGGAGTCCATGAAGACTAGGGTAAGTGGTTCGGCGAGAAGGCAAAAGAGGGTGAACGACGCTCGGCAGACAACCTGTATCCCGCTGTGGGCACAATTCCTCATGGCTTATGATGGGGTTCACGGTGTTGTAGCGGTTCTCTTAGGCTTCACCATTCACCTCAGTGGGTCGGTATCTACACTGCGCGCGCGAGAGATAGAGAGAAGCAGGTGCTCCAAGTATTCCCGTCTACGGAATTGGAGTGATGGTTTAAGTATTTTACAGATATACATACTCTGATATCATCTCCTCGATTCCAGGCACTCATGAAAGTCAGCTCCATTGACTGGGCGGGAAGTGAGCCCTGACAGCCGCCAACACTTGCTATGTCAGTAGTGCACATCGCGTGCTATGGCACCAGGACACATGCAGAAGCTTCGGTATGAATAGAAATAGAGCTCAGAACGATACGGTAAGGCCGCCCAATGGGAAGACTGCGTATGTTCCCTCACATTACTAGACCGACTGATGAACCTGCCTGGGTCCCAACCTAACCTGTAGTCAACAGCAGTAGTCACTGTTTCTTATGATTATGAGAGGCAAGGCGCGCGGCAAGTGAGTCAGGCTTGTATATTGAAACTTACAGAGAACACCGTTCCTTGGTTTCTTGGCTCTTCCTGGCGAGTGTCTGTCTATCACTTGAGTGTGTAGACGGAGAATGGCTCAAATAGGGTATAAGTTTACTTTGACATCCCAGAGAAAAGCCACTTGATTAATGAAGACACAAGAAGTCGTTGTGCCCGATAATGATTCAGCCTCCAGTGATCAACTATTGGGTAGCGGCCGGCTCGGTGCATCCGATAACGAGATCGAAAGGTCAGTGACAACTGGATGATATTGGACCACTTCTTCGACAACGACGGCCTCTATCACAACAAATCTTTCTCCTTCGGTACCTGCGTGCATGTCTCATGGGAAAATAGCAGAAGCATGCCTGCCAGGCTCATGACTTCTGACTGTCATCTTGAAGGTCGACTCATCTCGACTCTGACTCTGGCGCCACCATCGGCAATGCCATGACTGGTGGGGCCAGGCAGACGGCTTGTGGCCTTTGTACCCCGGCTTTTGCGTCAAAACCAGTAGAAAGTGCCATATGAAGGCAGTGGTCAGGTGTTTCTGCAGTGTATGATCCTAGAGTATCTGCCGGCAGATAATGGTGCATGTCTCAGGCAAGAACCGGTCAACGGAGGAATATTCGCTTGCAAGCATAACCGCTGGCGAAACCCATGGGTTTTTATATGAATACGAGACGTCTTGTGAGCTAAAGGGGGACGATCTTTGGTGCTTGAGTTCCCTGCATGAGACACGCAGGTTGGGCCATGAGAAAGTCCTGGGATTGGGACACGATCCATGTCTGGGGGAACGGGATGTGGGCTTGCCATATTTCTTGATCATACCACAATAGAGTATCAGATCAAGGATGGGCTTCCCTTGAAGGCCATGGAGGCTAAACAACCAACTGGTCACGGACATGTATGATCCAAGCTCAACGTGGAGCGAGGACCGACCCAATGCCGTGCACTAAAGATATCTTGTCCCTTTGACAGTCGCATGCAGTCATAAAAAACACAGTAATCCTCTCTAATATCTAGCACAAGAAGATCCCTAAATATTGTGAATAAAATAAAAGAAAAATCCTAGAAGTAACTATTCTAAGACTCATGATACTATTTCTTTTTTCTTCTTCTTTTTTTATCTCTGATTTAGCTTATAGCTAGACTATAAGGTGAATACTTTTTTTTTTTAACTGAGCGTAGCCGTCCCTGTGTCTCGAGTTTTTTTTTTACGACCGCGTGACTCGAGAGATGATCTCCAGACTTTGACTGGGGGTAATGGATAAGGCGCTTCCACGGGTGGCGACCATGGCAGTCACTTGATGCCGTCGATCCAGATTTACCGTAGGTCGTTGTCTAAGCGCGGAGGCTACCAGTTCACGATGGTTGCGCGCGCCAAAAAGTCAAGTTGTGCGCTTAAGCGTGAGACAAACCCTACATCAGCCAATGCCTTGTCGTGGCGCTACACACATTGTACATCTCGGTTGCAAAGACAATTGCCAAGCTGAATGCCGCAACTTCAAGGTCAAGAGTCGAATGCTAGTGATTACTCGGCTCCTTACCGAAGGCGCAGCAGCTTCAACATTTGACAAGAGAAAGAAAAAAAAGTCTTGGTGATCGGCCGCTTTTCCGCTAGTGCTGAGGTCAACCATGTGGTTTCTCCGCACAATGGTTGATTTGGACACAGACTACGACGGCACTAATGCAAAAGTCCAGAAAGAACAAAAGGTGTCACGATGAAACGGTCAGATCGAGCTTGGCGTTTTCCTTTCTGGCTCTTACATGGCTTGGACGACCGGAGAGCTGAGAGTAACACCCGGCTCGAGTCAGAAAGGAGAACCTGTCACATCACATGCTTCATGGCAGGACAAATTGACGGTGAGGGGAAAATGAGACTTGAAGTACGGATATCCGTAAAATAAAGGCTGGGCTTGAATCCCAAGACCGTAGACGAGATTGATCAAGCCAAGCAAGGGCTGTTAGTTCAGCTCTTGCTGACTGCATCACCGCCTCTTGTTAGCAGGCGCGGCATGAACCTGAGTTAATATGCCACAGGCCTTGGCGAAATTTGTGGGCGAGGGGGGGTCCCCTGTCTGTTTTCTTTCGCCTCGCCTCACCAATGTTGATCCTCCGCCATGCCATGCCATGCCATGACTTGGTCCATGTCGGTCCGAAGGGTGGATGGCTGCAGAAGATGTGACCTGCAAGAGTCCTTTGAAAAGAATGAAGGGCAGAATATCAGGCTACAGGAGAGGTAATCTTGCGAGCATGTATGTACGCGTTGTGTTAGGTGTGTACGTCAGTTTGTCGATGGCAAATGAGACAGGTCTTGCAAGATGCAGCCCAGCAAGTTTGTGGACTCTTGTCCATGCAAAACAAAATCTCACCCGCATTGAACGCGTCCAGGGTTACCATCAAGAAAACCAGGGTACTTTTGATGACAAACAAACCATCAGAAAATAGAGCAAATCCGCTAAAAAAGAATAAAAAAAGAGACGTCCGCCAGGACCGATCAACAAGCGGACTCCGGAGAAGGAGATCGAAGGGGGGGAAAAAAGCTTGGTTCCTGTTAGTCCGAACGCGCGTATGCCCGCGGTGGAGACGCTGGAGATTTTTACTGAAATTAGTCAAACCGGGACATGGATGCGTTTTACGAGTTACAAGAGGATGGACTGTATGAATACTGTGTACCTAACGTGGAGTGAAGAGATGCACCTTACGTGGACGAGTAGGCAGTGGCCAGACCATCCAGAACGTTGGCATTGCCACAATGCCTAGAAAAACAGACGGGAGTGAGTGCCTGAATCGGAACATATTTTTCATTACAGATTTGTTATGCGCGCCAAGTGAGGCGCGCGCTATTATAGAGGCATAGTAAGCATGTAAGCAGTTGCTGAGCCCAATTCTAAAAGACCTTTTTCACATGAGAAAACACAACACCGCAAAACGTAACATAACCACAGGTAGCCTCGTATCGAGTGGTTCCGGCATACCGGGAAGAGTCATGGTTAGCAGGAAAAGCTAAGCAAACTTTAGTCGAGAGCCTAATTGTACCGCTTCTTCCCTGGCTAGAGGTGGATTGAAGGACGGACTGGTACATACGGGTCAGGATGTTCGAGGCTGTCATTGGACATGGTTCCTTGTTTGATCTGGAAGGGGGCTGTGCAACGCATTTCCCTTTCTCCATCGCACACAAAGCAGACCGCGGACCCATCTTTGTTTTGGCAAGGGATGGATGTCATGTTCGATTGTGGGCTTTTGTTACTCATCTTGGATCTCCTGGCCGTGTTCTCCATTCCACTCGCGCAACGCAACGCAACGACACGTCACGGGCCTCCTTTCCTGAGACAGCCAATCGAGGACAAGACAAGAGTCATCAGAAACCCCATGTGGATTCTCTGGCCATGAGAGCGCCCCCCTTGTTTCGCCACGGAACATTCAGCAACGAGGCGTCCGTCCCGTTTTGCAAAAGAAAGGTAGGATCATCGATGAGGTGAAAATAAGGTGAGCTCATCGGCCAGGGGGGCCAACCAGAACTCCAGCTTTGCCTTTTTCCTCTTGCAAGAGCCCAACCCTATTTCCCCTGAAACCCGCATCGCATTCCTGGGGCCATCATATTGTGTCTCCTCATCACGATCCAATCCTTGACTTGTCGGATCGGCCTGCGGTCTTGCCCGTTGGGATGTTGTCTTGCGTGCTTCTCTACTCTGCAACCTCCCAGCCCCAATCTTAGGTGCGTCTCGGAATGGATCATGGCGTTAGAGTGTCCAAGAAACAAGAGGGTTCAGTTCTTTGACCATCAGAGGCGCCCAGACATTCAGCCAAGCCTCATGACCATGTCTTGCCCACACGCCAAGATGGACTCGCTCTATGAGGTTTATTTTCTTTCTTTCCTTCTTTGGGGGCCACCGCGACAAAACAATAGCCTCTATTGGCAAAGGGGGCCGGAGGGCCCAAGTAGCGTTTCATGTCCTGCTTCCAAGGTCGTAGTGGCTGGCCTCGACCTCGGCAAGCACTTACCGTAGCGCTGACAGCGGCTCTGAAAGGTGAGGTGAGTGAGTGTGTGTGCCCGGTACTGAGGTGTACTCCGGAGCCGAAGTAGAGGTTGCACGCACAGCGGGAGCAAACGCCGTTGCGGCCGGCGGTTGGTGGTACAGACAGGCGCACAGTACGGCCAAGTACCTGAGTTATGTACCGTTCCGCTACAGGGCCGTTAGCGCTGCTTCCATGCCCAGGCGGGCCCTGCCGCAGCACCGTAAACCGCTTCAGGGCTTCTCAGGAGCCTCCAGCGCAAAACGGGGGCGCCGGGTACTGCTCGCCTGCGCCAATGAGAGGTCAAACACGCCCTGGATCGTTGGGGGCCGCGCAGGGGTCCGTTCAAAGGGGGGGGGACCCGTAGACGGCGGTTCCTGAGTGGCGACGGTACATGGGGCATCTCCACTTGGGCTTGGCTTCCATCGGTGGTCTGGTCTCTCCAGGTTGCTCCTTCTCATTCTCTTTTCCCGACGAGCTTCATCCCGCATCGGACGACGAAGTGACCCCGTTCTTTCCTTTGCTCACTCCCCTTTGTCCCTCGTTCTCATTCATTAGCACCCGGAGCCCCTTCCCTTGTGCTTGCATCCTTCCTTCGTCTGATCTCCTTCTTTTTCTTCGTTCGATCAACCTTATCTCTTTTAGCTCCTGCCCTCCCTCTCGACCATCATCTCTCTTTCCTCGTTTCACTTTATTTCGCCCTCGATTCTTTTTCCTTCATCTCACATCAGCGCCCAGACTTTGAACCCAAGTCTTTCTCCATTGCATTGCCTGCTGGCAGGATCACCACTTTCGCTCTTCAGTATCCGAATCACCGAACAAGCAGCACAGCACACTCACTCGCAAACAAGCGATCCCTTACACATCATGGGTGACTCCTACTCAGCCGGTTCTGGCGCTACGGTCGTCAACCGACCGACAATAGATACCAGCAATCTCAACGAGAAGACTCAGTCCCCTAGCATCGATCCTTCACGCCTTCACAGCATGGACGCCGACCCCAAGCGTCTCCAGAGCCTTGATATTCCTCCTCTTGAGCACTCTCGCTCGCCTCCATCACCCAACATTGCTGTCAACCCAGCTCTCTTCCGCAAGCAGACCTCACTCGATCTCGACGACTACTTCACCGGTCCTCGTGATATCCAAAAACATTCGAAATGGCCACTCATCATGCAGATGCATGGCTCAATTCTGCCCAAGCTGATTGTACCTCTCCTGATTGTTGGTGGCTGGTCGACTGTCATCACCGTCATTTCCAAGAAGGTCCACTCATTGGGAATTGACTCGGTTCTGCTTACTGTTCTGGGTTTCCTCGTCGGTCTGAGCTTGTCGTTCCGCTCCTCAACTGCGTACGAGCGATATGCTGAGGGTCGCCGTTATTGGGGCATGCTTACCATGGCCTCTCAGACTCTTGGCCGTGTCTTCTGGATTCACGCTAAAGACCCCGAGGATCAGGACCCTCGTGAGATCACCCTCAAGAAAATTGGTGCCATGAACCTCATTGTCGCCTTTGCCGTCTCTCTCAAGCACGCCCTGCGATTCGAGCCTTACAGCGCCTACCCGGATCTCGAGCACCTCATCGGTCACCTCAACACGTTTGCCAAGGAGGCTACCTCATCCGACCCTGATGCCAACTCCATCAAGAAGAAGAACATCTTCAAGTCGACCGGAGAGTACCTTGGTATCTCTTTCGCCACGAGTAACCCTCGTAAGGCGCTTAAGAAGACCAGCCAGCCTCTCGGCAACCTTCCCCTGGAGATTCTTAACCACCTTGCCATCACCCTCGACAAGATGATTGCCAACGGGCAGCTCGACGTTCCCATGCAGCAGACCATTGCCTACAACCACCTGACAATGATGAACGATGTTCTGGTTGGTTGCGAGCGTGTCACCAACACTCCTCTCCCGATTGCCTACACGATTGCTATCTCCCAGATCACCTTTGTCTACGTCATGCTACTTCCCTTCCAGCTCGTCAAGCCCCTCGACTGGGCTGCCATTCCCGCTACCATTGCCGCTGGCTATATCATCTTTGGTCTTCTCTTTATCGGCCAGGAGATTGAGAACCCCTTTGGACATGATGTCAACGATCTGCCTCTCGAAATCTACTGCGACCAAATTGCCTGTGACTTGGATATCATTGCGTCTCATGATAAGCGCGAGCCGGATGCATTCCTTCTCAGTCACCAGAACATGCCCCTGTACCCCGTCAGCCTTGCTTCTGCGCACACCTGGATGAAGCGCAGCGACGAGCATCTCCGAAATGCTATCAAGGACAAGCCCAGGACCGTCTTTGAGTGGCGCAAGAAGAAGGCGACCGGCCAATCGCTCAGCAACGAGATGCGCGGCGATGACAACGTTTAAAATATTTCATTTACATACCCTCACTCACTCATGCATGTTGGCGGATTCTCGATGAGATTGTAAAACCGCAACCACGGCGCATCAAAATTGGCAATTATTCCATGTCTCGATTCTGTTCAATAATTCGGTTCGATTTTATTGTTTGGGGGCTCCTGCGGGGGCTGGGGTTTCTGGAGCGAAAAGGGGGTCCGGCATATATCATAATGACCTGCTCATTCGAATGGTCTTGGGAGCGTATTTATTTGGTTCGATCAGTTGCAATAAAATGTGCGATTAAGATGTATCTGGTCCAGTATCTGAAGTTGGGTTCTGTCCCAGGTATACTGATGGCATGACATTGGTGGTTACTGACGAGGCATTGGTGCTTGATACTTGACTCCCAAGTCGTATTTTCGAGTTCTTACATACTAGACACCTTGTAATGGCTCGATAATGCTCATACATACACGGTTGAGCTCTACAATACTCTTCTCAATAACTTTTTCATCATGGTGGTTGATCAACTGAGGCATGGAGGGGCAATCCTTATCCGGAGCGGAAAAACAGGAGACCGTGCCCCGCGGTGGTGTCGCAGAACTGGGCGAATCGAACCCCAATGGCTCAAAGCCTTTTTACCCTCGAGCCCACTTGAGTCACACTGCCTGCAAGTGCAAGTGATGGTCGCGCGCCGTTTGACTCCCTCGCCCATTTTTTCTTCTTCTTCTATACAACAAACCTTTTACTCGTACGCCTGCTGTTCGCGACGACCGTCTCTGGCCTTGAAACGGTCTCTTGTTCTTTGGTCAACTCCCCGCCAGCGACGACCCCTCCTGCAACGCCCCTCCCCACGATACTTCAACTTTTACTCCACGATGGCGTCCGACGGCAACGCGCTCGCCGAGCAGCTTAAGAATCTTGGCATTGACAAGGTCGAATCGTACCCCAACTGCCACCCCGATACCAACCCCGTCGACATCTACCGCTCTCACATCACGGGCCTCCTGCAAGAGATCACGGGCGTTGACCCCAAGATCATCTACCCCGCCATCCAGTGGACTCAGACGCTCGACAAGGGAGATGCTATTCTCGCTGTCCCCGCGCTCCGGGTCAAGGGCAAGAAGCCTGGAGAGCTTGCTGAGGAGTGGGTTGCCAAGGTCAGTCGCATTCTGTTGTAATTGTTTTATCTGTTGACTGACTCGATTATACGCAGTTTCCCGAGTCTCCCCTGATCGAGAAGCCTACCGCCAGCGGTCCTTTTATTTCATTCTTCTTCAAGACCGACAAGCTCACCAGCCTGCTTCTGCCGACAATCCGAAACCGCTCTGATGCCTACGGAAAGAACCCTTATAATGGGCTCAAGGATCCCAGCGACCCCAGTGCCGGAAAGAAGCGCATGATTGTCGAGTTCTCTTCCCCCAACATTGCCAAGCCTTTCCATGCTGGTCACCTGCGAAGCACAATCATTGGTGGTTTCATCGCTTCGCTGTACGAGTATTCTGGCTGGGATGTCGTCCGAATGAACTACCTCGGTGACTGGGGTAAGCAGTATGGTCTGCTGGCTCTGGCTTGGGAGAAATGGGGCGATGAGGAGGCTCTCAAGGCTGACCCCATCAACCACCTTTTCAACCTCTACGTCCGAATCAACGTGGAGATGTCGGACGAGAAGGAGGCCATTGAGGCCAAGAAGAAGGCTGGCGAGGACGTCACTGCCCTTCTGGATGCTTCGCTCGACGAGCAGGCCCGAAAGTACTTCCGACGAATGACGGATGGCGACGAGGAGGCTGTTAAGCTGTGGCGACGATTCCGAGATCTGAGCATTGTCCGCTACAAGAAGACCTACGCCCGACTCAACATTGAGTACGACGTTTACTCAGGAGAGAGCCAGGTTCCTGAGTCCGACATGGAGGAGGCTGCCAAGGTTCTCGCCGCGAAGTCGCTTACCGAGGATGCTGACGGTGCTATTCTCATCGACTTCTCCAAGCACGTCCCTGGCAAGCAGGGCAAGAGTCTCGAAAAGGTCATTCTGCGAAAGAAGGACGGTACTGCTCTGTACCTGACCCGAGACATCAGCGAGCTGCTGAATCGACAGAAGAAGTACAACTTTGACCACATCATCTACGTCGTCGCCTCGCAACAAGACCTGCACCTGAAGCAGCTGTTCAAGACGATTGAACTGATGGGCCACGAGGACATTGCCAAGAAGTGCCAGCACATTAACTTTGGCATGGTACTCGGCATGAGCACTCGAAAGGGCACCGTCAAGTTCCTCGACGACATTCTCCGGGACGTTGCCGAGAAGATGCACGACGTCATGAAGAAGAACGAGAACAAGTACTCGCAGATTGAGAACCCTGAGGCTGTTGCCGATATTCTGGGTATCAGCAGTGTCATGGTCCAGGACATGTCTGGAAAGCGGTGCGTAGCCCCTTTATTGTCAACGAGTGTTTACTAACGGCAACAGAATCAACAACTACAAGTTCGACATGGACACCATGACCTCGTTCGAGGGTGATACTGGCCCTTACCTCCAGTACGCCCACGCTCGTCTCTGCTCCATCCGCCGAAAGGCCGGTCTCACCGATGAGGAGTTGGCTGCCGCCGACTTTACTCTCCTGAGCGAGAAACACGCCACCGACCTCGTCCGTCTGCTGAGCCAGTGGCCCGACGTTGTCCAGAACACTCTCAAGACTCTCGAGCCTACCACCATCTTGACCTACCTCTTCAAGATGACTCACGTCCTCAGCTCCAGCTACGACCACCTCCGAATCGTCGGCAGTGAGAAGGAGCTCCAGAAGGCCCGTATGGCCCTCTACGACGCTGCCCGAATCGTGCTTCACAACGGCATGAGTCTGCTCGGTCTCACCCCTGTTGAGCGGTATGTTGCCCTAAGTGATGTTGGATGAGATACATGATGCTAACTGGAAATAGAATGTAAGGTAGACAAGATTAGAAATACAAAAAAACGGGATATAAAAAAGGCGATGACGATGGGATGCTGGCGCCGAGGTAGATCTCGAAAAAGCCACAATAGATGAGAGCATGAAAAGTTATTAATATACCCATACAATTACAAGTGGTACTCTTGCTTGTGGCGTTGATGTTACTGATTCGCCAAATCGTATCAAGAAAAATAGGGAAATGGATCTTACGCTTATCATGTGTACCTGGATATCCTTCATCCCCCCTTTTCAGGAAACATCAAATAGGGGTCACCATCTGACGGCAACGGATGGACAGCCTCATTCATGATGTCTTTTAGCTACCTGAGCGAGATGAGATGCTCGCATCTCTCATCACTGTACGTAAAAGTCATATATACATGCATGTTCCAGCAGCGCTTATACACAGTTCTTGGTAATCTCTTGAGTCTCGTCATCGTCTTACAAGGTAAACCTGAAGCTCGGGTGCCAGTCACCCATGTTCCTCAGGTCCTCCTCGGGCAGGCTCAACCTGTCATCGCGGTCTCCCGCATCACGCTTCCTGTTCTCGCGCCACATGAAACCAAACATGAGGGTGGCGGCGAGTGTGCCCATCCACATCATGCCTAGGGCAGTACCGTAGCCTGTCTTGTATGTGGGGGACTCCTTGACGAGGAAGATGTTTGCGCCGATGATGCCGGCGACGTTGCCGAGGGTGACCTGGAGGGCGGAGCCGAAGGAGCGCTTCCAGTGGCCGGAGAGGTTGTTTTGTAGCCAGGCGAGGCAGATGGGCGTGGCGATGTAGCCGCCGGCGTTGATGAGGAAGACGGCGGCAAACTTGTAGTCGCGAGACTTGCCGCCCTGCTCGAGAAGCATGGCATAGCCGATGGTGGCGATGCAAGCACCCGTCAGGACGAAGCCGTAGCGGTGCTTGAGACGATCAGATCCCCAGGCAGAGAGAAGCATGACACCGGCCGAGAGCACGTAGACGGGGATGGTCTGAACCTGAGCCTCCTCAGCCTTCCAGCCAAACTCGAGTAGAATGGTGGGCATGAAGAAGACGCCAGCGTAACCTGTAGTACCAATGCCCATGTACATGAAAGCACCAAGCCAGATCTTCCAATCCTTCATGATCCTCTTGGTGGTGAACTTGTTGAGCGTGTCCATGCGGCAAGAGTCGCCAGTATCGGCAGCGAGCCGGCGTTGGACGAGGGTCTTTTCCTCAGCGGTGAGGAAGCGAGCCTGCTCCGGCCAGTCTGCAATGAGGAAGACGGCAATGATGGAGAGGAAGGCAGTAATGGCACCCTCAATGATGAAGATCCATCGCCAAGCAGACATGCCCTTGTCACCACCAAGACGAGCAATACCATAGGCCAATAGTCCTCCAAAAGCACCTCCGATGAGGGTACTGGTGAAGAAGAAGGACATGCGCTTCTGGAATTCGTGGCGCTTATAGTACATGGACGTCACGTAGATGATGCCGGGCAGGACTCCAGCCTCAAAGGCGCCGAGGAGGAATCGCAGGGCAACAAGGGAACCATAGGAGTGGATAAAGCCCATGCACATGTTGATGATGCCCCAGCAGAACATCAGTGCAGAGAGGTAGAATGATGGGCGGACCTTGCGGATGAGCATATTGGATGGCACCTCGAGCAGGATATAGGGGATGAAGTAGACCTGGTATGGATGTTAGTGTCTGTGAATCTCCATGGATCGACAAAAACGTACAAAGAGGGCAATGTTGAAACGGTTGCCCGAGAGGTCAATCTCTTGTGGCAGCCCCTGAATCCTGGCATTGCTGATGTTGATCCGGTCGAGGAAGGACATCATGTAGATGATGAACAGGGTTGGGTAGATGCACAGATCCAACTTCCTCAGAAGCTTCTTCTCCGCTACGGGATCGATGGGCGCATAATCCTCCGACTTGGGAGTGCTGGGAGGATGCGACTCGTCGGCCACAGTGGGCGTCTTTTCCTCAACGACTGACATGTCGAATCTAGTGGGGAGACAAGCTCAGCACCAAAGAGAAAAGATGCAAGGCGGGAGGAGGCAAGAGGGTATTTGGGTAATAGTGAAGCGAAGGAGCAGCAGAGACTCTGGGCAGATTGGGCCGTTGATGCGTCAAACCAGGACGGGGGCGGGCAAAGGTCAACTTGGCTCCGATAATCTGATCGACCGAGATAATCAAATATATTAATCCGCAATGAGACTCAGAGGGGATGTCTTGTTTTGAAGAGATGAAGCTCCTTGAAGGAAAAGAAAAGAAGAAGGGAAGAAACGGACTTGTGAGACAATATATGCATCCCGGACGAGCCAACAGGTTGCAGCTGTGTTCCTCATAGCCTCCAGGGGCATGCTCCGCGATGCGAGGTTCGAGCAAACAGACCCCGGCTATGACTCCAAGAATACCCATTCTCACCTGTGGTATAGGACGGGGTCTTCAGGTTGCGTCCTGCCGGTAGCTGATGGCACGTTTTGCTGGTGCATGTTTCCCGCAGGTCGAGCATGTATGTCGACTCTGCATATTTTCCCCTCCTCGCTTGGCTCTCACTTACAGGCAGCTCCCTCGTAGAGGTCGGGATGAGCACCGTCTAAGGCGAGCTCTAGATCGAATCAGGAAATAGAAACTGATCAAGGGCATCTTGTCTCTTCGTGGTCGACCGTCGATAGCGCCTCACGAGTGGACTGTCGTTGTGGGGATAGGATCATCGCTTGGCAAGGCAAGACGGATAAAACACCCATGGCTTGGCTAGATGACTGGGGGATTGGCTTCCCCGATGGTCCAACGAGAGCCGGTCTTCGGCGTGTCGACGGGATGACTTTCATCAGGGGTACCCCGGCCGAGCTCTAGATCCATGCTAAAGCCGCTCCCGCAACGGGTCCCGCGACGAGATGGGTTCGGGAGGGGGGCAGCAGAGATCCGACCCGGCTCACCAACTTACGAGTCCATGCGTCGGAGGCTGATGGAGAGGATTGCGCCTTTGGGTGGATCGCGAGTCCCCATGAAAGAAAGTGGTGATAGTGAGCTCGCACGTCGAACGATGTCGTCTAGGCCCTGGCGCGTAGATGGAAGCACCTGTGCTGGCCCTCGGGGCGTGTGCTGGACAAAGCATTATCTAGATGCCCTACCACGTGGCCGCAGACTGGATATTTTTGATGCCAGTTTCATGGGGATCCAATGCATAACAAGATGGACCAACATCAAGTGCTGAGCCACTTGCAATCCCGACTGTTGGCGGCATGTAAGGTTGAGGCTCCATCATCCCTGGTGGGTGTCGAGATTCAAAAGTTCTCGACCTGACAGTAAATGTCTCGTAAAGGCAGTACAAGAAAGAAGAAAAGAGAGCTCACAAGCGACTCGCCTGTTTCAAGAGACGGTACCGCGCAGAGTAGCATCCACAGTCAGCCGCGCATGGTCTTCAAAGAGAGTCGTTGGAGTTGATCCCCCGACATCGTGTGATGGATCAGAGACCCATGCTCGGCCGAAACTTGACCCACCATGTGCCGGACGCCAAAGTGCCAATGTTGCGAGTGCCGTCTTAGCGGCCGTTGTCCCGCCCCTTGGCGGCCAGTCCAAAGACACCTTGGCCATGCTCGACAGGCCCATCCCGGTAGTGGATAACATTGTGGCAACCTCAACCAACAGAGTGTTGCATTGGGAAGCCCCAAGAGGCTCAGAGCCTGGTACAGGGACAACACCACGTACAGGCTCGCAAACGAAGGAACTCGTAATAGAAACCCCAATCGAAGCCCCATCCAAACACAGCCCAAGGGCCTTCCCCCCGAGACTCAGGCGCGATGGCCGCCATGGGGGATAAGATGAGCTCTCCACAAACTCCCTTTAGAAATGATCACCGATGATCCCCATAGCGGGCCGAGCAAGATGGAGTCTTGCTGCCCTAAACTCGACGCTAGATACGCGGCGAGTGGTCTTTGTGTTTGAAGGCAATATCTGCGTGGCAGACTATAACTTCTCACAGCTCGCAACTCCTTGCAGGTCACATCCGTGACCGCATTGTCGGGACTCTGCCAGCCCTTCGGCATGGTTCAGGGGCACGTTCTGCAAGAGAACCAACACAAGGCGAAATTGGTGGTCAGACTGTTGGTCAAGCACTTTTCCAGCCCTCGAGATGCCGGCGGATTCCTTCACGATGACTTGGCCCATGCTGTCCCAGGCCTCCCTGGTCCTCTTGCGGTCGACGTTACATGCACAAAAAACCACACTTTGACCATGTCACGTTCTTGTGTACGTAAATCTCGACCGCTGCACCGCAACGAAGTGATCACCCCTTTCCAGGCGGGGTATAAGCGTTTCGTCTGTGCTGGATCGACTCGCGACTGCGAGACATCTGGCATGATAATATTTGTAGTCGATGAGAGCTTCTCTTGTGGAAAGAAAGAGTGCAGATCCGGAGGAAGCAGTATCACCATGCTCGGCACGAGCCACTGGATGCTGGTTGCCCAAGGCTGCCTGTTATCAAGCTGGGATTGTGAGCCATGGACTTGGTATTGCGAGAACCAACATGAACCCAATGATTCGGAAGAGATTCCAACTGTTGGTAACTCCTTGAAAAACACTCTCGTTCTGGCTGTCCGCAGCTCAGGGCTGCAAGGGCCGACTCTCTATATGACACCACTCTCAACCTCTTACGGTTCTCGACGCACATCACCCTAGCTTGCGGTATCTGAGTGTGTTTAACCGGAAGAACCCTGGTGAGGTGCCGGTATTTGGGCAAAATCACAAACTATGCCTCCTGGCTTCCTTGACGACCCCTCACGGCGTATCTGACTCTTCCCTTCTGTATCTTGCCATGGCCATGGTGCGATTCGTGAACCGTTTGCCTGGCCGATCGTGTGGCTTCGGGTTAGTGTCTCAGGGCACGCACCTCAAGTTCGAGGTGAGTGAGAACCTTGTGTGTGATAGCAGGATGCATAACCCTCTGTGATTGATCCACCTCCTATGCAAGGAGGGATCACCACGGAACAATGTGTGCCAGAATTCGCCGACGCAGGAACATCCACATCTCCCATAAGCAAAAAGCAAGCTCTCTTCGACCAACAGGCGGATCCAAAGCAGTAACAAAGATTCATCTCCGAAGGGGATCCGGACCCGAAGACCTCTACCGGGATGAGTCCTTCATCGCCTATTATTGCTTCCGGTCCGTGGGGCCAACTCTTCGACACCATGCCCTGGTCTTCTGTTGGCCCTCACGGGATGGACCACTCTCGAGCTGCGTGTCTTCAGAAACAGCCCCTGGCGTATTCACTCGCCTCATCATTTTCAGTAGCCAGTGGTATCCTTGGACTGGTGGCTGCTATTGCATGGCCAGGAGGAAGCATGGATATGCCTAGGCCTCCTGCGTCTGGCCCTCATGTTAACGTCGCAGAGGAGCTGTCGATAGACGAAGGGGTGTGCACGAATTCACCTGCACAACGGCTTTGTCCGGCGCAACGGATCACAGCCCGCCCCATGTTGAACATTGTTCGGTCAGTAGTGGCGAGAGATGTTTTCTCGGGCCTATATCACCCAAACATCGTCTCGCAGCGCCCAGGCCGGGGAGGCTAATAATCACCTAATGCTTCTCCCTCCCAGCCTGTCGTACTAGATCCTTAAACAGGGATTACGTTGTCCGATTCCCTTCTCTTGGGAGGTTCCTGTCGCCATATATCTTTGACGCCCCGACGAGCTCAACCTGAGACTAGCCCTAGACGGCTTTTCGAAGTTTGAGACCCGTATGGCATCGACCAACACTGCAACATGGCGAACGACACTCCAGACCCAAGCTTGAGCAATGCGCATATGCTCTACATTCCCATCGCGATCTTTGGTGTGCTGTGCCCGTTATTGGTGGGTATACGTATCTGGTCCCGGCGAAGGAAGGGAGGACATCTCGGCGCTGATGACTACACCATCATTGGGTCTTTGGTAGGTTTCATGTGATACGAGATGCTGCATAGAGGCTGACTTCGAGTCCTGTTAGATCTTTTCCCTGGCGTCAAGTGGACTTGAGATTGCTTGTGAGTCTGCCAACTGGTAACCCCAAGGATGTACTCGCTGACACTGTCCAGCATGTCATTATGGATTCGGACGACACTCAAAGACCCTCTCGAACGAGAACAAGATCGAAGCCCTCAAGGTTTGTCACAGAACCCCTCTCAAGAGATGATACGCTAACTGAAGGCTTGTCATGTCCAAGTTCTTCTTCGTTTGCCAAGTGTCGTACAAGGCATGCATCAACTTGACAAAGTGCTCGATTGTTCTCTTGTACCTTCGTATCTTTGGCAAGGTTCGCTGGTTCAAATGGCTTTGTTGGGGTTTGGTGGCAATCGTTGCCATGTATGCCGTCTCTTCGGTCATTGCCACCATCTTCCAGTGCACACCAGTTCGTCGGGCATACAACAAAGCCGTCCCGGGAACTTGCATCGACAACGGCAAGTTCTGGTATGCCAACGCTGGCTTCTCCATCGCGACCGATCTGATCATCCTCTTCATGCCCATGGCATCTGTGTATCAGCTGCAAATCCAACAGATTCAGAAGATCGCCCTGGTCATCGTCTTTGCACTGGGTGGCTTTGTCGTCATCACCTCCTGTCTTCGAGTCACCACCATCGACATTGCCGCAACAACGACCGATGTCACCTTTGACGTTTCTTCCACCATGTGGACTGTCATCGAGATGAATGTCGCCATCGTCTGTGCTTGTCTTCCGATGATTCGACCAATAATCGTCAAGGTGTTCCCCAAGCTGATGCCTAGGAGTAGCAGCAACAACCAAAAGTACGGAACTCCGAGCTACGGAACCAAGTCATATGCGCACAGTCAAGCGCGAGATAAGAACGAGTGGATCCAGATTGACGCTGGCCGAAACGGGATCCCCTTGACTTCGATTCGGAAGGCTGGCTCGACAGGAAGCGAGGAGAGCATACTCGGTCCTCAGGTCGAGGCTGGCACAAACCTTGGGCCACCAGGAGCACCATGGCCGATAGAGGAGAATGGTCAGATGTCGATCCAGAAAACGGTGCAATATAGCGTAGAATATTCGAAAGGACAGCCGCAACAGCAGAAGGGCGAGAAGTAGGTAGTGGTGGACTAATATCAGGCTCTCAGGGGTTGTTGCGAAGGGTTTGGTAACGATGAAGCTTCACGATTTATTTTGTAATAGCAACGTTTTCCATAGAAAAAAGCACTTCTTTTCGTCAATGTCTTGTGCATGCCGAGTTGTGATGACTGTGCGAATGCTGCGATGCAACCCAGTGTCGCCATGGTGTCAAAACTGGGCCTTGGTCACAGTTGTTGCGACGTTTGCGACGTCGTAAAAAGTTCATCTCAGACTACATCCCATACGAGCGAATTGGACATTGACAAATGGGTGGTTATTCCATCCTGGAGATATCCAAGAGAATGTGCTCTTCTCGGTTTCGGGAGTTGAATCCGTCAAGGGTTATCGTGAGTCGAACCCTGTAGTTTAAGCTTCGGAGCTTGTAAGCCTTCCATATTCAAGACAGGCGTGGTGCTCGTGAAGGGCCAAGAAAGGACGTCGAAAATGGATCCTCGCCTGGGGACCCCAGTCTGTAGGATCGTCTTGTGTTCTCGCTTCTTCTCGCCAGGAGGCGGATCAACCTGGGTAAGAGGAGCCCCCACGAAACCGACGGCGCAAAGCGGGCCGTCTCGTCCGCCTATCCCATTGTTTGGCGAGCCTTCCCAGACAGGGAAAGTTGGCCGCGAGCTGTCGCAAGCTGTCGCAAGCTGTCGCAAGCTGTCGCAAGCTGTCCGCGTCAACGATGAATTGTCATTCCCTCAAGTCACGGTCTGGAGCAGAGTGAGAACGATGTTGACAACTGGCTGCTGAATATCTCATAATGCGACTTGTGGGTCGAGATGGAGCTACTCCAAGGCATCCAGCAATTGATAGGAGTCTAGAAGGGCCATGTGGTTCATCGGGCAGCCATTGGCGTGTCTCTCAAAGAATGGTACGCATGCGAAACCGAGCAGGATGACGAGGCTATTGGTGGAGCATGAATTCTCTGAGAGTCGAGAAGCATGCCAACGAATCGACAAGGGGGAGGATTGATGTTGGAACCTTGCAGGCAGCTGTATTCCCACATCCCGAGCACGTGTTTGACCATGTGCTTTCCCCGTGACTTTAGCATTGAGCGTGGTCATGTGACACTGAACCATTGCACTCAATGAAGATCCAAGCCAATTCCATCGACCAGCCAATGAGAGCGTAGTTGATCAGGCAGCAGTCAAACCCATGGAAATGGGCCGCGAATAGGCCGCGCTCAAGATCCGCTTCGCAGGCAACGAGATAAGAGCATCCTCAACAAAAATCACTTGAATCGATGCCCTGCCGCTGTCGATGCATTTGTTTCCCGTCATTCTTCGTTTCAATTGAACTGCATTGCATTGTCCTTGCATGTGACCTTTCTTCCGGTTCGCGCCAAGCATGTTTTATGCCGATGCGTGGCTAGCTTTGACCCCCTAGAGCTGAGCCTCACTAAATTGCGTCGAGGCCCCGCATCATATCACGTCGCCATCGTCAAATATCACTACAAAACTACGCTCAATAATCACCATCATCGACTTTTGCATCTTAAGAACCCGAAAGAATTGAACGCCGTGCATTATTTCACAGATGGAGTCGTTTCTCCCGCTTGGCGGCTTCCAGCTGCCGTTTCAAAAGCGCCTCAGCAGACTCTACAATGACACAAAGAAATCAAGCGACTTTGTCAAGGAACCTGTCCAAAATGAGGAAGATCCTGAGATCAAGGCATTGCATCGAAAGCTCCGGATCCAGAAAGACAGGCTGGTCTCTTGGGGGCTGGAATGGTCAGATCCGACTCAGTCAGCTGAGATTGATGAGTCTCTATCCAAGGCTGGCTTGAGTGAGGTTGTGGGAAGCATCATGTCGACTATTAAGGATATCCTGGCAGAGGCCGAACCTCTCTGGCTCAGCTCAAAACGCATCATTCAAGGGCCTCAGACCTCACAAGACTCGAAGCCACCGCTGGTTCAATGGGACAAGAACCGTTTCGAAGATCTGGTCAACGATCTCACCACATCAATCGACACTTTATACGACCTCTCTCGAACTCGAGCTTCTGGTGGACCCCCAAGACGATCATCAAAGACCCCTTTCAAGTCTCCTCAGCCAACCGAGGACTTCCGCCCATTTGAGTCCACTCGTATGCAAACGCCGCAGCAGATTGACCCCCTCACCCTAACACACCTGCGGCCCAGGAAGGGTAATGAAGCAGCTGTACCTCGAGAGGTTGTCTTCATGAGCAAAACAGCTTATGCGGAGCTCACCCACGGAACTACACGCCAACCGTGGGCTCCCCTGCTCCTCGAGTATGCCACTTTCGACTCTATATATGCCTCCACAGGCATCATGCCGCCAATGGCTCGTTTCGAAAGGCTGTCGGCTGGGTTGCAGCAGGACTCGCAGCGATCACCGGGAACATGGACCGGATTGCCTCGTCTCTTGGGATACTTTGAAGACCTCGAGAACTCAAGACTCGGTCTTGTTTACAGATTCCCCCCTTCCTTCAATGCTGTTTCATTCGAGAGACTCACAAAGAACCCACTCTACAACCTGCCCACTCTGGGAGACTTGCTCTCTGTTCCCGGATCGGAACCCAAACTTGAAGCCAAGTTCAGGATGGCTCAAAACCTCGTCAACACCGTCTTTGACTTGCATGCCCGTGGCATTACGCATGGCAACATTGTGGCAAGCAATGTATCGTTCTGCGACGCTGTGACTACGGAACCCAATGCCGTCAATGGTGAAGTTGATGTTCGCCGTCCTCTGCTCTCTTCGTTTGACCTTTTCCCCGATGATGCCCCCCTAACCTCATCTCCGCTATCACGGCATCCTCTAGACCCCCGCACTGCACCCACATCTCCTCTGTCCAAGTACACAGATCAGAGGATTCTTGACCTTTACTCTCTTGCCATGCTGCTTCTTTCGATTGGCTTGTGGTCAAGACTCGAGGAACTTGCTCCTGAGTTTTCACCCAGCATCCCCGTGTCAATCTTGGATCAGCTAGCCGTGAGATGCGGTAGTCTCTACATGAAGACTGTTCAAGCATGCTGGAATGCAGTTGACGACGAGCTTGCTGGCCGACATACCGGTGAGCATTTAATGTCAATGGTGCAGGTCAGAGCAAGTCGATTCTTGGAGGCGTGTTGCATCCTAGATGGTGTCAGTGGCCTTGAAGAGAGGCTTGACCAAGAATTGAGCCAAACAGAGGCAAGTGCCTCTAATATCGGGTTCTCTGCCGACCAGCCCCCCATGGGGGACACTTCTTCTAAGGGCGGCAAGGACGCCAAGGACTCGAAAGGATTGATGGCCCCATCAAGGGTCAGCGAGAAACAAGCGCCATTATCGGCACCCTCGCACGTCGCCAAGGCTGGGAAGAGCTCTGAGAGCTTTGAAGCAGATGCGGACATTGACGGTACGTCCTCTGTACCACCTGTACCACCTGTACACATACATGCAGGATACTGACCTTGACTCAGACACCCTTGATAAGCCCTCAGCCAAATCGGAAGCCAAGCTTCGACTCTACCCCCATGTCCCGCTCGCACCTGAGATTGTGGAGAGATGGAACAAGATTCTGATGCCTCAGATTAATCACGCCCTTCGCCATTTTTATCGCAAACACCCCGAGTCGGTTGAGATCTCGCTCGAATCTGTTGGGCCGAGCCCACACAAGACCCAACCAACAGTCCTCGTTGTCTGCACTTCTGTTGGCAAGGTCCGCGCCATCCTTAAGAAGAGGATCGGCGACCTGTTTGACGAGACCACTGGTTTCGCATTAAAGGTCTGTCGCGGACATGTTATGAGATCCCGCCGGGAGCCATACTCAATCCTCCGGTCCATGGCCCGGAGAAGTGCCAAGGGAGCCGGTTTAGATGCGGAAGACGCCGACGCCATCAACCCGGAATACCAAGAACGCCCAGGGAATGGCGCAAGCATTGGGGCTTGGATTGGAGATCGTCATTTACCCCCTGTCAGCCTGGGAGGTCTTGTGATGGTGGACGACAAGCCCTACGGCATGACGGTCCACCACATGCTTGATGACCCTGACCGTGATTTTGGGGCCACCGACACCACAAGGTCTAGCGCTTTGCCCGACTTAGACTGGTACGACCAGTCTGGAGACGATACTTCCGCGGACGATGGTGATGGTTATGAGCTTTCTGATACCGAGTCAGAAGCTTATTCGGAGTCTGATATCACGAGCGATTACGATGATGATGAAGATGACGAGGACGATGAGTATAACGAGCCTGGTGACATTCCTGGGATTGAGCCTGGGTGCGGTGATGGGTACATTGTTACACAGCCTGCTTTTGATGACGTGGAAGAGGGTTTCTACCCCGACCCCGACACTCAAGATGAAGACCATCTCGACACATTTAGTGTAGGAGAAGTCTACGCTTCGAGTGGCATCCGCAGGAAGGAGGCCAACGGGCTCGTCCACGAAGTAGACTGGGCACTCTTCGAGTTCGCCCATGAGAGACTACCCGAAGACAACAATATCCCTCGCGCGCAGAGCAACTCGTCCCTGCAGAACCTGGGCCGAAATTACAAAGACGGGGCGGCCCTGCTGCGGCCGACCACCGTCGCGCCCTCCACGTCCCTCCCCGGCATGGAGGTGCAGTGCATGGCCCGGACAAGTGGCCTGCAGACCGGCAAGATCCTCCCTGCCCTCACTAGTGTCAAGATCTACGGCCGTGTCTCCCCGAGCCACACGTACCAAGTCACCAGCGTCGAGGGTCCGGAGGATGAGACGCACAAGAGGGGTGTGCCTCTTGGCATTCCAGGCGACAGCGGCGCTTGGATTGTTGATCGCAGGCACGGCCAGCTCTGTGGGCATGTCTTGGCTTGGAGTCAACGCAAGAGAGTGGCCTACATCTGCCCCATGGACGTCTTGCTTCTCGATATTGCAGAGACTCTTGACGCTCACGAGATTAAACTCCCCGGAGGCGAAGCCGTGGTGAGTCTCGGGGGTGTGCATAGCTATACCTCAAAGGACCAGCAAATGTCACAGCCAGGTGACGATGACTTGGAGGATTTGGTTGAAGAGGAGGCCGATGAGCAAGACCTCCCTCCACGACTTATCACTTCAGTAAGCACGGCAAGGGATGTCTCTGGGTCACGGAAGGGAGGCATCTCGAGCTGCAGCGTCAGCGAACGGGGATCGTCCAGCCCCATCCGACTGGAAACATCCTCCGAGCTGGGGAGCCTCTCTAACCGTCTCGACGAAATGAGCATGAGCGGCAGCTTTGGGATCGGCGTTGGTGGTTGATGGATGGCGGCGGGTCTTGCCGTCTCGGTATTTGTCTAATGCGTTTTGGATTGCTATGAAAGCGAGATGTAATAACTTCAATACCCTTGTGCGCAAAAACCTGGTTGGAAATAAGGAGAGTCAAGTAGTCCAAGATTGGTTTTGGTAGTAAACTTGAGACCGGACGAAATCGAAACGTATACAGCATCATGCCTTTGGCTTTCGCGTTACATAAAGTCATCCTCCCAGTCCTCGCCGCGGTCCTGGTTGCTCGAGCCAGCCATGTTCTCATCGGTGAAGAGATCATCGTAGGCGTGATCCTTCTGCCACTTCTTCTCCTTCCACTCCTGGGCCTGGCGGGCCTCCTCCTTTCTCTACCGAGACAAGTCAGCCATGGGTAAGCTCCGGGGTGTACTGGGGTGTACTGGGGTCATCCTCACCCTCTGCTGCTGGGCAGCCTGGTCCTGCCGACGCAGCTCCTTGAGACGGTCATCCTTCTCCTGCTTGAAGTCGGGCTTCTGCTCCACCTTTGTCTTGTTGAGGCGGTTGACGATGGGGTTCTCACGCTGCGGGACGAGCACCCTCTTGACCTGTGCAGCATGTGAGTCTGTGAACAGGGGGGAGGGGTGGTTGTGGTGATGCAGGGTTCAGTCGAGACACGCACTTTGCGTTGATCCTTGAAGCCGACCTGGCCGACAGCCATGCTGCCATCCTTTTTGAGGTTGGACCAGGGCGTGTAGATGACGGTGATGTTGTCCTTCTTGTTTCCTGATTTGTCCGTCAGAATATTGACCGGCAGCATCTCCAGGGGTTCCCTGTACCCTCGATCGAGTTCGCCTTGGTCAACTGGGCGAGATCCATGACCAGCTCCTCTGGTAGTGCATCCCATTGCTGGCCCTCCTTCATGCGGAGGTAGATATGGGCACTTGAAAGCTTATCCACGTGGAACTGAGAAGCAAGAAACCCCGGAAATCGTCAGCCCTCTGCCAGTCCCATACAGTTGACCATGCGACCTCACCCTGTTCTCCCGGTCAGCTGTCGCCGATTTCCCGAGACGAGAATCCTCACCAGACATCCTCATCCCAGCCAAACTTGATAAGGTCCTCATCTAAAACGGTTCAGCTGATGAGACAGGGCTGAGAGGTGCGGGGAGAGCATACTCTCAAACTTGTCCTTGCCGACGTAGATGAAGCCCGACGGCTCAACGACGCTGGAAGTAAAGTAGTACACCATCCTCAGGTACGAATCCTCTACCAAAGAAATGAGGGGGTGTGAGATCTCTCAGGGGGTACGAGTCTGACTTCTGACGTTGATATTTCCTTTGAAGATATCTCGTGAGAGCTGAGGGGAGGAGGGGAGAAATTTCCTGCTTTGGTGTGGGTACCTTGGTACTAACAATAAGGCCCGAGCACCCTGCTATAACCCCCTCTACAGGACGCCCGACTCAGCCCTATGCGATATTGTCGGAGTACCTCCCGGCTCCGGTAATAAATGCCGGGGATGATGGAACACGTGATATCGCGATCATCTCGTGAAACGTCCAACGTCAGTTGATGGGATGAACCATGTGAGAAGACGTTGATACGAGCTTCTAGCTGATAAGAAAGTCAACAAGTACCTCATTATTCCCTGGTTCATGCGCCGCACGCTATGAAAGTACGCCCTGGTTAGGGCAAGCCTTCTTGGGCATGTCCACGGACCGACGGTTCCGAGTCGCTTTTTAAATCGCGTTCTGCGGTTCAAAGTCAACTCGGGTTCTTCGGAGTATGAAACACGGCTCTAGTTCCAGCCGAGCCTTGCGAGACTCTCCGGATCAGGGGACACGGGTCGTCCGTTCAACCCCGGACCCGTAGGGCACATGAACAGGTTTCTCCGAGTTACATCGTTTCGGACATCGTCAACTAGCCGGCGTTGACGAATCAAGATTTGGGTATTATAAATGGGAACCTCGCAGTTCCAACAGCAACTTAGCGTACAGTTAGTGAGTTGCTGATCCTGGCTCCGTCGTGTGGTCTAAAAACTTGGTGCGGTTTTGATTGTCACTCAAGTCATTGCTTGGAGTTGTCGTTGTCGACCAGAAAAAAAGACGTCGTTCCAGCGTCTGCCAAGGCCTCTGCCTGCCCGCATCCGCAGTTTCCGCCTCTTGACTTGTGTACAAACCAACAGGGCAGATTTCAGACAAGGCTCTCTTTGGTGGGCGGAGAAGAAACAGGGCTGGGGAACAAGGCGTGGGCGTAGCGTCAAGCCAGGTTTCGCAGAGCCTCTCTAGACCGCTTGCTCAGCGCAGTGAAAGTGGGCTCCCGTGTCTTGGAGGCTAGCTCAAAATTGAACACACCCTTGAGAATGGCTTCATTTGTGCATTAATCTCATGTGGGCTTTTCGGCGATCAATATGAATATGGTAAACGCTGGCCGACTACGACATCACACATGTGCGCGCGCTGACGCAGACACACACACATTGAGACAAGTTTGTTTGTTGCTGCAATCTCCTGCAATACTAGTGTCTTCAAGCCAGTCAGCTATGACTTGTCCCTAGTGTTCCAGATCTCCCGGCCCATGTCTGCGTGTCGTGATCGGAGAGATCTGAGTCGTCAGATCCCCCAAGCTAGGCTTTTCTCTCTTTACACGACATAAGTTGAGCACATTGTAAGAATGCACTTTTTTTTGCGACCTGTTTCATAAGCTAAGAGGTGCACTTTTCGGAGTCATCACTCCGACAGATATGATATCTTAAGTTTCCTCTTTACTCACTCACTCGATCCCGGCTTCTTGCTGATCCGGCGCCTTCAACACTTGGCATCCCGTCTTTGAAGGAACACTTGTCTCCACCTGAGATCGATCATCGCTCTGCCCCCCACCCACCCTAGATTTCGAGCCCCGGATTTCGGTAATTACTGTAGTCAGCCCGGTTGCCATGTGTGTACCCATGGTTCAAGGAGACAACGCGGAGACTCCGGCCTCTTGGCGTTCAGAAGATGCCAGAGAGATATGATAGAGATCCGAAAGTGAATTTACGTAAACAGGGATCTTACAAGTACCCCGAAAATTTTCGGGGCTTCTGTTGGCTGTGCTTAGTTTGACCTGAAGTTCTGTATCATGGGTTGTCTAAACCGGCATCAAGGCACGCGCGGTGTTGAGTCAAGTGCAACGTGACATCTGATTTGACAAAGTGCAAGCTTCGCAAAGCTGCCTGTATTGGGACATTTTGTTTCTAATTAGCTGCTGGGTCAAAATCAACTATTGTTTGATACTAATAAATCGCCGTGACTGAGCTCGTTCAATTAGAGGTCTAGATGGCGTCTAGAAAGATCCATTGGCCAGGTATTTTGCCCCAATGTATTCGGCCAAGCTTACCAAAATAGTCTGATAGAGCTAAGGAAAAGTCACGATAAAGCTATACCCAACTTGTAACTTTACGAGTTACGGGAAAGCAATGTTCGCTCAAGCGCAAGCCATGGCCCACGCTCTGGGTGCGGACGCTAGAGGGAAGCAAAGACCAGACAAAGGCCCCGAGGCAAATGGGCAATGGCGCTTCGGGAAGAAGCCATCCGGAACAAAAGAAACGTCTAGAGCAAAGGCCTTGTTATTGGACTAGCTAACGCGGTGGGCGGCCGAAAGAGCCCAGACCAGGGTCCCGTAGATAACCACCAACAGGCATGTCCGTGACCCTGCGTGATATAGCTCACGATGCGGGAGACCGGGGGCCGCCCGGGGGGTTCAGTCCAGTGGGGAGACAGAGGGGCAGCATGAGCAGCAGCACACACACCCCCAGCGACGGAGGCTTGTGAGGTAAGGCTTTGACAGGACACACGCACTGCACGCACGCACCGAGGGGCTTGGGCAGGCTCCGCTCTTTGCCAGACGCTGCTGTCAGATCAATCAATGGACGAGGCAACCTGTCAGCTGCCGGAGGAGGCTTGCAGATGTGCAGAAGCCATGTCTCAGAATCGCACGCTCGCTCCCGGACGAATCGCCGGGCCTCTTACTGGATTGGGAACGGGGCCATCAGAGAAACCATTGTAGATGCGAGTTTCTTTGTTTCGTTCTTTGTTTCCTTGTTATTCACTTTGCACAGTCATTCCCTCACGATGAGTGGCTGCTAAATACAGTCACGGTCAACACGCCAAGACAAGAAATGTCTTCAGCCAACACTTCGGACTACCACATACAGTACATACACTTCTGCTTGGGGCTTGTGCGACCTGGAAGCCGTTTTCATCTTAGTTTCCTTCTTTTTTTCATTTCATTGCCCCTTTTGCCAAGCAATCCACCGACTGATCCCGTAACCTAATCAGGACGTTTTGCCCCTCTGACCCTCTTCTAGCCCTTGACGAGATCTCCCACCTCTGGTATACCCATGATTATATCCTCATGATGCCATCCATGGGGCACAGATCCCTCCGCATCGAGTTTAGGCTTTTAAACATGCCGAGTGGCGTCATAAGGGTCCCCGGCTCAGGCAAGCTTCAAGGAACCGTCACCGGTCCTGATGCACGTATGAGCCAGCGGTGCCGCCCCCCTGTTCTGTCCATCACACAACTGGTCTACGGATTGGCCACTCGGGCCCATTGGCACCGAGGCCCGGTTATGCGGAATTATTTGCGTCTTCTATTTCCCTTAGCCGAGTCCCACGGTGCCATTCAGCGCCTAACGGTAATGGGAGACCTTCTCCGGGCTCGAGGACCGTAAAGAGTGGCTTTATGATTTTTTCGACCTCTGATGCGTGATTATCACGGCCAAGAGGCGAGTGTCTTTGCCTGGAGCGGTTACTGAGACTGAAAGACTTTCTTAAAACGGCACTTGGAGATGCCTTGCCCTTTGCTCTACTGTAAACCTATGATATGATGCCCGAGGTTTCCCACCTCCATAACTTGACAGCAAAACCCTCAAGTTTCCCTTTCCATGCGCCGCCGCTAGAAATAGAATACCAGTCTACACCGAGACCCTTTCCCCCGTCCCAGAAATCCTCGTTTATTCTCATGTATCCTCTCGACTTCTTGCCTGTATCAGCAAGAGGGGGTGGCCGGTGTCAAGGCACGTTGCATCATCTCCTCGGGCAGTTCCCGCTGCATGATATGATGATGCCAATGCTACTGCTGCTGCACCAGAGTGGAGAGAGAAGCAAGATGTTTTGAACACCGACAGCCTGCAGGCGGCTGTATCACACAATACTCCGAGTGGCTGCCGCTTGTGTCAGTTAGGCTATCAATCTTTGAATCTTGCTAGGCTCTCCCACTTACAAGGACACCCTAAGAAGTTCAGCCTTCGGTAACAACGATATGATTGCTGTTGACCTCGGCGCTGAGTGTAGCCGCGTTGTAGTCCTGCCCGGGGGCCTTGTAAACGTCCACCCTGATATAGTATGTCCCCGGGTAGGCGATATAGAGGTCGGCAAAGTGGAAGGAGAGGTCAGTTCCCGAGCTCCCACCGGCCTCGACACCCGTGACAGTGGTGTTGCCCAAGAGGGCCCCTTCGACCATGACCCCGTCGCTCCCCATCAGGATGGCCATGGCGAAGTAGCTCGACCTTGTGGACCTTGACTTGGACGTGAACCGGGCAACCAGGGGCGGGTACAGTATCGTCGAAACCGCGGTCCACGGAGGAGGTTGAGATGTGATGCTGAGGTTCGGCATGCCGTGAGACTTGATGTGCTGCTACTGCTGCTATTCGATTCAAAGGTGATAGGCATGGCACTGATATGCCGTATCAACAAATGTCGTCGGCTTCGAGCATATTCGGGTGAGAAGGGTCGATATATACCCCATCGAGGTGTGCGAGTCGTCCACACGGTTTGCTCCCGAGCATGAGAGATACCCGCCGACCGGGAGGAGAGGTGCCTTTACGGATGGATTGACTTGAAGATGGTCCAACTGGACGAACGATTCGTCCAAACCCCCGACCAGAGCCGGCGTCTCACCTGTCAGGGATAGGGCAACGTCTAGGAAGCGCGGAGGAACGAGATGAACGGGACGACATGCACCGGGGGGTACCTGTTCAGCAGGATCGGAAGAAGCCACGCGGCTAAGATCTGCCCAAGGGTCTGGGGAGGGAGGGGGAGGGGTTTCGGAGTTGGAAAGAAAGACAAGACTTGGTTCGGCAGTCAAAGTAGAAAAAGAAAAAAAAGGGACAAAAAATCTCTAGAGCCAACGGCTGAAGGGGTGGTTCAGGCAGGCAGAGAGACAGAGATGTCGCAACGGGCGTTGACAGCCTCGCTCGGTGGAAGCTTGCAGCGGGAAATGTAACAACGGTCAAGGGCAGCCGAGGACAGGCGACGAGTCGGGAGACAAAGCGAGACTCAGGGCTCACCAAGTGTGGATGTGTAAAGTGCGATTCGATTGCCAGAGAGAGGAGGAGGAAGAGGAAGAGAGAGAGAGAAGGAGAAGGAGACAAGGCCCTTGCTGAAAACACAAGTCGATCCCTGCAACCCTAGGGAATCCCTGTGACTATCAGAGAGAGAGACGCATAACACTGCCTGTGTCTGTCTGTCTGTTTATACATAGGTTACGTAGTATTTCAGAAGAAAAAGGTCGGCGACCATTGAAGCCACTGAGAAAGAGCCTCTCAAACAGCCATTCAGAGATTGTAGACCGACATGCCGGGTTCGCCGCCAAGACGGACGCCCTCTGTGACGTTCTGTTGAAGTGTAGGTAAGCGATGGCGCTGGCTGGGATTTGCTTTTGTGCATGTGTGAGTGGATTGTGTGTGGTAGTGCCACTCACTGCACTGGGCTTATTAGCACCAGCCCAGTCTCCTTCTGGGTCCCCTCACCTCTTTTGCTTCTTTCTCCTTGGCAAGGCTTCTCCCCTTCTCTGGCTGGGCCGTTGGTCTCGTCTAGAGGAATGTGTCAATAGACCCAAGACTGTGGCACCGACCCTGATCAGTAATCACGCTACGTTAGCCTGATCGTCGTCGAACTGGGGGTGCGGTCCCTTCCTTCGGACATGACGATCTCTTGACTTTTTGTCTTGGATGATGAACGGGCCGTGGATAAGTAAATTACACGTCTCTTTTTACCCCTTGTTGACAAACCCCACGTGTGGATGGGCAAGTTAAAAACGCACTCTTTTTTTCCCCTCTTGACCGCGGTAACCCAGATGGCAATTCTCTGTTATAGGTGGTAGGGTTAATAATACTCGTCTATTCGGCGTAGCAACGCTGCTTCTGCAAGGGTGGGAGGGCAAGCCACGTCGTGATGGTTTCTAGAAAAAAGAAAAAGGGCTCAACGTCATAGCCCGGGCTAAATGCCAGGGGTTTCTTTTCCCATTCAAGGCTAAGTCTTCTTTCTCGAAGAGAGCCTCTCCTCTTCTGGCCGTTTACACGGGCGGCGGCTAACTATTGGAAGTTCGAGTCAAACAGAGAGGGGCTCTATCTGCGTCGGCCTCATTGCCGACTGGTGGCGAGCTGACGATGCGGGCTTGCAAGGAGCAGTGCTCGTCTAGTTTCAATCATTGTTGCTATGTAAAAATGGAGAGACAAGACAGCTCAGCTAGACAGGTAGACAAGGTGTCGCGGGCCAGCCTCCACGCGTCATGCGTCTTGAACGCGTGCATAAAGAAAAAAGGCCAGGTTCAGGTCCCCCCCCTTCTCCAAAAACCCAGTTTCCCATGCCCGGTAATACGTAGGGCGTCAACCAGACTCCTGGTTATTAGCGTCGACGTTTCTTGTCCCATCTGGCAGCTAGTGTGGCCTCCCCCCCGGGGAATTGACGTTGGTGAGACAACGATCTTCAACAAGGGACCCCTCTGCTTTGCAGTAATGGGTGGTGGTCCAAGTTTGAACCGTGTGGTCCCCCTGTCCTGTCCCCTTGAGTTTGCGCGTCGTAGATCTTCTCGACACCCCCTTTTTCCGTTTCTGGACACCCTTAAAGGGGGGTGGATCATGGTAGCATCGAGAGGGCATCCACTAGGTGAGTCTCAGCTGTTTACCGGTCAAGAAGCTCTATCCTGCGCTGTCTCTGTCTAGAAAGTCACTCATGTGTGTGCATTGTCGTGTGCGCGTGTCTCCTCTACATGAAGCCAGCCAGCAACGTTGCCCATGTCCCAGCAGCTCCCTTGCGTCCTTGGTCGTCCGCAGCCCCTAACGTAGTCTTGGACGTGGGACCTGAACCGACATGTGTGGACCACTTAACCCCCCGGCTGTCAGCCGCGGACGCTCGGGCTGGCTGACCTTGGCCCTCTTTCTCCAGGCCTCTGGATCGCGCCATGGGCGATTCTAGCTAGCGAAGGCCTTAGCGGATGCAAGACAGAGATTCCATGGCTCCCAATGACGTCGATGCGACGGATGGGACGGGGAGAGACAAGGAGAACGAGAAACGAAAGCGAGAGACAAGAAGAGAAGTACGTACAGTTTTTCTCTTCTCTCCCCCTAGCCTCAAAGGGGGAGAAACAGGATCCTACACTCCCACCCCCTGCCAAAACTGCCTGATAATCAAGCAACGGCCCGCTCCCATTTGCCCGAGACCTCTGGGAAGCCAGGAATGCTGCGAGTGGAAGAGAGGTCCTGAATGGGCTTCTGGCCCTGTGGCACCACGCGTTATTCCTGTCGCGGGCTAGACTAGGCCATTGTTCGTGGCCCATGGATGGAGCGGAACCCCCGTTCCCTTTGTCATGGGATGGAGCCAAGCTAAATGGATCGAGTTTTTTGCTGCTGCCTGCCCTGAGGGTAAGACCTCGAAGGCTCCGCGGAATTGTACGTGTATCTCCCACCTGACTCAGCCCTGTGTAAGTGCTTGTCCTTCTCAAACAATGGATCCATGGTGAGCATTGTCCGTCTGGTTCCCCCCCGTTCAGAGAGCCTAGACCATGAGAGAGTGCTTTGAAGGACCCAAAGAAACTAGCATGATCGGCTGAGACAGCTGTTAGACGTGGGGGGGAGTGACAGAGTCCCTCCCGTCTTTACTCTCTCTGTCACATCTCATCCAGTCAGGATCACACCAGCACGCAGACGCGTCTGCGCAGTCCAAAGCCGCGGTTCCCGCACTAGAGCAAAGAAGGGCAGATGTAGGGCTTGGGAGAGAACGGACTTGGGGGTGAGAGGAGACGTAATAGTGATTTGTATGTTCCCCCCTCCTCTCTGGCAATCTCGACCATGTCTCCCCCCAGTCTCTGATGACAGACTCATGCATGTCGTCCTGCAATCGGAGTCTCCTGTCGATGTCTGTCTCTCGAACCAACCGTCCCTACCCTTGAGAGTCCTCGTCAGCGTTCCTTCCCTCTGCTCATTAAACATGCGAGTCACATGATACCCGTTAACCGATCCCACAGGCCCAGTTATCCGAACCTCCTCCAACTCCTCCACGGTCCCACGGGTTCCAGCACGCCGGTGCTGCTTCTTTTCCAGGCTCCAAAAGAGGCATTACATCGCCGGTTACTTCTCTGCTCGGCGCCGCGGGAATTTGGGTCCAGAGGTCGCATGGTTACATTCATCGCCCAGCTGGGCCAGCCCTGATGCGGACAGCTGAGAAGGGACAACACGGCAAGGCCTATTCAGGGCATTCTTGGACACCTCTCGGTCGGGCCAGGGTCGGGGTTGGCGATGAGCTGACTGCTGCCTAACAAGCTGGATAATCAGATCAAGACCTTGCTGTGACCAACCTGAAGCAGCAGGGAACATCGAGAAGTTTCCCGCGGTATCGCTCCTCTTCCGGTCTGCCGCCACCCTCGGTTAACCCAAACGACCTTTCGTGCTTGGGAAAACTCCAGGACGCTGCCAGAAGATTCCGCTATACAGATCCGAGACGATACCAAGCATATATCCCCGTCGATAAATCCGGGATACAACTCGCCATGGCCTAGCGTTGCGTGTCTGCGTGAGCCGCAAGCAGCAGTTGCTTTTGAGAGAGAAAAATATGCGGCTCCAAAGTCGTGTCTCCGTTGGAAGCCTGTCGACGACATACTCGTGTAACCAACCCGCCCCCTTCCGCCGAGTCGTCAGCCAACAGATTCCTGCACCACATGTACGTCCTGCGTCTGCAAAGGAGGGCCTCTCGATTCTGCCTGCCTGTTGGCCTTTGGTTTCATTGGACAGAGAACTTGTTTCAATGAGGGAACACCCCCGTGGTTGGTTGATTTAACCGGGCCGAAAGAGCCTTGGGGTTGTTGAGCACATTTACAGCACAGGAATGGAATTTCCTCGACTTGACGAAGCAGGCTCGGCAAGACGATTTAGCAAAACCTGACGCCTCTTTGGAGGCAGTTGAAGGTTGGTTTTGCTAACTCGCTAGTGAAAGTGCTCTGATACTTCTTCGATCACTTTCCAAGCCCCGATGCCTCATACACTCCTGACTCGAGGGGACACCGATCGATTCCTTCTCCCCGTTAACTGAGACAAGGCTCTGTGTTGTCACGGTGTTGTCACGGTGTTGTCACGGTCACGTCGTGTGGATCTCCAAAGCTTGGCGTGAATATGACCATCATATCGAACCTATGGGGAAATGCATGCCTACCAGACTAACAGACAAGCTCGGCCTGATTCGACCGCTTCTGGGCCAAATCTGAGACAGGTGGAACGAATCGAGTGTCTGCCGGTCAAGCCATGCCGCTGTGTGGTTCAAAACAATCGACATGTCAACCGCGAGGCTTTTCCAGAGTAATGGTATCATCACCATGATGGAACCTCGATGAGCCCACTTACGAACCGGCATGACATAGAAGACCCTCCTGTCGATAACAAGACGATCAGAAGTTTCAGAAATAGTTACCGGCGAGCAAAAAACTTGATTTTAGGCTGATCTTGATCTTTAGTGACGTTGGTTGGGGATAGTTCAAAACCCCCATCTTTTGTGTGCCACCACAGTCACCGACCACACCAACAGATTTGCAAAGTTGCAATTTACAGACAACGCCCTCGCCGACGATGACGAAGTCAACCAAGACAATTGCGGGTAGTGCCGTCGGGAGATTGAGATGGTGTGTCGACGTCTCCGGATACTCAAAGCCCCCACAAAGTCCCAAATCGGATCGCGATGCATAGACCTCACACAGCCCTTTTCAGATGGGCCGGCTCGAGTTCAACTACGATCAGCAAATGTGGCAGAAGTCTGATAGGTTCGCTGGTGGCTTCGGTGTCCGTCGGTCGGCGGATCCCGCGTTCTATATATCGCAAGGATCAGCGGTGTTCTCAGGCAATGTTGCAGCAGCAATCTTGACGTGCGGATGCAAGGGTCAAGAGATTTAATAAAGACGAGGGAAGACCCTCTGGATGAAACCAGAAAAGCTCGACCAGCCGAATCTGCGTCGTGAGTCCTTCCCTGCCTTGGCTTTTGATGCATCTATACAACGCACCCCTCGAGACCATTCTTCATCCCCAGCAGCCCGTCACATGAAGGAGGAACATGTTTGATTTGTGAGGCCCGACCAGGCCGTGCAAGAGGCTCTCTTTGGCGCCTTCGACTGACCCGTCGTCATCCGGAGGCATCCCCAGGGTTCCCGTGGGGGATTTTTGACTTGTTACATCGCTTGCAGCGTCTTTTGGTCTTTTCTCACATCTTTTTTGCCTGCCGGCCCATATCTCGGAGGAACCAACAACGGGTTTAGCCATGCGAGTCGAGACCATTCCACTCGTGCGCCGTGCTTAGACTTGCCCGTTTGCGACCGTGCCCGCGTCATAGTTTCAAGCAGGGTCTGAAACACGGAACGTGACTGAGAGCAAAGAGAGCTTCTTCGCATGCCAGACTCTGAGTGACAATTTAGATGGTCTAGATTGGTTATTGGAAGATATAAAAGCTGGAATAGCTGCCCTTTTAACGTGGGACTTGTCGTCTTTTCTCATGTTGCATTCGCCAAGATTAAGTTGCTTACCCTAGACATCATGTCCGAAATAGGCAGTTCGACGCCATCGAGGTCCACAAATAACTTCGCCCTTTCAACAACATTCCAACCTCGACGCGCTGCGATACTCAGTGAATTCTCTGGCATTGGCGAGGCATGTACGCACCATAGAACCCGTCGCGATAGACTCAATGCCTCTTGCCCTTTCGGATAGCCTTCACAGCTCGTAAAGCGGCCTCATCAACCGACCAACCATGTCAGCTGCTCCGCGCCGCTCCCAGAGCCCCTTCCGGGATGCCTCGGAGACGACCCCTCTCCTCGGGGACGGCCCAGAAGTCGACACCGAGGCCTCCACTCTCATTGGTACTGCGACTCCCACCGTCCGCTCCGGCGCCGGTACTCCCGGACCCGGCGACGATGCGCACCCGGAGGTCAAGCCGGGAAAGCCGCTGCCGAAACTTCAGATCTTCCTCCTCTGCTACGCCCGGATGACAGAGCCCATCGCCTTCTTCTGCATCTTTCCCTTCATTGCCGAGATGGTCCAGCGGAATGGAAGCCTACCCAAGTCTGACGTGGGCTTCTACAGCGGCCTGATCGAGTCTTTGTTCTCAGCAACCCAGATGCTGGTGCTCATCAGCTGGGGCCGTCTCGCAGACCGTATCGGCCGCAAGCCCATCCTCGTCTTGACCCTCGTCGGCACAGCCGTTGGCCCGGCGCTCTTTGGCATGGCAAAGACTCTTCCGCAGATGATTCTCTTCCGGTGCTTGGCGGGTGTCTTTTCAGGATCCAGTCTTGTTATTCGGACTATGATCTCGGAGCATAGCACGCCTGAGACGCAGGCGCGTGCCTTTAGTTGGTTTGCTTTTGCTGGAAACTTGGGACTATTCATTGGGCCCATCATTGGCGGTGCTCTGGCGAATCCGGCAACTCAGTATCCCGGAAGCTTTGGGCACAACAAGTTCCTCCTCGAGTATCCCTACGCTCTTCCAGGGTTTGTCACTGGTGTCATCAGCGCTACGAGTGCCCTCACAAGCGCCCTCTTCCTCAAGGAGACGCTCAAAAAACAAGGCACGGACGAGATTTCCCACCGAGAAATCACATCCTCAAAACCTCCCCTGTCAACATGGGAACTCCTCAAAGCCCCTGGCGTTGGCATTGTTCTCTGGGTCTACGGCCACGTCATGTTCCTCGCCTTTGCCTTTACAGCCATCATGCCGGTTGTACTCTACACACCCATCGACATGGGCGGCGTCGAGTTTGACTCTTTCAAGATCTCCATGTACATGGCCCTCCAGGGAGCAGCCCAAGCCATGTGGCTGGTCTTGGCGTTTCCCATGCTGCAGCACCGTTTCGGCACGAAGAATGTTATGAAGATGTGCGGATTTGCATACCCCTTCTTCTTTGCTGGGTATATTCTTCTCAACACACTGCTTCGGGCGAACACACATTTTACGACGGTCCTGTTTTGGACGTTTGGAGCCGTTGTCGCTATTATTGGCCCTGGTGTGTCGATGGCGTTCACAGGCGTGCAGCTTGCTCTCAATGATGCTGCCCCTGACTCTCATGTCTTGGGAACTCTCAACGCCCTAGCTCTGACCTTGTCAAGTGGTATTCGGTCGATTGTGCCAGGTGCTGCTACAGCCATCTATGCTGTTGGAGTTCGAGGTCAGATTCTTTGGGGTCATCTCGCATGGTTTATTCTGGTTCCCCTGGCCGCGGCGTTTGCTATTGCTTGCGAGTATCTGCCCGAGGGCAGACGGCCCACAAAGGACGACGACGAGAACGAAGAAAACGAAGCTTGATCTTCGTTTGCTGGCCTGGACTTGATATTTCAACAAAGCGCACGATTAGGCTTGGCGAACTTTATACGTTATGAGGGAGAGGGTGCGGTTGACCAGAGTGCCTCTTTTATTGTATAGATGGCATGAAAAGGGTAGACCCGATGCTGGAAGCTACCTCGAGCGAGGTTAGAAATCTTGGGATGCTCGACTGGATCAGGCATTAGGTGAGCTCTCTTGGTTTGGGCTGGTTTCAAACAAACGGCGACTCAGGGGGAAAGACATGGACTGTACAACTTTTTGCATTCAAGAAACGAGCAGGAAAAGACTCCAGGAAGTTCTCGTTTATGCCACAGTTTACTTTTACGCTCCAACGGCGTGGGGATGCCTGAGAATTCTAAACTGATTGTGTTTGTACAAAGAATGATGTGAGTGGCGATAGTCTTGGCAAGCTAAATTATCTCACGGATAGAATATAGGGGTTTTTAGATCAGCTGATATTCAACCATGAGATTTTCTCTGGTACACTTCCTGGCCGATGCCAAGCTTGTAGACACTATTCTCTGTTTTATTGTCCTGTTGTGTTACCAAGTTTTGGTGTTTGTTGCATGGCAGACGAATGTGAGAGCTTCAGAACATTTTTGCACCAAGACAGCTTGCTTCGTCTTTTTCACATACTAACGACCTCAAACTAGTCCCTTGAGAGATGGAGGTGTCTTTGAAGTTACTTCAGATTAAAATTGTAGTAGGGGCATGCGGGTCATGAAGCTTACAGATGGGATATTGCCGAATTCTTGCTGGTTGGAAAGGAACCAACACCTTCATCACCGCGACCTTTTCTGGAATTGATAAGCTACAGCTCCCCATGGAATGATTAAACGAATACAGATTCCCTAGACATAGAACTTGGATACTGGGCCTGGAGTGTGCAAGGTATGGCTTTGCCACCACCCTTCGCCTGTAGGGGAGATCGTTGTTCTGGAAAGCTGCGACCCAGAGAGCCTCATCATTTTTTCATGTTGGCTGTCTATTTACTAGATTTATATTCTAATACCATAGTTTGTTTTGTCTCACTTGTTAATACGCCAGAAAGCATACCTCAGTCCCGTCAAATAGCAAATCTGTTCAAAATAGGTGCACCCGATACAGTCAGTATAGTTTGTGTAGGTCATTGTCCCTTCGCCTACGGCGATTCCCTGAAGATGGCGACAAGGCTTACCCAAGCTTATTCTACCCAAGTCAGGTTAGTCGAGGTAGAAGACATACCAACCTGCTGCCTAATGGGTCCTCGTGCTCCTGCGTTTTCCCAAGGTCCGCGGACTTTGACCAGCTAACAGAACAGTGTCACATGCTACGAGATGTGTGACCGCATCGATAAGTAGAAGCAGCTGCAGCGCCTTTGTTCGGTAGTCATGCAAGGCATGGATGCTGTTTTACACATCGGCCGTCCTGACTTGCACTGCGTCTGGGGTAACACGCCTCCATCCCGTGTAGGACGACGATAAGCTCCAGCCAACGGTCAAGATAAAGGATGCAAAGGACCGCTCCCCAAACCAGTTTGAGTAGCAAGCCGAAGTTTCGCTGGTGGTGTTTTTAAGGCCATGCGACGGCCCATAGACCGTCTACGCACCTAGTTATGCATGACTGCAGGACGAGTTGTGAAATCCTCAACTACGTATGGTGGCCTCTTATAGTAATCTTAAGAGATGAAGAGCTGAGCCTTGCAAGGTTTCTTAAAGTCCTTTGCAATGATTTATTTAACCCTTATGTTGAGTCGTTTTAAACCGGCATCAATTGCCTGGGATGGTCAATTGACTGTGAAGTGACTGTGAAAAGCCGACATGACAATTCTCATACGAAAAGCTATGATGGATCATGTACCCCATGTTTGCTGAAACGTAGCGATAACAAATAATCCCTGCAAGAGGATTAAAGAAGCTGGGTCACAGGTACACAGCCGCCGTTGTCGGATGTCGGAGTCGGAATAAAGCTCAACGGCCAAGCCGAGGCCTGTCGTCACACCACGTTGAGGCACTCACCACGGGCAACGACATGTCAAAAACAAGGTGAAGCGTGGGTTTACCTTGTCTTCTTTAAAGAAAGATGAATGATCCAACAGCTGCCCAGTGAAAGCAATGCAAGCATCTCCTGTTGTGCAAATGGGGAGAACCAACTGTCGTCTCGCCAACGTCGGGTCTTGGCCAATCAAGAAGCGACTTCTAAAAATTGCATCTGCTGGTTAACGAACGAGTCGTGGGGCCAACAAACCTACGTGTACAAACTCGTGCATAGCGTAGCGTCCCGGCGGTTGCTGGATACGAGGCTCAGCTTGGTACAACACGGGAGTTTGTGCATGCTTAGTCTTCAACACAATAGCCACTGGATTTTGAGCCTCTTGAAGGTTTGTTTCTATAACTGTTTGTGTGGGATGGTCAGATCATGGTATCCTTGCTTACTACTGTGTCATGGCTGCCACTGTCTCCTGTCGATCGTGGGGCAAAAAAAGTTCTGACAGAAGATTGAGATGCAGGGGAACATTGTCAGAAGGATTCAATTCTCTTGAAACTCGGAATTAAAGAAGGAATTGGCTATCGGGTCCCCGCCTCGCCGTGGTTACTCAACATGGACACCTTGACGGGAGGGAAGGATTCTCGTTGATTTGAGGCACTGTAATTGAAACGATGGGATACCAACTGCTGATAATTCCGCAATCACCTCATGCGGCTCTCCTCTTTTTACTCCAGCAACCGGCGATGAGTTGTGCGGTGTCGTCATGGCTCTCCCGCCAAGACCCTTTCATATGGGGCCACTGGGTCTTTTTCAACAAGTCAACTTTGAGGGATCCTGTCTATATACAGTACGTTTCAAAGCTCGCTTCCAGGCAGAGAAAGCCGGTCTGCCGGAGCTACTGGAAAACATTCCCCTGCAATCTCGTTCGTGTTGGCGACCAAGGCGCTTGACAATGTCCACTCTCATGCATGAAGAGATATCCACGCCTCAGCTCGGGGTGGTCGCCCTAAATCCCCGGCGTTGTCGATGGCGACGGGGGGCCTTGATCATGGGTCCCGATGATCGTATATAGCCTCCGTCCGGCTGGTCTACCCGCTGTCCGTTTTACCCTCCATCTCGTATCTTCTCATCGTGATTGCGGGGAGGCTTAATTCTTGATCATGCGCTTGTATTCGCTCGTATGGCTCTTTGCCGCGGCGGCTAGTGCGGTCGACAACAAGCATATCGGCATTAAAAAGACATCTTCTCGACTTCCGGGCGCCTACATCTTTGAGTTTGAAGATGATAATGTATGTTGATCGAATTGAGCTCAGGGTATCGCCACTCACAAGATCCAGGACTGTTCAGACTTTTACGCCAAGGCTTCCAAACATGGAACCACGCGGATGCAGTACGATTACAAGCTCTTCAAGGGTGCTTCGATTCAGTTCAACGATGTTGATCATGCGGAGGATCTGGCTGTCATGATGACCAAGATGCCGGCTGTCAAGCGGAGCTGGCCGGTCAAGATGATCAGCCTACCGACACCAGAGGTTCATTGGAAGGGCACACCGGGCAGGGACTACTCGGCCATTCAAAAGAGAGACATTTATGGGAGGGATACAACGAACGACACATTTTCGCCGCATGTCATGACTCAGGTTGACAAGTTGCGAGCTGAGGGAGCGACAGGCAAGGGCATCAAAGTTGCCCTCGTCGATAGTGGTGTAAGTTACTGCTAACAACTCGGCCATTGTAGTCAGCTGACTGGTGATATAGGTTGACTACACACATCCAGCTCTAGGAGGATGCTTTGGCCCTGGCTGTCTTGTGTCCTTCGGAACTGACCTCGTCGGTGACACCTACAACGGCAAGAACGCAGCAACCCCAGATGACGATCCGCAAGATTGCCAAGGACACGGAACTCACACTGCAGGAACCCTCGCGGCGCAGGCCAACTCGATGGGCTTCACTGGAGCCGCTCCGGGTGTCACCATCGGCGCGTACCGAGCGTTCGGCTGCAAGGGCGAGTCCGGCAACGACATTCTCATCGCCGCTTTCAACAGAGCTTTTGAAGATGGTGCGGATATCATCTCGGCGTCTATCGGAGGACCTGCCGGTTGGTCTGAGGACCCGTGGGCTGTGGCCGTCTCTCGAATTGTCGATCAAGGAGTACCGTGTATCCTGTCAGCTGGCAACGCTGGTGAAGCTGGTTTGTTCTATGCGAATACAGCCGGCAACGGAAAGCATGTGACAGCTGTTGCCTCGTTTGATAACACGAAATCACTAGCCCTATTCAACGTCTCGCACTATACCGTCAACGACGGCCCAAAACACGAGTTTGGATCCCTAGCCGGGGCACCAGACGCTTGGAAGGGCGTCAAGCTACCGGTGTGGGCTCTCAACTACAACACCACCGTTGCCGACGACGCCTGCAACCCCTTACCGGCAAACACGCCTAATCTCAGCAAGTACATTGTGCTCATTCGAAGGGGCACGTGCACATTTGAAGTCAAGGCTACCAACTTGGCCAAGTTTGGAGCCCAGTACATGATGATCTACAGTGACCTGGAGAGACTGATGCCTTATGACGTTTCAATGGTCAAGGGCATCAAAGCTGCGGCTATCGTCTCGCCATCACAAGGTGTGGAGTGGATGAAGCATCTTGGCAAGGGAGAAAAGGTTGTGTTGGAAATGTCAGATGGTAGTGACGGAAACGTCATGCTCCAAGAGACTGTCAATAACATTACAGCTGGTGCTGTCAGCGCTTTTACATCTTGGGGTCCGACGTGGGAGATGGACGTCAAGCCACAGTTTGGCGCCCCCGGAGGTGAGATTCTCTCTACTTATCCCAGAGACCAGGGCAGTTTCGCTGTTTTGTCTGGTACGTCGATGGCGACGCCCCTTTTGGCAGGTATCGTGGCCCTCATCGCCGAGGTCCGAGGAACACTAGATCCCATCTTCATCGAAAACCTCCTTTCTTCCACCGCGAAGCCGCAGCTCTTCAACGACGGAAAAGCATTTTACAGATTTTTAGCTCCTGTTCCTCAGCAGGGTGGCGGTATCGTGCAGGCTCACGATGCTGCCCACTCCAAGATTATCCTGAGTCCCTCGAGTCTCTCATTCAATGATACGGACCACTTTGTCGAATCTCTCAACTTTACCCTCAAGAACACTGGACGCGAAGAGGTCGAGTTTCAGATTTCGCATGTTCCCGCAGTTACCATGTATACGCTTGCAAAGGGTTACATGTATCCTGATGGATTTCCCAACGATTTCGCCAACGAGCAGGCCAGCGTCAGGTTCAGCGAGTCCAAGGTGTCCATCTCTCCAGGAGAGAGCATCGTTATCGAGGTGCTCCCCACTCCACCCCAAGGCGTCGATGCGAAGCGTCTCCCCGTTTGGTCTGGCTACGTAGCCATCAACGGCACAGACGGAAGCGCTCTCTCCCTCCCTTATCAAGGCCTCACCGGCTCCCTGCACGACTCCCCAGTCCTCGGCCCCAACGACACATGGATCACATCATCAACCGATGAAAACTTCTTTCCAGCCAAGGCAAACAAGACGTGGATCCTCCCCAAGGCTGGCACAGCCAACAACCAGACGGACGAGCTCCCAGCGATAGTCTGGTTCTTGGCCCTCGGCACTGCCAAGCTGCACGGCGACATCATCCCCGTGACAACGGACAAGTCGTCCTCGACCGGAAAGGCCCGAGTCATCGGCGAGCCCGTCAACTTTCCCCTCCTGTGGAACCCCATGGGTCGCAACTCGCAGCCCTTTACGGGAGAGCTAGCAGGAGGTGGCTTTGCTCCTGCGGGCATGTACGTGGTTCGGTATAGGGCGTTGAGAATATTTGGAAATGAAGAGGATGAGAAAGATTGGGATGAATCGTACTCGCCGCCATTTGCGATAGAGTACGCGAAATAATGTGATTGTAGAATTAAAGAAAAGGTTACCGGTTTATGTATTGGATAACGAGGGTTAGAAGCTTGGAAACATATTGGCATAATGAAGCATAGAATAGTTTTAGATTTGAAAGTAAGCCAAGAGAGTTAGACATGAGTTTATATTATAGTCAAATATTAGTTGATCCAACAAACCTCATCTTCTCGCAACAAAAGTTGGTGTATCAAGCTCTGTGCTGGCAAGCCCGCAATCTGACCATGGTGGTTGACAGGTTCTCGTAGATGTGCAGGCTTGGAATTGGCATGCCGCAAAGGAGTACCCAAGGACAAATATCCTCATCAATACTGTTGAAAATTTAATAAAATGGCAGTCTTGGAGCAAGAACCGATCCAGGGCACCGTCGTGGCCGAGACCCTTCGGTCATACCTCCGGACCCCACCCCGGGAGGACTCTGTCATGCCCCTTTTCTGATTGGCCAGTAGCTCCGATGGCAGACGCACATGCTACGGCGGTCGAAGATGGGAGAATTTGACATGGCATTAATCGAAGTACATAAAGAAGGATTTTCTCTTCTATCTTGAGACCATACAGCATCAATCTTGGTCCTCGTTGACAGTAGCAATACCATCTTGAGCAATCGACAATCCTACGAATACCTTCAACATCTCCCAGAATGCCACCCGAAGCATCATCACCAACGAAACAAGAATCTTCCCCCATGGACGACCTCGAGAACAATTCAACACAATCCAAAAAGAATGCATCAGCCTTCAAATCCCTCGGATGGCTCGACCGCTTCCTCGCCCTCTGGATCCTCCTCGCCATGGCGGTAGGCATCATCCTGGGCAACTTTGTGCCCTCGACAGGTCCAGCACTGGAAAAGGGCAAGTTTGTCGGCGTCTCGGTGCCAATAGGTAAGATATTTCTGTCGAGGTCCGTATGTGGAAACTGACGACCCAAGCGGTTGGCCTTCTCGTCATGATGTATCCCATTCTTTGCAAGGTGCGGTACGAGTGTCTTCATGAGATCTTTGCCCAGCGGGATATCTGGAGGCAGATACTCTTCAGTATAATCATTAACTGGATCGTTGCGCCTTTCCTCATGGTATGTTTCTTCCTCACACCCATCGTCAAATATCATTTCGCCTCTAAAAAGGGTATCAACATGATGGACAAGAACCTGGATCCGTACTTGTGCTAACTCGAACAGCTTGGCCTAGCATGGGCATTTCTTCCAGATAAACCCGAACTCCGCATCGGTCTCATCCTCGTAGGCCTAGCAAGATGCATCGCCATGGTCCTGATCTGGAACGGCCTCGCAGGCGGTGACAGTGAATACTGCGCCATCCTCGTGGCCATCAACTCGATCCTCCAAATGGCTCTTTATGCTCCCATGGCCATCTTCTTCATCAGCATCATTAGTGGAGAAGAAGGCGCACTCGAAGTTTCCTACTCGACCGTTGCCACGAGCGTAGCCGTTTTCCTGGGAATTCCTCTTGGTGCTGCTGTTATAACCCGTTTCTCCCTTCGAGTCATGCTTGGTGCGGATTGGTATGAGCGGGTATTCCTGCGCATCGTCTCGCCGTGGTCCCTCATCGGACTTTTATACACGATCCTCATCCTCTTTGCTTCGCAAGGCCACCAAGTAGTCCACCAAATCGTATCAGTCATCCGTGTCGCAGCGCCTCTAATCGTCTACTTCATCGTCATCTTCTTCGCAACACTGCTCGTGGCGCGGAAATGGGGCTTCGGATACCCGCTTTCAACGACGCAGAGCTTCACGGCTGCGAGCAACAACTTTGAGCTTGCGATAGCAGTGGCCATCGCTACCTATGGACCGGGGAGTGACCAGGCGCTCGCGGCGACTGTGGGACCGTTGATTGAAGTTCCGGTGTTGCTGGGGTTGGTGTATCTCCTTCGGTGGGTTTCGGATAGATGGACTTGGAGGGCTTGAAAAGGTGTGGTGGAATGTTTAATAGAGTTGAGAGGTTGGAGGGAAAGGGGTTGAGTATAGAGCAATAGACTTGGCGGGCATCAAGTCATCTCATCCATGAGATCTAGAAGATCTGTGTTCCGCACCAAGCAATTATCGTTGTTGGAACAGCCGAGAGCAGCTCGAGCCTGAGATAGATCCGAGTTTCCCCGAATCTGAGCCAGAATGGTGGCAGCCTCCATGCAATGAATCTTGTCCATCGGTTTTGGTCTTAAAGTCTCCTGAGATTCGGGTTGTGGTTGGGGGCAACAAATCATCGTGGGTGTCTCTGTCTCTTGTTTGCAAGGTTGTGGGGAGGGCACTGCTGGCGTAGGTGTTGCTGAGGAGCGTGTCTTGAGCTGTCTTTGAGAAGAACATGGAGCACGATCAGGATTGATGACGCCGTTTGAACCACACCCACTAGGCTGCGAGCAAGCTACTGGTCTCGGGGCAATATTAACTGGTGACGCAGCACAGGGTGAATTTGACGCAGGGGTGCATGCCATAGACGCGGTAGAAGACACTCCGGCCCTCACAGCCTCGAGATGAGCCTCGACCTCATCCGCGGCAACCCCTTTCGAGGCGAGAAGGCCCCTGAGCGCGGCGTTCTCACCAGCGACAGCTCTGGCAACGCGCTGCATTTCAAGAGTAGCCTGTCCATCGCGGGTCTCGTACTCGCGAACTCGACGTTGTAGGTCCTCAAGGAGTTCACGCTGCCTTGCTCGCGAGCGACGCTGATTCTCGCGGTTGAGAGCGAGAGATTCGGGGGTTCGGTTCTGAGGGTCAAGTTAGTGGTGCTAATTGATCCTCAGAAGGGTTATCTTTATACCTTTCGTGGCATCGGTTAAAAGATCAAGGAGTTATTATCCCAAGATCAAACAGGCAAAAGAAATTTTCAAAGAAGAATCGATGAGATCACAAGTCACGATGAGATTACGTGGCTCTAGACTCTCGTCGAGAGACGAAGCCTTGTCCAGCAAATTTTAGTTCCCACCAGCCATCGGATGAAAAGAATTGAGTGCCTCCACTCTCCCAAGCCATATCAGACATTCACCTCAGCACTTGACCATTCTCTATCATATACATTATATGATATTTAAGCTGTTGATTTATAGCCGTATTATAATACTCTAGACAATATTATAGATCTTATCTAACCCCCATATCTCAACAAATCCCCCAAATCTGATTTCAAAGCCCCCTCCACTTTTTTTTTCTACTCTCTTCCCCAGTTGCCCACCCCCGGCTGCAAGTTTCTCAATTAGGTAATCTCTCGGCCTCCAAATTCCGGCACATGGGGATTCTTTTCCCCCATCGTCATTAACTTCTTTTCCTTCCTTCTTCTCCCCCGCCGTCAATTGATCCGTCGCACAACATTCAAGTCCAATTGATTTACCTCTAATCAATCAATTGCCATGATTTGCAACGCTTGTCGTCGCGCTGCCATGCGCACACGACTTCCTATGCGATCCCTCCTCCGAGCTCCCACAGTCTCTCGCTCAACACCTTTCTCCATCCGTCAACCCGCTCGTCTCCTCTCAACGTCTCTCCCCCGACGAGTCTCCCCGGCTCTAGAGGAAGAACCAGATCTACCCTCAATGACACCTGCCGAATCCGCCATTGCCGAAATTCTTGCCGAGAAACTCTCCCCGAGCGAGCTGCTCGTCCAAGACGTCTCAGGCGGCTGTGGGAGCATGTACGCCATCGATATCACATCCGCCGCCTTCAAAGGCCAGACGATCCTCAAGCAGCAACGTATGGTGAATGCTGCGTTGGGTGATCTCGTCAAGGGCTGGCACGGCGTGCAGATCCGGACAAAGATTCCCCAAGATGCGTAACAAAGAAAAGAAAAATTCAAGAGCAAATTGAGACGACGAAATTCATGAGCTAGACGGCATAAAACACACACTTTGAGAGGGGCATGGGACGGGAACGGCTATTGTACAATTACGGCAACTCGAACAAACTGGGCGTCAAGTCCTGGAATTGAGGAGATGTGGTAGTTTCGAACTCGGGGAATAGGTCATTAATGACTTTGCCCTAGGTCATTGGTATTCTTTTTCACTAAGCCCGAGACTGGCATATCTCCTCAGTTCTAAGACTTGGCGCCTCGTTTCGGGAGGACAGAAACTAGGAACTCGGGAGGTCACCGCCACTATACCATTGGGATATTGGGGACGGGTCTGTTATTTAAGGCATTGTATCACCAAAGACGGCCTAAGGGTCGAGGCGCACGTATCGGCGGTCAGATTAGAAAAATCTCATCTTTGCATTCAACAACAGAATTTGGCCGACAGCCCATGAGCCCATCCCAGCGAATGGGTTTAGAGGGGCAATAACGATCTTGGCCTTGGATCCTCGGTGACAACGATCCGAGGCCTCCTTCGAGCAAGTTCGATGTTGTTAAGCTGGGTTCTCTTGATCCCCAAGACAACGAGGGCACATTCATGTCAAGTTGGACATTCAAGAGTAGGTGAATTTATCAGGACTTGGTCTTCGACGTGAGCATGAGGCATGAACAGCGTGAGAAGAAGTGTTATTAGGTGTTGGATGACATTCAAGGAGGTTGATAAGAGTCATTATTGCCTCAAAACGATTTGTCCTACTTGAGGGCCATTCTATCAAGGTACCTAGTCATGAATTTGCTACTCCCTGAGTAGAGTGATGGATATGGAGCCGATTGGAAACTGGATGTGGCACATTCACTTCAGTCACCTCATATCAACGGGTCAATCAGTCATGGTAAAGAAATATTGAAATTGAACATGTCTTGTAAATCCAATCAATGCCTTGCGCCTCATACACATCCCACCACTTCTCTATTCTCCATCATTTCTAATGTCTTGACGACATGACGTAAAACCATAAGCAGCGTAAATCGCCTCTAAAAACACACATTAGGAGATTCCTCCGAATCGAATGTCCTCTGATCCTCCTCTACTCTAATCCTCTACTGCTGTAGGTACTTGAGAATCTGCTCCCGCTCCTCAACGGGCATGACTCTCAGCACCTCACGAACACCAGTCCAGCCAGCCTTGGCGTGGCCTCGGACAACGCTGGCAACCTCGGCAGCCAGCACCTCAGACTTGAGAGAATCAACCTTCTCACCAATAGTCTTGCGCTCAGTCTCGTACCACTCAGTCACAGCCTGGTCGTCCTTCTCCCAGTCGACAATGCCCGACCAGCTTCGGAGAAGGTGCAGGTACTTGGCACGCGTCTCGGTGTTCTTAGCAGCAGTCTGGCTGTGCGAAGTGCTGATGATGCTTGACGTCATGCGGCGGATGATGTACTCCTCGTTGAGACGACGGCGAAGACGCCAGTAGAAGTAGCGACGAGCGTTGGTCCACTCAAGAGAGTCACGGATAACACCCTTGGCCTTCATGCGGCCAGCACGGTCGTGCAGGTCGGCGAACTGAACGGCGATCTGGGCGTACACGGGCAGCAGCTGCTTCTCGCGGATGGCCATCTTCTTCTTAATCTCGTCGGTCTCCTCGGTAGACAGGCTGAGGTCCTCGAGCTGCTTCTTGAGGGAGGCATACTCAGGATCCATGCGTTCCATGGTCTTGACCTGCTTGTCCTTGCGGTACTTGATACCAATGATACCCTCGGGCTCGAGGACACCACCACGGGCCTCGACATCGGCGTACATCTCCATAGCAGTGGGGTTGATGGTAGGGTCGACGACGACCCAAGATCCACCACGGAGCTCACCGAAGGGAGGAATGTAGATGAAGATGGGCTGCTCGTACTTGACGAGAGCGTCGACGATGAAGGATCCATACTTGAGCACCTCGTTGTACATGTCTCGCTGGCCACCAGAGAAACCACGCCAGTTGGCAAGGATCATCAGGGGCAGCTGCTCACCGTTATTGAAGTCGTTGATAGCCTGGGCAGTCTTGAAGGCAGAGTTGGGGTACCACACACCACCGGCCTCATTGCTGACCTGCTCGATAGAGTCAGGGTTGGCGGGGTCGGCAGGAGTAATGTTCTCGACCGATCGAGTCTCGACAGCGATAACACCCATGGGGATACCGCCAAGACGAGCACGACCGACAACAACAGTCTTGGCCCAACCGCCGAGAGCCTCAACGAACGAGTCCTTGTCGAACAGACCAGACTCGAAACCGTCCTCACCCTCGCGGCCACCAATCATCCACCGGACATCATAGGGCTGCTTCTGGGGAGGGAAGTAGGTGATGTCACGGTCCCAGTCATCCACGCTAGGGCTGACGGGCACCGGGCTGTTGCGCTTCTCAGGAACAAACGACATCCACTCGACAATCTTGGAGACACCAGCAAAGTCGTCGTTAGCGGTCATGTGGGAGACACCGTTGCGGTACATGATCTGAGTGCCACCCAGCTGCAGGTTAGAGGTGTAAACCTCACGACCAAGCAGATTGTTAAGGGCAGGGGCACCAGTCAAGATGATGGGCTGGCCCTCAATCTGGACAGCACGCTGACCGAGACGAACGAGGTAAGCACCAATACCTATCGAATGTTAGAGAAGTACTTTCGTTAACGGACAAATCAACTTACCAACTGATCGGCAGGTCACCAGGGTCACGGTGAAGATGTCGTTGTAGGCTCGGCTGGTGGCACCGGCAATAAGACCGGATCCCCTCAGACACTCAACACCAAGACCCTCCTCCTTACCAATGATGGTGACAATCTTGTGTCGCTTCTCACCATCCTCAGAGACCTCCTCGGTGATGACGTCCTTCTCGAAGCGGGTCTTGGCCTCCTCGTCAAGGTAGAGGTATCGGAAGCCGCCCTGCTGGTTGCTGGCGTCGTTCCAAGCAACCTTGAAGTGGCCCATGAGCTCATCCGCAAGACCAAGGCGAGCACCAGAGTTGGCAGACAGGTAGATACGGGGAATGCCGAGCTTACGAGCGAGCTCAGTGCATTTGTGGAAGAAGTCATCTTCCTTGGGACCGAAAGAACCAATCTTGTAGGTGATATCGTTGGCAATGACAATGAATCGTCGGCCATTGGGGTACTCAGGGGTGCGGGCCCTGAAGATCCAACCAACCATTCCACAAGTGTTGGTACCAGGCTCACGGTTCACCTCGTCAAGGTTGTCCTTGTCATCAAGCACAAGCTCAGTGAAGCTGATGCAGTCACCAGTCTTGGGCTGCTGAGCAGCCAGGCTGGGCTGAAGCTTGACGGCCTTGGTCCAGGTGTTCTGGATAGCCTGTCGGAACAGCTCAGGGAAATCATAGACGTACTGAGTGCCCATGAGGTGAGCCTTGTATCGCTTAGGCTGGAGCCAGTTCTTGGTGGCATATGGGGTAGAAACGGGCAGCAGATGCATGGGACCCTTCTCGTGGGTACCACCAATGCTGTGGAAGACCCACTCACCCTTCTCCGACTTGCGCTCGGCATACATGTCGACGTCGACGACATAGCCAGAGGTGTTGGTGATGACAACACGAAGAGGGTAAGGAGTTCCGGTCTGGGGATCCGTGCAAATAATGCGGATCTCGACCTGAGCGATACGGAGGCGCCAGGCTCGGATACCGAATCGGTCAAGGAAGCCCTGCAGAGACTCCTCAACCTCCTTGGGCTGGAGCTGGAACACGGGGGTGAAGTTGATGAAGACCTGGTTCAGATCGGAGTTGTTGTTGCCGATAATCTCCAGGGCATCAAAGATGTCGTTGACGACACGGTCAGCCTCAGAGATGAGATACTCAGCAGTAGGGATCTCATCCCGAAGACGACCAGGTCGGATGACCGCACGAGTAAAGTATCGCTTGTCGGTATCCACAGTCTTGCCAATACCCTCGTACACGTGGATACTCTTGTTCTCAGTGAAAACAGGCTTGATGTGGAACTTGGCCAGACGAGCAAGCTCAAGCTGGAAAGCAAGAGCGGGCTCGCTGTGACGAATGCTGTCATCTTCCTTGTACGCAGGTCCTCGGAAGGTGTAGTATCCGGGGTAGGAGCCATCGCTGTGACCACAGATGAATGTCAGACGACGGACACCTCGAGCGAGGAGTTCATCCTTGTACTGCTCAACGATAGGCAGGATGCGCTCAAGAGTCTCACGGTCATCGCGGCTCTCAGAATCGCGGATAGCGACGTTGATAACAGCGGACAGCTCCTCCTCCTCCTGCTTGGCCTGGATGGGCTTGCGCTTACCACTCAGGTCAGGGATAAGACCGGGAGTGGTGTGCTTCTTCCTCTGCCTCTGCTCAGTGGCGAGAGTCTCAAGAGCCTTGCCGATAAGATCCTCAGCATCGTCGATGTACTTGCAAGGAACAATGACACCCTTGCGAGTAGGCTCATCCTCCCACTTGTGAGTGAGGTAAGACATGTCGCTGATCGAGTGAATTCGCTTAAAATTGAACTCGCTTCCGCTGGGGGTAGCAGGGGTAGAGGGAGCAGCAGACTGCAGAGGCAGACCGAACTCGGACTGGCCGAGCTTGCGAAGCTGGAAGTCCCAAGAGACAAACAGAGGAGCGTCAGACTCGTCCTGGTGGTACTCGATCGACTTGAGGATGTAGGCACGATACGCTCGGCGAACGTAAACCTCAAGAGAAGCCAGAGACACCCAGGGGTCGTCGTGAGCAAAGAACATGGTCAAGACGTCGAAGACAGTGTACTTGGAGTCAACGACTTCCTTGATGATGTCCAGGCTAGGCTCTCGGTGGTCCCAGCCAGTCTCACCGTATCGGGATTCGATAACGGAGGTGCGCAGGATGTGCTCCAGCTGGGCAGTTCTCTCCTCGAGGGAAGGAAGAGAGCACTGGATCATGATCTCACGGGCCTTGAGAGAGACCTTGGAGGTGGGACGCGAGGACTGGAGCTCAGTGAGCATGCGCAGGGTATCGCGAAGGTTCTTGGCGATGTTGCCGGCCTTGGGCTTGTTGGGGCGGTACTCCTCAAGGATAGCCAGAACGAAGGAGCTCTTGGCGCTCACACGGCTGTGAGACAGAACAGTGTGAACAACCTTCATGATGTCGTCCTTGTGCTGGTCACGGAGCTTGAGAACAACAGCATCCTCCTGAGGCTGGTTCATGAAAAGGTTCTCAACCTCCCAGTACTGCTCGAGAAGACCCTTGATGACGGAAAGCTCACGGCTCTTCTGGCCCTCAGAGTACATGTCGATGACCTCAGTAAGGGGAGCGAGGGTGGTCTTGAGCATGTCGACATCAGCAGGAGCGACATTGTCCTCGAGGAACCGGTGGAAAGCCTTGCCAAGCGACTTGGCAGGGAACTCGGCGTGTCGGGACTTGGCGCGGTCGACGATCTGAGTGAACTGAGCGTCGAGCTTCTGGGGCATGCGGGCGTGGAGGGCCGAGAACTGAGCGTTCCACTCGCTGTAGGGCAGCTCAGGGTCTCGGAGAACCTCAATCAGCTCCTTGAGGGTAGGAAGCATAATGACAGAGTTGTCATAGCCGAGGAGGATGTTGTTGAGGATGTTGTAGAGGAGGGAGAAGCGCTGGGCAGGCTTGGAACCAATGACAACAGGCTCGCCGTAGGCAGGGAGCTTGTCGACAAAGGCCTGAGCCTGCTTCACGCGGGTAGGGTCATCCAGGGCAAGGATACCAAGGATGTCACCAGCCTCGAGAGTGGCTCCGGGCTGCTTGATGAGTTGGACAACACCATCCTCCTGAGCAACGAGGGGCATGTACATCTTCATGACCTCGACCTCAGCATAGGTCTGACCAGCTCGGACGTGAGAACCGTTCTCGACAGTGTACTTGACGAGCTTACCAGGGCTGGGAGAGCGAAGCTGGGTAGGGTCGTTCTCCTGCTCCAACAAGCAGGTCTTGTTGTCGACGGACAGACGAGTAGCACCAACTTCCTCCTTCCAGTAGACGTTGTGGCTTCGTCCGTCGAGCAGGATAAGGACACCACCATCGCTCAGAGCACGGACACCGACTGAGCACTTGGAGCCGTTGATGAAGAGATGGTAGCTGTCGGAGCTGGCACGGGTGGCGGTGAACTTGTATCGGAAACCCTCGTAGATGAAGTCGATGGTGAACACCGTCTTCAGAATATCCTTGGAGGGGACCTGTCCCTTCTCGAGGCCAGCGCGATACTCGGCCATGCAAGCCTCACTGGCAATGTGAGCCTTGGTGATGGCACCGCAGACAACGGCGAGCATAGTCTCGGGTCGCTCAGCGGTAAGACGCTTGGAGATGAGCTCATCCAGCCAACCAGTGGAGATGGTGTTCTCCTCGAAGGCCTCGGTCTCGAGAAGCTTGACGAGGTACTCAATGGTGGTTCGGAAATCACCACGAATGCTCAGCTCCTTGAGGGCCATGACCATGTGCTTCCGCGAAGCAGAACGGTTCTCGCCATAAGCGAAAATGTGACCGAACTGAGAGTCCGAGAAACTGTGAATGCCACCCTGTGAACCGACAGAGAAGTAACCCCAGACGTTGGAGCTACTCCTGAAGTTGAGCTCGTGCATGACACCGTTGGAAGGCTTGAAACCCTCACCGGGATCCTCAGAGGTGATTCGACAAGCGGTGGTGTGGCCCTTGGGCTGGGGTCGTCGCTGGCTCAGAGCAGTGTCCTCGTTCTTGAACTCAAAGTCAATCTCGCTCGACGTCTTGGGGTCGACGCCGTACAGGAGTCGAATATCGCGGATGCGGTGAAGGGGAAGACCCATAGCAATCTGCAGCTGAGCAGCAGGCAGATCGACACCACTGACCATCTCAGTGGTAGGATGCTCGACCTGGAGACGGGGGTTGAGCTCCAGGAAGTAGAACTTGTCGTCGGCGTGAGAGTAGAGGTACTCGACGGTACCGGCGGAGACGTAACCGACCAGCTTACCGAGACGGACAGCGGCCTCCTCCATGGCCTTGAACGTGTCGGGCTTCGCAATGGTGACGGGAGCCTCCTCAATAATCTTCTGGTGACGTCGCTGAACGGAGCAATCTCGACCGAAGAGGGAGATGTTGTTACCGTACTGATCAGCGAGTAGCTGGACTTCGAGATGTCGGGCGTTGCCGGCAAGCTTCATGATGAAGATGGGAGAGCCAGGAATTTCGCTAGCGGCGGCCTTGTAGAGAGCCTCGAAACCCTCCTCACCTTCGGCCTTTCGGATACCCTTACCACCACCACCCTCGGAGGCCTTGATCATGACGGGGAAGCCAATCTCCTTGGCCTTCTCTAGACCCTCCTCCCATGAGGCCACACATCCCTTGGCGTAGATGTCGTCGGCAACGGTGACAATGCCCTTGTTGTCGACAGCGACATCGCTCACACCAGTTCCCGACCAGGGAATGCAAGGCACTTCGGCGTGTTGTGCTACGATTGTGGAGGAAATCTTGTCGCCTAGTGATCGCATGGCGGAACCGGGGGGGCCGATGAAGACGATCTTCTTTGGGGAGGCGGCCAGCGACTCTGGCAGCTTGGGGTTCTCGGAGGCGTGGCCCCTGAGTTGGTCAGTATCTCGTGTGTACAGAATCGCAGCCAGCAAAGACTCACCATCCAGCCCAGACGGCATGGACGTTCATGCGCTCAGCAATATCCACAATCAGCTCGACGTTGGCATAGTTGTGGTTGTTGGTGCCGCCGGGAACCTCGACGTAGTGGTCGGCCATTCGAATGTACTCTGCGTTGGCCTGCAGATCTTCGGGGGTAGCCATCACAGTGAAGTGAATGGCTCGCTCGTCGCCGAACGTCTCGTAGGCCCATTTTCGGACTGATCGAATCTCCTTGACGGCGGCGATACCGTTGTTCGCAATGAGGACCTGCAACACGCGAGCAAGCTCTGGTCAGCTCAACAATTCTACCACGGACGTTTTGGCGGGGTCGAGATGCCGCTCTGGGAACCTCGAAACTCGCAAAAGGGGCTTCTCACGTTGGTAATAACGGTGTGACCGCCGTTCTGGACAACAAAGTCCTTGACCTTGCTGGGGGGCGCATTCTCTACTCGGTTTCCGCCGATGAAGTGGTCTGCGATATTGAACTTCTCTGCATACGACGCCTTGCCATTGACGTAGGGCACCGACCGCCCATTGGCACCCTCCTGGGCACCAGCTGAGATCTCAGTCATGGCTGCTGCGTTGTGTGTATGTGAAAGAGAAGGAGGAGGAGGAAAAGAAGGAAAGAATCGCGGGTGGAGGAGATTATGGATTTGTTGGAGAAAAAAGAGGTTTCCAGAAGGAAGAAGAATTGATGAGCTTTGGTTCGCTGTCTCTGCTCAGGGCGTCATGAACCGGAACAGTCAGGCGGGTGCGCGCAGGGCAGGCACGGCAGGGGTAGCTCCGACCCAGAAAAAAAAACAAAGACCTTCTCTGGTTGTTGGGAAGGCTCAGTGGAAAGCGTCCCGGTAGGTGGGAGCGGTTGGTATACGCGCTAAAAAATAATACAAGAGGGCGAAGGGGGATTAAAATGAGGTGGATAGGATAAGGATGTCGATGGGAGAGAAGACTTTGTATGTACTGAACGTTTGAGGAGGACGTTCAGGGATTATACAGAGAACAGGGCTTCACAACCTGTTCGTCTTCCAATTGATTCTCTATGGGACTTGAGAAGAGGAGGAGAGGGGGACGGAAGATCAGAGGAAAGAATCTGTCTGAAGGATGCGGGAGACCTCAAGTACAAGAAAAAAAAAAATAACGAAGCTACATGCACAATGGCTACGGGATCTGCCCAATCCCCTTGCACCTGGAGCTAATCCCGCCACGGATGGTCCCTCCTCTGCGGGTTGTTGACCTCCACTCTGCCTCTACTGTTGGCTTAACCACTTGTTGTTGGCTGGCTAGGTGGTGGCAAGCCCTTTGCTCGGCACCTGGCGGGGGAGACAAACTAGAACTGTTGGGACGGGAAGACAAGATCGAAGGCCGGGCGTAAGCCGAGCGACCAAGGGGTGGAGGGGGGGGCCGGAAACCAGCAAAGGGGAAAAAAAGTGACACACTGATTCCCCCAATGGAAAAAAAATTGGAGGTGGCCAGGTGGAGTTCCCAGGTGGTGATCTCCCAGGTGGAATTGGCGCGTCCTGTTCAGGGTCCAGCGGGAGACATGGGAAGTTCAATGGGTGAGGTGAGGTTGAGGGGCCGGCACTCGCTCCAGGTGGGGATGCTCTCTCTGCTGTCTCTCTGGCCAAGGCGGGCCAGGCGGCTCCGGGGAGCAGCGCGGTTGAGCGGGCACATTTAGTAAGGGGGGCGTGGCAGATTTCCCCTTCGCATCGCGGGGACTCTCGGGTTTGTTGGAGACAAAGCCCGTAGACGGAGACCGAACGACTTGCCGGAATCCGCATCGGAAGCCGGCTTATAATTGATGATACTCATGATGTCAGGCGTGATCATGAGTCTGGTTGATTCTATTTGACGGGTTCCGATACCGAGATGGCTGATATCCAGACGACCTGCTCATTGTGGACGTGCCATCAGCTGACTGTGCGTGTAAGTGGCCGTCCGACATAAAAAGAGGTGCAAGTTGGGGAGATGAGATGGAAAAGATATGTGGTCATGACACGAACACCACGACTACAAATTGCCTAAAAACGATGGACGCATGAAGATGAAGATGAGGAAAAGTAATTGAATAAAGAATCGAAATTAGCCCCCAAGAAAGGCATCACGTATTACGCCCCCATGTCAAACTAAACTCGGAACCCGATCGATCACCAGTTGGACAATACGATTTCCCGAAGAAGGTCAATTCATTACCGACATGTCCGGGCTGACCACGCGAAAAATCGCATGCACGTCACGATATAACAAACCCACTGTTCGTCAAACAGCAACAGCCTTTCTTTCGTAGCCTCGCAGTCACGAATCGCAAGGCTACCCAGGGATGTTGTCCATCTGAAGAAAAAGCCACAGTCGCAAGCCCAGGTGTTGGGAGCCAGTCGGGAGCCCCCAAGTCCCTGATGCACGGCGTTGAGCCACGCTTCCAGACGCTGGGCCCTGTGACGTGTGTTCCTTTTTCCTCTAGTCCGGAACGACAGTGTACCGAGCGGGAAGCTTTCGTCAACAGGGACAAGGGGCTTGTCATTTCGCTTGATATCCCAGCTCAGAGTTGATTGAATCGCGGTCAATTGGAGTCGATCCTACTATTAATCGTGGTTTAGTATCCATGGCTACCTAGCCAAGACCAGCTAGAAAGCTTCCTGAGCTCCCTCTTCTTCCACGAGCCTCCATTATCCCAAGATGAACATCTCCACTCCCGTGTAAATGCTTCATCCACCCCTGTCAAAAGATCAAGCCTCCACAATGATTATCCCCAGCATTCAACACAAGCCTCTGATATCACATCTACAGTTTTCGTCATCGCGATAACGATAAATACCTCCATCTCCAAAATGTCATTCAACAACCTATCTTTTCTCCCTTGACCATTCCAAGCCCTCTCTCAACCCCAAAGTTTCCCAATCAACTCAAGACATCCATATCAAACCCCATGCAGACATCCTGTACCTTGGCTTCTCCGCTAACGCCCAATGACACTAGCGCCCTACCTTAATTCTCCCACCCCCAGGCACAAGAGACAGCAGGGGGGAAAATGGGAACAGGAGCCATCGTCCCCAATTGTTGAGCCCCAAACCCGAAATCTGGATCCATGTATCAGGTTCCTCTGCCAATTAGATCCCCCCTCGGGGTCCCGCGGGCCGCCGCAGAGCCGCAGCCTTGAGCGGTCATCCTCCGAGTCCCAACATTGTATGCGTGTCCGGGATGCCGGCAAATCCAAAGCAAAAAGATTGCAGGTTTTTGATCAGAGATAGACAGGACTCTGGGCCAGCGGAACTGTAGTACGTACTCCCCCACCACCCCCTTTGAGGGTTGAGGTTGGAACTTCATGCAAGATGCCCGATGCCGATCTCTTTTCCCATGAACTTTGCAGGGCCCAATGGTGAGCAGGGTATTCTACAGTTGAGCTTTCAGAGTTGCACCCAGTATCTTGGACTAGCTTGTCTTGAGGCATCAACGCTCAACATGATGATCATCACCACCGTCTCGTGTAATCTCAACGGCTTGTTGCGCGCGTTGCAGGTTGGAAACTCAATTCATTGCTGGCGCCGAGTACTGAAGCATGATGAGGAGCAATCTCTGTAAATCTGTGTATCACCTTGCCGTCCCATATCCGAGATCCTCCATCACATCACGGCCCCACAGTCAGTTCAAAATCTAGAAACAGCACTTAATGGTATCAAGTTGTGTATTGGGCGTTTTCCGGGCCGGGCATCTCCCAGTCCTCAAGCTAAGGTATACTATCGTACGCCTCCACATTCTGTATCTACTCCTCATCTCTTCTCCCCCTCCCCTGATCAACAAAGGAAAATAAGATAGGTTTAACTAATTCACGGGCCGCCGTTTGTCGTTCGCCAGCCTTGTCAGACATCGTACCACTCCCCACACTGTCGATGTCGCCCTCTCCGCCCCCGCGAGGGAACCAGAAGTAGCCTCGCATCATCTTCCCCAGTATTACCCGCTCACCAGCTTGAGCCGTCAAGGCCAGCCCGGGCAGCCTGGTCGATGACTCGCTTTGCAGCGGTACACCCCCGTCCCTTCAGGCCCGGCCAAGGTGTGTAGTATGGTATAGTACCTCGTAGGTATAAAGCCTGGCCAGGCCCCTCGGGATAATAAAAAAAAACAAAAGAAATATCAGATGCCATCTCTTCATAACGTCCATAAACCCCGTTGCCGAAACCCCATGTACCCAAACAAGCGGTATTAGTAACGAAGTCTGCCAGAGAGACAAGAATGGATTCCGTAATCATCATCAACACCGTCTTCAAAGCGCCTGCTGTGAACCATGCCGAGCCGTCCCACCCCTTCTTGTATGATGGATATCCTTGACCGAGGTGAAAATGCTGCCAATTTTGTAACCGCTCGAACCGCTGTGAAGCAAAACCAAATGAAAGAAAATCGTAAACTGGGACAGTTTCGAAGCGTTGCGAGGAAGAGATCTCTTAGTAGGTCTCTCCCAGATCACTCAGTTTCCTGTGCCCAGCAGAGATGCTGGATCTCATTGGCCCGTTGCTAGTCCGTCGACCACCGCTCTGGCGCCGAGTTGCCGGCATAGGGATACCGCTGCCAGGGCCGGGAATACCACTCATACCTCCCTCAGGGTCCAGCTTGGAGTATGTACCTCTACGGCTTGGGGTCCGGAATTCGGACTCATCTTCCTCCTCCAGATCAAGATGGCTAATGCTGGCAGAGTGACCGTGAATCGAACCTCCAAGTGATGAACGGGGCCGGCCCATAGGAGTTCGCGTTCCTGTGAGGGATGTTCGAGAGACAGGTCGCGGGATCATGTCTCCAGCGGTTCGTGAAGGTGGCCTAGCATACGACGAGATGCTAGCACGTGAGCTGGGCCTGCTGATTTCTGAATCGGGACCCCCACGGTTCGGCAGTGGTCCAAACGACAGCCGGCTGACCCCAGACGTGCTAAGTCGGGGCATGTGACTACCCTTGGATGTCCCAGAGTTCTGGCTGTTGGTTGGAGTGGTGTCGTCACCTGCTACAGAAGACGTCGTAGAGCCCATAGTGCGCTTGCGAGAGCGGATCGTAACCGTTGAAGGCACGTTGCTGACTCCGTAGACGGAAGAGTGCGGCGAAGGTCGTGTTGGCGTGCGCGTCGGCCCAGGAAGCTTAGATCGTGCAGAGTGCACACGAGCCTCGAGGCGTTGCATCTGCGCAGTAAGAGTTCGGATGTGCGTAAGCGAGTTGGAAGCTGGTAGCTTGTGTGAAGCCGAGCGAGGTCCAACGGCGCGGTTCGCAGGTGTGCGCATGGTCGTAGTGCCGCCAGTCGAGATTCGGCTGCCAGGCGCTCTTGTCGTCTTTGTGGGAGGCTTAGCCCGGGGCTTGGGAGTAACGCTGTTGTCAGCAGTTGAGGGAAGACGAGAGCGACCATTTCGAGACACAGCCGGAGTTCTTGTCGATGCGACCTTGGGCAAAGGCACCGAGACATCCGACATGGGCGGCGAAGGAGGATCGGGGAGTTCGGACAGCGTGTCGCCATCGGGAATAGGCGACTTGGATTCGGGAGGTGTAGTGATAAGAGGCGAGCTGGCCGTTGACCCAGGAGATCCGGTGTGGTCAAAGGTTGGCGACTCGAGAACGGAGAGGTCGGTCGAAATGGTAGAAAGATGACGGGACTCCTGCTTCTTGATCTTGTCCTGAAGAAGCTCAGCCTCGATCTTGAGGTCGCCCAGCTCCTCGCGCAAGCGCTGAGATTCGATGCGAAGCTGCTCACGCTCCTGCTCGCCCATCTTGATCTCCTCCTCCATCATGACAGCCCTCTCAATAGCCTGGTTGTACTTGGATTCCATGTCCTCCAGCGATGACGTGGTGTTGCGCGCCTGTCGCTCAAAGTCGTCGTTGGCCACCTCAATATCCCTCAGTTTCAGTTGCAGAGTCCGGTTTGAGTCTCGCAGTGTCGTGATTTCCTTCTCGAGCGCATTCTGGGATGCGCTAGCCTCCGTCTTGGATTCTCTGTATTTCCTCTGCGCGCGACAACGTAGCCGTCGAGTTAGCCAAGTGTCCTGCTCGTCGGGTCTGTGTTCTGTTGGGGATGTGTCGACTCACCTTCCACTCCTCCACCTCAAAGCCCAGAGTTTCGGCCTTTTCTTGCAAAATGCGCTCCTGCTTCTCTGCCCTCTCAATATCCTTCTCCAGCTCCTGCTCCAACTCCTTGCTCGACTCTCGGAACTCGGCGAGTTCTGACTCAAGCTGCTCATACTGCGCCTTGTACCAGTTGAGGGTGTCCTCGGCGGTTGCTTCCGCGCCGGGCGGGGATGAAGGGGGTTCTGAAGCCATGACGAATAGTAGCGATCGGGTATCTAGATGGTTTGGCTCGATCGGGTTCGCATGGGTGTGGTTTGGTTCGGGTAGGGAACCAAGGTATGGGGTCCGGGTCGGCGGTGACGACGGTGTCGGAGGCTGGGGCTGGGGTGATAAAATAGGGTGGTCGAAAAGAAAAAGGACAGAACAAAGACGTCGTATCTTTGTATGCAGACTGTGTCTTTCCGTTGCGCACCTGTTGGCCTCCGTCAGTCGGCGTCTGGGACAAGAACAGGCGGGGGACTTTACTCACCGACCAAGTCGTCCGTTCGCAATAGGATAGACAGTGGGAATAAGAGGGCTTCCTCCGGAATGGAATCACCTCTTTGTCGAGCGGCAGCCGCACTTACCTTGGGTCTTACCTTGTCCTGCTGCTGTTGAGGTTAGTATTCGCGGCCGCTGAAGCGCGGAGTTCCAAGGGAAACGTCGCCGCCAATGCTGGGTGATGGTTGTTGGATGTTAAAGGGTGTTTGCTGTTTTGGCCTGTGACGACCGCTGTTGATGCGACACATCGCGCCCCCCATTCTCCTTGGGCCGGCATCATGCACTAAGCCCCTTGGGGCAAGGTTATTGGCAGCCATGGGCAACAAGGGCGCTTTCGGTCCCCGTCTTGACCCCACCATTGGGCAACAGTGTGTTTCCGCTTCACGTGACTTGCATCTGAAGCCAATCCTGCACTTTAAGCCACCTTTGTTCCACCGTTTCCAATTTTCCCCTTGTTCTAAGAATGGGTATCAAGTCAGTACTGACAAGGTCAGAGAGATTCTCCATGTGTTAGGGACACAATTGCTTTTTGCCGTATCGTCAAGAATTGAGTGCGGGACGCTATGTTTGCCGAAGCGCACGTACTTTCTTTTGCTCTGTCCACGTAGGGCTCAGACTTGTCCAAATAGGACACGGTCTTGAGTCGTATTCATCCAGACTATCTACATCTAGATCATAACCCCGTCAATAATTGAAGCCGCCAAAGTATACTGACGCCATACTTACCATATTTCTAGCGCTACGACCCAGCGTAAGCCGCCAAGAATGCAACAGAGCCCAGACCAGGGGTTCTCCAGGGGGGCAGATCGAAGAATGACCGACACCTGCATGATGTTGGTCTTGAATCTTTGCATGTTACGGACACTTGTCAAGGGTATTGGCATATCAAGTGGTAGTATTGAGTATCGATAAGCAATTGACTGCGAAAGTGCATGGCCCAAAGGATAGCGGTGTGCATTGCTGTCTGAGAGCATAATCTTTTGTATGTGTACAGACCAGTTTGACCAAAGGATGGATCTACCTATTTTTCCACGGACCTCACCCGCTCCAAGAAAAAGTACAAAGGACCGAAATCGACGCTTCTAAGTTAAAAATGATAGAGGTGCTACATGAATAGCTTTGTGTTGGCCCGCTTTCTGCTTGCCCAGGCCTTTGAGTGTTGTGGTACAGGGTGGTTGTGAAAATGGGTCCAAACCCGTAGGACCCAACTCCGCATTAATAGATGCAAATATTGACAGACGTAAAATAATAGAAATCAATATACCAACTGATGCCTGGTCTTCTATAGTCTTGCCCCTCCAGCTCTCCAAGCACCTCTAACTCTTCTTGCTCCAGCTGCAGCAGCACCAAAGTTGTGTAGTCTCTCCCCTATCAGGTATGCTTCGTCACGGATACGGGCTGTCCATCCGTTGAATACCTTAACCAACCCTACCGTATTCTTAACGAGTAGAGCTGTGAGTGCAACGGCTGGGTACGATTGGCGGTACACAATCGCCAACCTTGCCACTTCCGCCAGCTCATTCGCACCAGGTCGGGCGCCTGCAATCAAGCCGTACTTGATGAGGCCGTCGGTGATGGCTGGAGGTCCTAGGATTGCCGCCGCTGATATGGCCAGACCAGGGACAACAAAAGCTCTAGTCAAAACGCCAATGTCGGGGTGCATCCAGCCGCGCCGTAGCACCGTCCGCACGGCAACTGCAAGTCGAGTATCTGCAAACAAGGTCGTAACCATGCGAGCGCCCAGCTTGAGATAGAGCAGACCGAGGGTCCAAGCCTGAATGACTCGGACTGTATGACGGCTTGCCTCGGATCCTCCCTCTCTTGATGCCTGAACTGACGCCGCGGTAGGTGGGTACATGTATGTGTGGAGAGGAATTGCCAGATACAGCTCCAGTAGCCCTGATACAAGGAGCGGGAATACCACGAGGAGGAAGAAGTAGGCATAGACCAGCTTGGCTCCTCGCAATAGGACAGCAGCGGTGCGCCAGCCGATCTCTCCAGCAGTCAGCCACTCCCAAGACTTTTGTGCCCCGCGCTGCACGTTGGAACACACGCTTCGGATGTGAAAGACCAGATAAGCGACGGAACCGAGGAGGTAAACACCGATGCTAAAGGCATAAATGTCGTTGGTTCTGATGTGCTCCGGGATCAGCATCTTAAACATTCGCCGGCCAAACACCAACGGGATGATGGTGAAGCCAACTCCAGTGATCGCCGCAAACACCCAGATAAATAAGATGAAGAGAAAGATTCTCGCGCGGAAATGCGGAGGGATGTACACCATCTGATACTGAGGACCGGCGTACAGGTCAGTGTCATCTTGCTTGTCCTTTCTCCGGCCGCGCTCGTCAACCTCGAGGAACACCCTTTTGCCTTTGGGAATCTTGACGCGGTCCGAGGCTGGAGCGCGAACAAAGTGACCACTTTGATTCAGCTGGTTAGCGTCTCTCAGACGGTTCTTCGCCCGAGTGAGGGCGTGGATTTCACTCTGGGTAAGAGGAGCCCTAGGTTTGGCATCACCCCCGTCGAAAAAGTCTGTCCAGGTCTTGGGAACAACATGATACTTGTGGTTCAGCTCCAAGAAGAAGCACTTGTACCAGGGAAGTTCTCGGAACCTGCGGTCAGCTCCAATATGGAGGCTTCCCTCTTCGTCAATTCTGCGCTCGCCAAACAAGAAGAAAGTGAGTCGCAAGCTGCGCGCGCATGTCCTGAACCACCACGTATACATGGCGTGGAGCCCATCGCCAGGCTTGAAGAAGTTAACTGCAAGCGGCATGAGGAAGTTGTAGAAAAGGAGATCGACTGGAAACTCAAGGACCGGCTCATTAGAGGAATAGTGAACCGGGAGGATATCAGGTACGGAGTAGGAGAGTCCCCATACAACGCCTCCCAGACAAACGATAACAAGTGCGCCATACACAAATGCCGAGAAGAGAATCTTTCTCAACTGTGTCATCAGGTTCCTTTCTAGGACGTCGCGGACAGGGTGAAACTCGGGATCATCCGGATCACGAATGAAGTCTGTTGCAAAGTTAGCTATGAAATTTGGTTTCAGAATAAACGGGACTTACAGAGAACACCCTGTCGCATAATCTTTCTGCACATCGACACAAATAGTGCAAAGTGGAACATGTATCCAGTGCCAACGAACCAGTGAACAAAGACCGAGGTCAGAGGATAATTATAGGTGAAGAGCATTCGAGACTTGAAGGTCGTGTTCTCAAACAGGGGTAGAAGGGCACCATCGAGGAGGAGACCACAGTAGAGAGGGAAGACAAGCATCTCGATACTAATGATCATGATAACCTTCATGATGCCACTGGCCTGATGCAAGGTGTCAATGACGCCCGCCTCCCAAGCTTGCAAAATGTGACCCCTCGAGAATGGACTTCCTCGCTTCAGGTACATGGCGCCGGCGAAGAAAATCGTCACATAGCCAGCTAGGATGGCCCAGAAGCGATCCAACCCAGACCAGTAAGCCAGGACGGGATTGATGATAGCCGGCCCATCGGGTTCGCTGAGATCAATGACCCAGAAGTTCGGGTTCAGGAATGCGGATGAAAGGGTGAGCAAGTTGGACCAGGCTATGTCACCTGCGGAGGTAATATTCTCCAGAGACAGACCAGTTGACAGAAGACCGCCACCGAGAATGAAGCCCACCGAGTCACTGATGGCTGTGCAAACAGCGCCAATGTTTTGCTTGACAGCAATCAGAGCGCCATGACTGATGGCAGAAAAGTTCTGCATCTCCGAGGCGGACATGGGAAAGTCCATAAATGCATAATCCAAAACTCGGGAGCCGGCGCTCGTCCATAGCATCCAGGCAGCCTTTCTGGCTGACAGGACTTGGGATCCAATGAAGCCTCCAATGATACCGGTGAACATGTCGATGATGTTCAGAATAACCCAAGAGGCCAGACCGGCGGCCATAACAGCAGCATCCTGAAGAAGCTTCGAGAGCTCAAAAAGTAGGCGAACGAGGCGCATGGGATTGGCAAGAATCCAAACGCTCACACGTCCAATGTTGTAAGGAACAAAGATGCAAGCAAAGATTGTCACTGAGACGAGGACGGCACAGAAGATGGCATTCTGGAAGAGCCCTGCGATAGGACCTCGCATGCCAATCAACTCCATGACTCCCTCAAAGTCTTCCAATTCTTCCATAGCTTCTTGGTCAAGACCAGGTCCGGGGGCATCACCAAGATCCCCAGGCTCATCGTCAACACCACCGACTCCAGGGGCGTCGTCCCGGCCAAGATCGTCAAGGTCAAATTCCCATTCGTCAAGATCATTTCGAAGGTTGCCAATATCATCGTCGGCGTGGTGAAGATCTTGAAGGGCGTGTTGCTGCTCGTCCAAGTCGCCCCACATGAAATCGGTCACCCTACCGACAAGGCCAGGCGCCGGCCCATCATCCTGACCACCAGCAGTAGCGGCAGCAGCATTGTCCTGGACAGGTAGTTGTGCTTCTGGAGTCTCTCGTCTATCATCATGGTGGTCATCAAGAGGAAGGCGTTGATCCTGTTGACCCCTGAACTCGGCAAAGTCATGACGAACGCTTGATGGCTCGGCTTCATCAGGTATATCGGATTCATCAGTTTCATCGAATCCCGCCACAGCTACATCGCTTCTTGGCCCAGAACGGGATTTCTTGAACTTGCCATACGGGCCATGAGCCGGGGGTTGGTCACGGGCCTGGGATGAAGAACCCTCTTCTTCGGGGTTTTGGGGGAGGCCAGCGAATGACCAGCTATTGTTGGCCAAAGGATTGATAGTATCGTGGAGTTGAGGGCCGTCAGATACGGCACGCGGGCGAGAAGGGTTTGGTGACAAGGCTCCTGTCCAGGGATCTATCTCAAAGTCCTGATCGGGAAGAGGGGGTAGCGGTTCCTTATCCTTCCCCTTTCCAGATGCCGAATCGCCACCTTCATCAAAGGAGATGGGGAATTCCTCAGAGGGAGGGGTGAAGGCCTTTCTGGATGAGCTTGCTGCGGTGGAACCTGGGCTTTCTGGGTGGTCTCTGCCATCAGCTTGTTCTGCATGTCGGGCAACGTCAGATGGTCCGCCTTCTCGATCCCGGATGGATCGGCGCGTAACGTCCACCCAGTATGCAAGTCTGTCCTGAAGCCCTTCTTCTTCGATAATCTGCAGGATTCTCTCAGCTTCGCCGCCTGCCTTGTGGTATATGCGCATGTAGTCATAAACCGTAGAGGGTTCCTCGGCAGCAACTGGATCAACAGGACGAGGCTCAACAGGACGAGGTTCAGCATGACGAGGCTCAAAATGGAGAGCCTCAACAGGACGAGGCTCAAGAGGAGAAGACTCGGATTCAACCATCCCTACAGGAACGCGAAGATCGGATGATGGTCGACGGAGGAGTCGTATGTTAGCAACCTGCTCGACCTCGGCGGCGAAAGCTTCATCGCGACCGATAAGAGGCATATCCCCATCATCCAGAGTTTCGTCATCCGACTCATCGGGACCCCGCAGGTCTTCTTCAATCTCGGCCCGGACAAGCATGGGTTCTTGGGCTGCTAGGGGGTTTTCGGGGCCAGCAAAGGCTGCGCGCATGTTCATTTCGGGCTGTTGCTGAACAACATAATCCCTGACCAAAATGACCAGAATGAAGCAAATGATGACCAAGACAGTGATGATTTGACCCTCAATAACCGAAATAACGGTCCGATTAAGCGTTGGGTTCCGGGTGAGGTTGTTCAAGAAAGCCACCTCCCCAAGTAACGAAGGTGGCGCTGTGCCAATCGTTGCAGCTTCCAATGAGGCATTGACGGATTCCAGAGACGAGTCGGATCGATCAAACCTGACAGGTACTCCCAGAGAGCCTAGCAGAATGCGCATCAAAAACTCGGAGATATTCTGGCCAGAGAGGGTTTCGAGAAGGGCTTCAGCCGCTGAAGCAGATGTCGTTGTCGGCGCAAAGAGGGGGCTCGCGGGGCATGTGCCAGTATCGAGACCTGCAGCCAGTTGAAGTGCTGCATCCGTGGTTTCATTGTTGCGCGAGAGCATAGAAGTGTTGCCAAAGCCTTCATCGCTGACCCAGAACATGAATGACCAGATGGATCTCATAAAATAGGGCAACCAGCATAGCCAGACGCTGATGGCCATGGCAGCACGAAGCCAGACCAAGACATTCCGAAACAAATATTTGGCCAAATGTCCAACAAAAACGTGTACCGGGAGGGACTGAGGCATGTCGGGCGCGTACAGCTTGGTAAAACGGAACGACGTCTTGCAAAGCTCGCAGTACTTTTTCTGAGAATGGGAAAGCCACTCCATCAAGCAGTCCTGGTGGACGTATTTGATACTACCACTGCATTTGCACGGGTAGAAGAGAGGCTCCTCCGGGGTCGCCTCGCCTCTGCAGATTCGACAAATTCCAGGTGCAACATCTTGATTCTGATTCATGTCGTCGGATCGAGTGGCGGCTCGGTGAAGGCCCTTGAGCTTCATGCTCGAGGTGAGGTCCTCCATGACGGCAAATAATATTCAGCGATGGCGATTCGAGAAGAAATCGATCGCGCCCACGAGGGGCTTATTGTGAAGGAATTGTTGGGAGAACCATGCGCTGGCCGATCAAGAGGATGTTCGAGGGGCGCGAGCGGACCGAAGACCGGGGAATCGAAGCGGCGAACGGGACACGAAGGCAGGAAAATGTGACCTGACGAGTGAAATGGCGGCGACAATGCAGTCGGCCAAGCCGGTGAGCATGTGTCTCTACAGTCGAGAGTGAAGAGTCGACAAGGTGACCGGGAGGAGGTAGTCGTCGGCCTCAAAATAGAGGTGATGAGACGTGGTGGTTAATAATTCCACAGTGGCTGTCGGCCTGGGCTGCAACTACAGTACCGCCACTCCGACCCCACAAGACGCAACACGGCGGAGAAAGGTACGGTTGGCGGAATCCAGCCCCAACGCAATGCGATGCGTGAGTTCCGAAACGGCGAACAAGGCTTCGGAGAAGCAGATAATCCGATATCGCTGCTTTCCGTGAAATCTCACGTGTCAGAGGCAGCACAGGCAGTTTGATGTGCGCAACTGATGTCATGGACCGAGAGGCGCGTGTCACATGGGAAATGATCATCGTTTGAGAGCATGATGAAGCTGAAGTGGGAGATTCGTGATGGTCATGATCGATTGCGATGATCTGTATTTGTTCAAGATGGCTCATGGTACTTTGAAGAATCGTTAACATTGGAATTAATGGTAAGGAAACGCAGCCGAGGCTTGATGATAAAACACGTTCAAATAACCGTAGTTACCATCACGGCACCCCCTGACGTTGCATGTTTGGAGTCCTGATAAACGATTCACGTTGCCCCAACCTCCAGTTCACGGCTCTGCATTCCAGTCAAAATAGCAACCAATCAATGTCTGTGATCTTGTCTCTCGGATCCCAAAAAGCCATGATGCCACAGAAAATCTGGACCAAAGCAAGCTTCTGGGCTTCTTCATGACGTCGCAACCATCCATCAAGTGTTTCGAAGATGCAGGACAGGCTGCAAATCGCTGAGGAAATGCCGCTAAAAGTGCCAGGCCGCGCTGATGCGAACCGCTAAAACCTGGTGGGGGAACGGATGACACCACTGTACATGCGCTGGTGCCCTCCAATTCCAACCAAGGAACAACGACTTCAGCTCCGGTGTTGCCATCATTCCCGCCCTCTTATTCATCTCATCTCCTGGTAGAAAAATAATAAAGGGTCAAAGAAGCTCACACCAGTGACCGTTTGTGTTGCACGTTCAAGCCCATCGTCTCGCTCTCGTCTCGAGTTACGTCGCAGAAACACTCCTGCTCCTGTCCCGAGATCCATAACGCTTGCCGGACTGACCCCCTGCAGCCTATCCAAAAAAGTAAGCACCTCTCCGAGCTTCCCATCCAGTCGCTCGCTGGCCAAAAAAATCCCAACTTGGCTTCGTGGATCGTGAAACTGACTGGCAGGAAGGGCTGGATACGTCTCTCCCGTCGCGAGTCGGATTTCATCAGAAGTCGTTCGCTTTTGCGCCACTTTGCACAATCAAACTTGTGACTTTCCATCATCTTTTGGCTTGCTTGCTCCCCTCTTCGGAAGCTCCCGTCATCAACCGTCCTGACCGCAGCGCGTGCTTCTATCAACCATGGCCGAGTCCGCCGGCTCGATCATGAACGGCAACGGCCACACCAACGGCATGGCGAATGGAAAGCCCCTAGCCGGTCGAAGAAGAGCTATCAAGAAGAGACGAAGCTTCTTGGCTTGGACATTCAATGTAGTCGCAAGGTATGTCCTGTTTGCGCGTCATCGCTGCCAGTTCGCCCGAGCTTTGTTCTGGCCGCTCTTTCATCAGCGTCAATTCATCTTTGCACTCTGAATCGCCATTAGCTGATAACTGACTTGTACTCCCTCAGACTCGCAACATGGGCTGCCATCTTGACCGTCCTCTTCCGATGCCCTTCGTCCCTTGAAGCCTGCGACGAGACCTCCCCCTCCATCTGTAAACCCTATTTCCAGGTCAAGGACGCCGTGCTGCCTCACGTTCAGCCCTACTACGACCACTATGCGGCACCCTACGTCGAAGTTGCCCGCCCATATTACGAGACTGTTGAAAGCAAAGTCTGGCAACCCGCCCGTGCCTATGCGATCCAATACGGAGCTCCCTGGGCCGAGAAGGCGCAGGATTATGCTTGGGCTCAGTGGGAGAAGAATGGGCAGCCTCAGCTCGTCAAGTACCAGGGTCTTGCGCAGGCGCAATACGACCAAACTGTTGGCCCTTATGTGAAGCAGGCTGGAGAGGCCCTTGGCCCCTACTACGACATTGCTCGCACCAACGGCCTACAAGTCTACTACGAATATTTGCGACCAGGTTACGAGTTCGTGCAGCCATATGCCATTCAGGGTTACGACGCAGCCTCTGAATTCACTGTCCGAACAGCCCTTCCCACGACCTACTGGGCTTGGAACAAGACCTATGCCTTCCTTGACCGAAGCGTCTGGCCTCACATTCGTGTTGTCTACGTTCAGAATGTCGAACCTCAGCTCGTCCGTATCGGTGAACGCCTTGGTCGCTACAAGACCAAGGTCAAGCCTGTCCATGATAACTACTCGACCAGGTAAGATGCTCGGCGTTCCTTGTTAGAGCGCCATGCTTACGTCTCCAAAAGCTATGTCACAGATACCACTACTTCGTCATTCCAGAGGCCCTCTCCACAGAGCACAACTTCTGTCGAGACATCCTCTGAGGTCCCGGTCGCTACGGAGAGCCCCGAGCCTGTGACCGAGTCTATCACACAGGAGTACATCAACCCTGTGCAGGCACCTCCCCCTACCGAGAATGAGAGTGAGAAACGACGAAAGGCCCGAGAAATGGTGGCCCATGATCTGGACACTTGGCAGACCAAGTTTGCTTCTCAAGCTGATGAGGGTGCCAATGACCTGGAAGAACGTGTTGACGAGATTGCGAAGCGCATGATCGAGGAAAATGTCCAGACTACTGGCAGGCAACTATTTGACGACCTTGAGTCTACGATTACCTCTGAGCTCAAGGCTCTTCGGATCAAGATCTCGGCCTTGGCTGGATCAGCCGATGAGGACACTGACAATGTAGATGAGAAGATCGTTGCCGCGGTGCGATCTGCCGGCATGGCCATTAAGAAGAAGGCCCAGGCCATCCGACAATGGCGCGAGGGCTATGAGAAGGAGCTTCAGGAGACAGTCATTACCGTTGCCGATGTTCATTTCCAGCTTCTGGACGAGACTAGAAACCTCGCCCTCCAGCAGATTGGCATGAGGTGGGCATGGACTGATGGCGTCACATACAAGGACTGGGCCAAGTACCATGAGCTCAAGAGCACCCTCAACGAATGGACCGAGCAACTGAAGCAGCTGATCGTCACGCACCCCAGCCTCCTCCAGGCGCAAGACGCATCTGCGCAGGTTGAGGATGAGGGTATGGAGATCGCTTCTGTGGCTGCTAAGGAGCTTGCTCGACTCAAGGAGGTTGCCCGCTGGAAGGTTGTGGCCAGAGATTCGTCGGATGAATTTGACAGCGACGCCGTGAAGCTTGCCGCCGAGGAAGCCATCGCGGCTAAGAAGGCCGAAGAGTCCAAGGACGCCGACGAGCAGACCCCTGCCGAAGATGACGTTGTGTCTAGCCTCGCCGCTTCTGCTGAAGAGGCCACCTCTCAGGCCGAAGAGGCTGAGCAAGACTTGGAGGACTTTGTGTCGTCTATTGCTGAGCCCATCAAGGAGGAGGTTTCTTCGGTTGTCGACGATGAACCAAATGTTATCGAAAAGGCCACCTCGGCCATCTCCGAGTCGATCGAGTCGGTAGTCAGTGATGCTTCCAGCCTCGCTTTTGACGGACAGGAGAGCGCTAGCAGCATTGTGGACGAAGCTTCCGAGACCGAAGAAGCCCTGGCCTCATCGGCCTCCGAATCTGCTAGCAGTGTGATTGAAGAGGTTTCAAGCCAACTTTCAGAAACGTTCGAGTCGGCCACAAAGGACGCAGAACCAGAAGACAGCAGTACGTCGGCCCCCTTTGCCTCGGAAGCATCTGAAGTGCTCATGGGTGACACCCATTCGATAGTCAGCAACGGTAGTGAAGAACCTCTCCCGGCCGACGACGAGCCCCTCGTCGAGATCGAGGAGGATCCCCTAACGCACCGCGACGAGACGCCGCTCTCCAACGAGCAGCATGTCAAGCCAGCCTTCCTCGGCGCCGCGGCTCAGGAAGTCCCCCACCGACAAGTCGTCCTCGAGGATTACGTGGACACGGATTATATCGCCAGTGCCACCGACGCAGCACAGGCAGCTTATTCCACCGCTGTCTCTCGAGCATCTGAACAGTACTCAAGTGCTCTGTCTATCGTGTCTGCCCAGATCTATGGTACCCCCAAGCCAGTCCATGAGCAGCTATTCGCATCCGTCTCGTCGGCATACGACAACGCCGTTTCAGCTGCTGGCGATAAGCTCAACCATGCTGTCGAGGCCGCTACAACGGCTACCCAGCTCCCTGCTACGACCACTATCCCTAACTGGGTTGACTGGGAACGCATCGAGTCTATCGCTTCTCAGAGACTCAATGAGGGTCGTCTGTGGGCTGAGATCCAGTACCAGAGCGCACTCATCGCTATGGGTCTCGCCACGCCCACTCCGTCATCCTCGATGGAGAAGTATTACGAGCAGGCCAAGTTGAACTACTTCGCTGGTCTTGGTATTGCCCAGGACCGATACGCTAGCTTTATGGCTGGAGCTTCCTCTGCCCTCTCATCTCTTACCGCTACGCCTACGCCTACGGACCTCGCTGGATCTGCTTCATCTGTTGCCTCTGTGGCTCGGGAGTCGGCAGCTTCTGCTGCCCAGGCTGCCGGAGATGCAGCCGGGTCTGCCTATTCGGCCGCCGGTGACACAATCAAGTCGGCCGCCCAGGCTGTCGACGATTCCGTGTCCTCTGTTGTGGATGCTGCTAGCGAGCAGATCTCTAGTGCAGGCCTGGCTATTGCCGAGTCTTGGAACACAATCGTTGACCAGATCAGTGGCCAGGTTTATGGAGAGCCTACTCAGATTGCGTGGTATGAGCATGTCTGGAGTGATGCTAGCTCATATGCCGCCGCGGCCACAGATGCCGTGGCCGACAAGGCATCTATTGCCTCGGATGCCGCTGCAGCATCTGCAGTGACTGCATCAGCCGAGGCGGCTAAGCAATACGAGTCTGTGAGCGACCTTGTCTCTGAACTCATCAGTGGCAAGGAGCCCTCGTTTACCGAGAGCGTGCTCTCCCGACTCCAAGCTGCTTACGCCACGGCGGCCGCCAGCGTCGAGAGCCTCGCTAGTGAGGCAAACGAGGCTGCGTCGTCTGTGGGTGAGAAGGTCGGAAGCGCTGCTAGCCAGGCTACCGAAGCCGTCAAGGAGTCATTCCACGGAAAGGACGAGCTGTAAACAGGACAAGTTGTTAAAGAAGAACAACTACGAAGACACTCTTTTGGACGATACCCAAGTTGAAATGACGATCGTTTAATGCCATGAATGGGAGAGAAAAAGACGAGAATGGAAACAAAAGATGGGTACTAACAAGGGTGAAGACGAGGCGCGAATGACGGGACTTGGATTTCATGCATGGATGCTTTGTACTATTACGATTCCCAACCCTTGAGGTGCATTCACGGCGACACCGAAGGCAGGTCATGTGCCGGCGAGTGCGGAACCAATGAGAGGGGATATAAGTAAGACTGGGGAGGAAATGCGATGCTGGTCACTGGAATTGGTGTTGGTGACGTCGAGCGGGGGGTGCTGTTTGGTTGTTGGTTTGCAGCTTACATACATGCACATGGCCACCAACGAGATATCCTCAAGATTAGCGCTAATATGATTTTCTTTTCTTCTTTTTGACCAAGCGGAAGTGTTGATGGTACTCCACAGTCAGACGATGGGCAAGATTAGCGTGTCTCTCCGCAGTCGCTTGAGAAGAGCATGGTGTGAGGGAGCATGTGCGTATGTCGGATATCGACACTCGGGAAAGGATCTCGTAGTAGTTTGAGCAATTATCTTTACCTTGGACCTTGTTTAACTAAATAATAAGGGATTTAGGCCAGTTCATGGCATGCTTAGATCCATTAAACTGTCTATCGCTATACTGAACCGTATCTAGGAGCAACTCTAATCCAACAACGGCAGATCCATTTCCTTGGTTGCGCAAATCCTCCAGACGCCACAGTCAATACAAAGCGGGGATGCCGTAAACAGCTTCCTCTTTGATGCACCCTTGTCAAGTATCCTTGGTTCCCCGGTCTAGGCAACAGAATAAACTGTCTGGTTAATTGGCTCTTCAAGGGCCCGAGTCATGGATTGCACGCTATGCAAGAAAAGCGCCGAGGCGACCCTCGCAAGCTTAAAAGGTTTGATGGCAATCAATTATCTGGATCGACAGGTTTCGGCTATCGTCATTGGTGTAGCACCTGACTATCTGCGTGTCTTGTTTCAAGTCCATATCTGGGTATGAAATGCGCTCAACATGCGAGGAGGAGCTGTTATCATTGTGAAGGAAGCACTCAACAGACAAGTAACCATGCATTAGACGCTCAAAAGAGTCGTACGCGAGATATTGCTAGATAACTGATTACTGAGCTTTTATCTATTTGTTGAAAATCCATGAGGGGTATCATGGGTCCATGACCGGCGACTATCAATACTACGTTGTAGAGCATGGTGGTTGGGACGAAAAAGCAGCCGCATCCATGCGAGGCGATGGAGTTGGGTTCTTTCTTTGACTGGTGGGTCTAGTTCTTCTCTTTTCGTCATTTATTGAGGGAGCAAGGATGGGCGTGATCTAGACCCGGGCATTTGGTCACAGACATGGTGAGCCAGCTCGTTGGAAGCATGCGTTGCAACGTCGAAGATGGCGTGGTAGAGTGAGAAGCTGAAAGTTCATCGATTGTTGGAGTAATATATGCACGCGACTCGTACAGGGATGCAACAAACACCAGGCCATTAGAGGGGGAGGGGAAGAAACAAGAGACTAGCAAGGGCACTGAAGTGGAGAGACAGAATCAAGCTAGAGCCAATACTCGGCGACTTGCCGAGGTTGTGATTCGTGATATCGTCGTGTCAAAACTGCATCCAAGACTGAGGCTTTCCGTCGTGGCTTGCGCTTTGGCGTCATCCCGTTTTTGTTGTTGGCGCCAAGGAGGAGGCTCTTGAGGAACTTTTGAACGTCGGTTTCAATGATCTACGGAGCCAACCGTTCTACCAGCACAAGAAACCAAACGAAAGAAAAGAATTGAAAGGATTCGCCCGTGGGGGGAGATACACAAAATGGGCTGTGCTAAAGAACCCCAGGCGAATGGGGTTCCCCGAGGGGAAAAACCTCGTCACGATCTAGGATCCCTGGGTGAGCCGAGATGGCATGGTCAGACTTGAATGTTGGGGATCCAATTGGTTTAGAGAACAAGAAGATGCTTGTGGGAGCTGAACAACTTGCGTCTGGTTCTTTGTGCAACCATCCCTTACCTTGTTCCATGAGGATTTTAATCAGTTCTTGTCTCGCCACTGCCGAAAAAAACTTGGTGTTGCATCATGTGTAAAAAAAGACGGGAGGTCGGGTCCCCCATTCCCCCCTTTGCATTTAAAAGCCGCGCGATGGCCCGCAATGTTTAGAACTTGACGATGGGTCTTTTTTTTCCATTTCTTCGTTCCTCTTTTTAAGCTTCTGATTCTCCTTGGACCGAGCTTGATCGTCAACACTAGAGGATCATCGCCAGATTGGTGAGGGGGATCACAGACTTTGAACTTGTGTTGTAGCTTATGGACTTTGTCGTTGCCTTTTTTTTTCACTACTTCTCAAGTCTACACGCTGAAGCAAAGTCGGCAGTTCTGTTGAACTTACTACTACACACAAGAAATCCCAAATTGGAAGTATCTTGATCCAGAAATGTCTGGTGTCATCAACTCAACGCCGCCGGCGTACCCTACCGGAGACGACAAGTTCTCGAGCGAAAAGGAAGCTGGGGCTAGTCCTGTACTCGCTGAAGACCTTAACTCTTCATCGTTCCACAATGGCACCAAGAAGGATGCTACTCACCGAAGACTCAAGTCGCGGCACATTCAGCTCATTGGCATCGGTGGAACAATTGGTACTGCACTCTATGTGCGTAGATACCAAAAAACTCTCCTTCATTCACTGCAAGTGCTCATACGGATATAGGTTCAAATCGGAAAAGGTCTCCTGAACGGTGGCCCGGCCAGCTTGTTCCTCGCCTTCACCATTTGGTGTACATTTATCCTCGCCATTACGCTCTGCATGGCCGAAATGGTCACCTACCTCCCCATCTCATCGCCATTTATCCGATTCGCTGGTCGCTATGTCGACGAGGCCTTTGGATTCGCAGCAGGCTGGAACTTTTTCATCTTCGAGGCCGCTCTCGTGCCCTTTGAAGTCGTGGCCTGTAACCTGATTATTCACTTTTGGAGTGACATTGTTCCGACTGCAGCTATCATCGTCATTGTCCTTGTTCTCTATGCTGCTATCAACCTATTGGCTGTGCATTGGTATGGTGAGACAGAGTTCTGGGCAGCCCTCGGCAAGGTTCTGTTGATCGTCGGCCTCATCCTGTTCACTTTCTTCGTCATGGTCGGCGCAAATCCCCAGCGCGAACCGTTCGGATTCACCTATTGGAAGAATCCTGGAGCGTTCAAGCCGCTTTACTACGACGGAGCGTTAGGTCGTTGGCTGGGCTTCCTGCAGTGTCTCATCCAGGCCTCCTTCACCATCGCCGGCCCCGACTACGTCTCAATGGCAGCTGGAGAGGCAGAAAACCCCCGACAGGTCATGCCACGGGCCTTCAATGCCGTCTTCTACCGTCTCACGGCCTTCTTCGTTCTCGGATCGCTTTGTGTTGGTATCTTGGTTCCTTACAACGACAAGGAGATGACCGACGCCTTTACGAACGGAAAGCCAGGAGCAGCAGCTTCGCCTTATGTGGTCGCCATGAATCGGCTTGGTATCGATGTGCTGCCTCATATTGTTAACGCCATGGTGCTGCTGAGTGCCTTTTCCGCCGGAAACTCTTACGTCTATTGCGCCTCACGATCACTCTACGGTCTCGCCCTCGAAGGAAAGGCCCCGAGGTTCCTAACGACCTGTACTCGAACGGGTGTGCCGATCTACTGCGTCACATTTGTCCTGCTCATCGCCCTTCTCTCGTTCCTCCAGCTGTCCGCCAACACGGCCGTGGTCCTGGACTGGTTCGTCTCACTCGTCACAGCCTCGCAACTCATCAACTTTGCATGCATCTGCGTGACGTACCTGTGCTTCCGTCGTGCGCTGAGAGCCCAAGGTATTAGCCGAGACACGCTGCCCTATAAGGCGTGGTTTATGCCTTATGCGGCGTACTATGGCCTCACGGGTACTTTTATCATGACGTTCGTGGGAGGATATACTGTGTTTTTGCCCATTGAGGGATACTGGAACGTGCCCGATTTTCTGTTCTCGTAAGTCAAGTCCACAAAGTTGACGAGCTTGGATATTGATGATATAGGTACACATCCGTCGGTCTCTTCCCGGTCATGTACGTTGGCTGGAAGTTGATCCACAAGACCAAAATTCACAAGCCACACGAGGTTGATCTCTACAAGAACCTCGATGAGGTGCGAGAGTATGAAGAGAACTATGTGCCGACACCGCCAAGGTGAGTATCCCGAATAATTGAGGAAAGAGTTTTGCTAACAGAGGATAGTACCATGTTTGAGCGTATTCTGGATAAGCTCTTTGGTTAAAGAAATTGGGAATAGGAGGAACTCAAGTTGGTCTTGGTATATAGATGCAATATCAGAGAGTGTTGAACTCCTATGCACGTTTCGTGAACTGATGGACCATTTGGTGGCACATTCTGGCACAGTACTCAGCATAAACACCAATTCCTTACACGGCAGTTAGCCTGCCGCCTGGCTGTTAACCACTTCAACGGTTTGTCCTGTTTGTCTTGGCGCCTTGAAAGAGATTAGTCCGCCGATTGCAAGGTCAAATCCATTTACCTCAGTAAAGGCAAAGAACTCGAAGCTGTGGTACACTAGAAGATTGCCTGGGGGAACCCGAGGGATTCACGTTGGATTGACTTTAGGCAGTTCTCTTCACTACAAACATTGTTGCTTTTGTATATGTTATCGACATATCCTTGGATCGAGGGAACAAGCATCTATATAACCAGTAACTGACGAAAGATGACTCTGGGGAATGTTTGGAGGTTATACAGAGGGTTAACGCCAAATGGGGATTCAGCTGCTTCGTTCATCGAAAGCACTGTGTGACTGAAGGAGTCACCTTCAAAGTCTGATCTCAAGGACACTCAACGATATTCCATCTCCGAAGGCTGGCTGCCCTCGAGATTCATTCTCACCGAGCCCAACCTTCGGTTCACAGGAGAAGGAGGAGTCTCTCCTCCGGCATCGCTGTCGATCTCAATCATTTTGTTTATCGCACATTGAAGGTCTTCGGCTTCACGAAGCTCCTCTGCAGTGGGACCTGCCGAGGTATCTGCCACTGTCGGTCTCTGCGTGGTGTTTTGTTCAGCGACATTTCCCGCATCGGAGGCGCTTTCGTCATCTTCGTCCTCGTCGTCGTTCTCCTCGCCCTCGAAGAATGAACCCTATTCAATTTCCGAGGGGTCTGCTCCTTCAACCCATGCCCGAACAGCGTCATCATCATCCCAGGCGCTCAAGGTGAGACAAGTGGCGCATTCTTCAGTCAGATCTTCGCCGTGATATGCTCTCTTCTGCATGAACTGGGGAGGGGGTTTTGGTGGCAACCAGCAGTCCCTGTCTGTGTCGTGGGCAATGCGGCATCTTTCGAGATACCACGTATCGGAGTCGGGGCGGATGGGATGGCCACAGCCGGGGTAGACGTAACGGACTGCTTGACACATCTTGATCTGGGGAGAGGTTAGTGATGTGGTTCGAGATGAGAAGTTGGTGATTTTTACCTTGAAGAGGGTGATTGGTGGTATGAGTGGTGTTGATTGATGGCATGGATTCTGCCGACTCGAAGCACGATGTGAGGAGCAGATCGGCTTACATATGAATTAATTCCATCAAATGAAGTGTTGAGGACCATTGTGAGCCGTTTGAGGCATTTTAAAGATGTAGAATTTGCCATCCCGCCTTTGGCCTTTCGAGATCAAAGGTATCAAAGGGACGAAGACAGTGAATAACAAACGGGCCCGTTCGGTGAATGACAAGCCAGGACCACAATGAATTCGAGCTATCCAGGACAAACATGGTAAAGAACTCAACAATGGAAGCCACTTCAATATGGAGAGTTATTCTTTGACAATACTACCTCCAGAGAAGACCATTGCCCAGCCCGGTCACGATGAAAACTGGTAGAAAGATTCCACCATCCACCTCGCGTAGTGCAACGAAGCCCTGTAGTAGTCCTCAACACAAGGCTCCCCAGGGTTGGAGGCGTCTTCACCATCGATAAGCTGTCCCCGGGAAGTTTTAACCCACAGCTTCAGGGGGTACTCTTTACCCCCAGCCGAGATGGTATAGGGAAAAACCCGAGTATGCTTCCCCTTCCCTGGCACCGGCGGAGGCAGATTTATGACGGCTTCTATCGTGACTCTGCGCAGAGTCACTTGAACCGTCACAGAGAGTAACTTCTTGCGATGGCGGCGATGGCGGTTGACAAAGTTCTTGATCTTGGAGCCGAAGCCCGTGAAGATGGTCTCGAGGCCTTCTTGAGGGCGCCTCGTGTACTCAGACGTAATGTCCAACACATACGGCTCATTGGTGTAGACTTCGCAGTCTACTATTGGACGCGGGTATCTACAGAGGCGAGGCATGATCGTGGTGGCTGCGCATGTGAGCGTGATGTCGTGCCGAGTGGGCGTGAGACTTACAGGACTGGGGGTCTTGATGTCGGGGAGGTCAGAAGAATGATGGATAGAGAATAACACGATATTCGATAGTTCTTCTAGATAGCAAAGGAGGTTTGCTAAACAAGAGTTAAGGTCATTGGCACCGACGGGAAAAGGCGAGTGCAATGCAAGTCATCAGCACTTGGTGACCGTTCTGGGATATCAAAGTATGGCCATTTATTGTCGTCAGAAAAAGGAGAGCGTTCTCTGGCCTTTATGGAGAAGATGAAAGTATGACATAGGGTTGCTTTGGTGATCAAGGTTCTTGCTGGCATACAAGCAGCCACAAGCTTTACATTTCGGCGTAATAGCAGGCAATGCAGGGACAAAGGCTATACTCCAGATTTGTGCGTCTTGTGTCTAGTGTTCTCCTTTTAGTCTCTGTAAGTTAACACACATGACCTAACAAAGCTCTTCTCATGGGTTTCCCATAGCCTTCCCCAAAACCCGTCCGATGGTCAGATGTATTTTTTCAGTTCACTGAAGTCAATTTACACCTAAAATTCGCCCTCTGATACCTACCTGCCGCGTCACATAAACGGAAATGTGGGATTGGACCCAAAGCGCTCGTTGTCACGGAGGAACGACTAGAGGGCTACTTGAGTGGCCATGAAGTCATCAAGCATTTCAACAGCAACTGGGATCTATTCTGCAATTGTTGTATTCAGCCTACCTGCGTAGTTTCATAGGATATTATCGCCCCAAACCGCCATCTTAAATGGCCTGTAACAGCGCAACGCACACAACCTATTCTCACTGCCCATGTTAGCCTGCCGATGACAGTGACCATCGAGATACTCAGTACACCCACCACGAAATACAAGGCTGTAAGGCTCTTAAAGTTTGCCAAACTCTCCAATTTTATCAAGACTGCGCCCTCCGCCAGTTCTCCGAGCGCTTCAATGCCTTGAAAAAGCATCACGAGAGTACGAGCATCGGTCATGCCTCGAAGCACTCATATCCTGCCAAAAAAAAAAAAAAAAAAAGCAGCTTTCGATTCAAGGCTCCAAATGCCTCAGAGGACCTGGAAAGCGATACCGTCGAGTATGTTCTGTAAGGAGAGTAGTATCCCAGGAGGAGTCGAGAATCAACGGTTAGAGTTATTGGAGGAGAGAGGAGCAGAGCTCTCGATTGGACATGGCCGACACTGAGACCTCCTGCTTTTGCCCTTGGGGACAAGTCCAAGGGGCGAAGAATCCGTCTTGACTGAGAAACCTTGGAAGAATACCTTCTTGCGGGCGGAAGTCATCCATGGCTTCGAGACGCCCCCCAATACTGGAAGGATTGCCATTTGGCGGATCTCGATCTAACCAGTGAGGTCGACAATGGCGGGTCTCAAACTTTTGCGATGATGAGTGCTGTCGCCCAAAACCAAGAGTAAGTGAGTCCATAGTTGTCCTCAAGATGTTCGTCCTGTTGAAAGTAGCTGGCCAGTCTTAGGCGGCCTCGCGGCCCATGACAGCTCGTGGAAGGCAACCCGAGTTGTTCCTTTTGGTCCACTGTGTTAGCATTGGGATATAATGCTATGAATTGTTGACAATGTGCTATGTATTATAGTTGAAGCCTGGCCCTTGATGGGATAACTAAGCGAATAGATAGCCGTCGTCATTGTTGTTGCTGTTGCTGTTACTACCGGCAGCGTTCCGAGAAAGGCTTCCTCCGTCCTTGCAGTACCAAGTGTTGATGAGTAACGCGACAGGTCTAAAGGGGGCATCGGCCACGATAACAAAGAACACAGTTCGTAGCGTTGATTCTGTTCCAAGCTCCTACGTAGAGCAGAACCTGATGCGTTGTGACCATGTTGCTTTGTGAATGTCGTGGGCGGAACAAGGTGCCCCGATGGCCAGAGCCAAGAGTGCCCCAACTATGCCTTTGGTCGCCATCGAGTCTCCCTCCATTATTCGGCTGATGTTATTCGCCCCAAACGCAAACTTGGTCGCCACTCGTGCACAAAACGGGCTGTGCCTTTCAATGGACAGGAGCCTTTCATAGGCATCCAGAGAGTAAGCCATCCACCCTGTTGCGTCTCCATATCTCACCTTCATCCCGATGGATCAGGACACCTCGAAGTTGAAAGGTCATTATTAGAACCGAGGGCAAGTCCCCTGGTATAACGGGGTTTGTTGGGGTGCCATGCGTCCGAAAGAGCTTGTTAGATGCTGCTGCCTGCCGTGTTGGATAGTGTTTGTCTTGATGCCTCTGTGTCGAGAACCCTCTCGCTCGTTTGGCCGCCAAAACTTGCCTTGGAATAGACCGAAGAGTAGCAAACAGCTTCAATATAGTCGTAAAGATTAGCACTTTAAATGATGTGAGACCAAGCTCAACCGTAATATTAGTCTACCTTCTCCCTCGCTCGAAAACATGGTCACGTTTCTCGTGACCGCCAGTCGTATGCTTCAAAATACAAAAACGCCGATATCTGATGGTTGTCGTAAAAAGAAACCGTGTATCGATGCCTATCCTTTTCGTATCTTCTCTTGGTCGTTCATTAACTCCTGCATCGTCATAGTATACCCATCTGATCCCAAGGGTCATTTCTCCTCCTTCGTCGTCTCTGTCTTCTTCTTGCTGCTCGTCTAGCATCACCAGAACAATCCACACATCCCCAAACCGCAAAGATCAACCTCCACGCACTACCGCACCGTTAGCAATGAATGAAGATCAAAACGGGAGGGGAAAACTCACACTACGGCGATCAGCGTCCAGAGGGCCATCATGATCCACTTCTCTTGGTTACGCTGCTCCGAAGTCTTTTCTGATGAGAGGCTAATGTTGGATACCCACATCATGATGATGCCGCCGACGCAGAGAGCCATGGAAAAGAGGTCGTGTAGAACTCTTCGTGACGCGGCGAGGCGAGGGACTATCATGGAGGCGTCGGTGGTGGCCAGCATGTCCCAGCTATCGTTGAGCATGGCGATAGCGCACTAAACCAGTCAGTCTTATAAAAATTCAAATGTTGGTTAGAAAAAACTCACTCCTAGGGCGCCGGCGACGACGACCTGGCTCTTTGATGGCCACTCCTTTCCCACATACGCCAGCATGAGCACAGCAGCAAGGCTAGTCAACCACGCCACCAGCCTCACGCCCGCATTGAACAGAGCGTAGCCCCTCGGAAGAGGACGCTGCCTTCGACGAGGAGGCATGAGCGATATCTCCCGTGCATTTATTTTATTTGATGAGAAGTCGGTCAAGACTTTGAAAGTAGGTGAAGCCCGACCGAGGTTTGTTTTGGTGGTGAGGCTGGAAACAACAAAAAGAGGGGACGAGGTTTCGCTAAAGCATGTGCAGCCAATCAGAGATGGGACCAGCTGGCAGGGGTAAAGTGAGTGGATAAGGGAGGCTTTCCAGGTTGGTCCGGAATTAAGAAGCAAACATTGAATTGTTTGGTTAATGTGAGAGGTTGGAACTCGGTAGATAGTTTCATCATTATTTGTTAAGCTGTCGTTACGTGTCCTGCGCTCTTCTCTAACATGCACATGCACATCCAAGGATATCCATGATATCACTATCGACGACATCCCTGTTAGAATGAGTATTCTTCAACATGCAATCCAATCCCTTGAGCCCCTGTCCCCTTGTGCACCGCCCTCTCGTCGCTTAAGCGGCTCACGCAATTCCTCGTCCGTGCGACAATCTCTCGCCCACCGCAGACAACGACCCCCGTCTCGCCCCAGGCCTGCTCCACGGGTTCACGGATAAGGGCCTCGATATCAGGTCGACTCGTGTATTGGCGTATGAGATCTGGTATTGCCGATTCGCTGGAACATGCCTTTTCTTCGGGCGTCTTTTCTGACGGGGCGCTGCAGCAACAGCCTGTCTTTGCAGGCTTAATCTCGTCCGAGTCGCTTGGGCTTTGAGGCTCCGGTGAAGCAATGGGTTCACTGGCTCCTGTTATTGCGACGTGGATGCTCACTGTCACGCCCTTGGCCCTCACCATTCGCCCTGCTTCCTCGGCCCTCTCGACGTAATACTGGATCTCCTCTGATGTCCTGGCAATCAACACCACCTCTACTCTTCGCGTACAGTTGGCCTTTTGTGCGTCGGCCACGCATTCAAGAATGGGGACAACAAAGCTAGCTCCGGTTGATGCCCCGATGAGCACCAGCGTCTCGAAAATATCCCATCGCGGAGGAACACCGTAAGGCCCTGATATGAAGCCTGTGAGCTCTGATGATGGGCTTTTGGTCGCGTATTGGTGAATTCGTTTCGAGAAGCCGTTATGCGCCCGGACGACCAGCTGTATGCTGTTGCAGCAGCATGTACCCTCGATTTTGTGTGCACAGGCGATGGTGTAAGGATGGGCCTCAAATGGTCCTAAGCGAGGAAGCCAGAGGTAGATGTGCTGGCCAGCCTTCCACTCAAAGTGAACATCCTTGATCGTGATGACAGTTGTTGAAGGCCCGACGACTCGGGCAGCCACCCGATGTCCTAGATGCTTCTTCCCCTGGCAAGCCGACCCGTTTGATCGAATGCGAACATTCTGCCAAAGTAAAAGTATCCATCTCATGGCGCGGTCAAACACAAGAAACGAGATGCTCATCCATAGCAACCACCGGGCGTTTGCAGGGATGTGCTTGTGTAACAACCACAACATGATGATGCTGGTTAGCACATGCTGAGCAACCCAAATCTCATACGAAAGCCTCCGAATAGGCACGATGCCTGTGACAACGTTCCAGAGTAGTATGGCCCAAGCTGCGAGTCCGTATTTGACCAGAGGCATGATCTCAAGGGCGTAGTCGAGAAATTCGGCGCGAACCCACATGGTCCAGAAGTGAAAGCCGTGGACTGTCGCTGTCACAAACATGGTTCGCGCAACCCAGCGATGCAGCCAGTTGAGTCTTTCGTGACTGGTACCGACGAGGAAGCCAATGACGTTGACTTTCGTCGAGAGGAGGTATAGTAATGGGAACTGCGTGAGAGTTACCCAGGCGTTGCGATATCCGATGCGCTCCCAGTAGTATACGTCGTTCTTGGAGACGTTCCAACTCATGAGGTAGACTATGACAGCCCAGTAGCAAGCCAGAACCCATATTCGACCTAGGGGAAGTGGTGTAGCCCATTGGAGACCGTGGAGGCGGATGTAGTACTGTGGATGGCCCATTTCGCGAAAGATGGCGGTTGCTGTGGCCCAAGCCTGGCTAAGAGGGCCATGAGGACGGGTAGGATGATCGACTGAGGGATCGCGACATGCTTTTAGTCTGTTCGAGTTAGCCTCGGACAGAAGATAGTAGAGTGTGTTGCTCACCTTTGCCGAGCATCCAGGTAGTTGATGCCGCGGACAGCAACGAGGGCACCGACAACGCCAGCGATAGAGTACCAGTATCCCCGGGCAAAGGCATAATTTGTCTCCATACCCAAGCCCGGGTCATGATGCATGTGGTCCATATCCATGGTGGGCAATGATGGACTTGAACTAGGATGGAAGTGGTTGTTTTGGACGGCCAGCGCCTGGGAAGTGAAGTGGGATATCGTTCAAGATCCAGATGGGGCGCAAGTAAAGACGGTGCTCAGATAATCATTGTGCTCTGGACCTGTTCATGACCGCTGCGGGGAGTGTAGTAATTGTCCTCGGCTAGATGACGTGCCGAGAAGTGACTGTGTGGGAGTGAGAGTGATTGAGCAGGTTGATTCAGCTGTCAGACTCAGACTGGTGGTAAGCAACGACGAGACACGGAAGACGGAGGAGCCGTAGAAGAGAATTGCTGATGTTGGATGTAACTTGGAAGAACCCCACGAGACAAGACAGTCTCTAGAGATGGTGGTCAATTTGATAAGCCGTGCCTGATATTGGCAGTTGATCTAGACCATGGATGGCCACCACAGCCAGAAAGGGACAGGAAAAATCCACCAAAATTAGCCAATATTGCGCCTCTCTTTCCTCGATAAGTTCATCCGTCTCATCCGTGTTTCTACTGTAAATAATGCCGTCTAGCCGAGCATTCTCTCCTCTCCTCACAAAAACGAAATGCCCTCAACTCTTGCACTAGAGTTGGGAAACTTGCTCAAACACCCTCAAGGCCCGTGCACGCGGCTCTTGATTGGACCCTGCGCTTTAGCCCCCGGCTTTGCAGGGGTGTCATTCTTTGGGGTAAACGGCCTCTCCACCATCAAGGTTGGTGATGGTTTGCGAGAGCTTCGCTTGTGTCTTATAGTAATCGCAGATGAGGGCTGTAAGAGTTGTTGTCGTGGTTTATAGAGCAGACCAAGGCTTGCAGAGAGAGATGAATAGAATCTTTCTTCCATTGACACATCTATAGACACGATCCATTGGCGCCATCATGTCTTCTCGTAACCTCAATGACGTACTTCTCATGATGACCTCGAGAGCCGAGTCCAGACCAATTCACTGCTGCAATTATGATGCACACCCTTGCCCCGTCAAACATGAACCACACTCCCTCCTGTCCTGTCAATTAACGAGCTGAAGCCAATAACGCGCTTGACCCGTTCTCAGGCACTTGCCAACACTGCAGTAGCTTCTGTTGCCGATTTCCGCAGCTACAAAAACTCTCAGCCACCCACCTTAATCTCGCATCACCAACTCCCTCTCATCTTCGCCTCTCTCGTACCTCAACATCTCACTGTACATTTCAGCGCTTCTTCCAACCACCACAATGCGCTCCTCTCTCCTCTTCTCCGCCGCCGCCCTCTGCAGCATCTCCCTCGCCCACTTCGAGCTCAAGTACCCAGACTCGATCGGCTTCAAGGACGACGACGAAGACAAGGCCCCCTGCGGTGGTTTCACTGCCGACCTCTCCAAGGCCGACACCGTCGACTTTCACGTCGGCGGAGAGGCCATCGCTGTTCGCTCTACCCATCAGCAGGGCAACTGGCTGTTCCGAGTCACCACGGACGAGAAAGCCGACGGTGACTGGGAGCAGCTCTTCCCTATTGTTCAGCAGAGTGGACTTGGTGATTTCTGCCAGCCTCAGGTTACCGTGCCGGAAAAGTATGTTGGCAAGAAGGGATGGGTTAATGTTGTTTCTTCTGCCGTCGATGGTCTCCTCTACCAGGTACGTGTTTTCTTGTCTTGAAAAGTTCACCGTTTTTAACGTTCAACAGTGCATCGCCGCCAACTTTGTCAAGGGCAAGGCCGAACCCCCCAGCGAGTGCAGAAACGCCTCTTCGGTAAAGGCCTACTTCACCGACGACGAGGCTCTCGAGGCTCTCGTCGGCGACAGCAGCAACAGCAGCTCCGAGACCGGCTCCGCGAGCTCTTCTGCTACTAGCTCAGCTGCTTCTTCCACCGAGTCTGCTGATGCAGCTGCGGCTCTGCAGGCTTTCTCAGCGAGTGGTGCTGGATTCATCACTCTCCTTGCCATGGCGTTTGCTGGAGGTGCTTTGATGGTTTAGATGGATGTTAATGTACTCGTATTTGCAAGCGAACAATTCAAAATGGGTCTTTGAAAGATACTAACTGTCTCATTGCAACGTGCCTGTACCTCTTATCACTAGCACCATACGACTTCCATCGCCTCAACATGCGATGACGATATTCATAAGCACAACTCTTTAACCGCCATCCCAACTCCATACCAAACCCCTTCCGGCCATGATCCACGCCGTCTCACTCCTTCAACCCACGTTTTTCTCCACAGCACCCTAGATCATTGGACAATTGGCTATCGCGGCGCGGTTGGTTTCTTTCGCGAGAATTCACACCGCTGAGGGGTTCTCTTCTGAAGCTTCAACTCTTCACCGAAGCTGTTCAAAGCTTTGTGTGGCCATTGAAGCGCATTCAATTGACCATCACAGCGCCTTCAAATCTGTTTGTTTGCTCAAATGGATCATTCTAACGTTTGTCTTTTGCCTTTTGTGTGAATTCTTTTTGAGTTTAGAGTCTCGTGTTGTTTGTATCTGGTACGCGACCGCTGAGCGCTGAGCCTTTCGGCTTCAGTCGAGTCTCTATACTTTTGTGTTGCAGGTAAATTATCAATCTCATAAACTCAACCTTGGCCTACCAATTCCATTCTGTGTGGCTTTTCTTTCAAAGAATTTCTCTCTTTCATTGTCCCCAACCGTTCAAGATCAGTGGATTTCTGCTGTTAACACACATACAGGCTGTCAAACCAGCAGTTCCAAGCAACACGACGTCCATCAGCACAGTATCTGTCTATTTGGCATCTATCACAATGGCGTCTACAAACACTTCATACATCTCTGGAAACTCCAGGCAAATCCCTACCGATTCAGTCCTCGCATTTGACCAGCAGAGCTTTCAGACGTGGATGAGCTCACTATCCGGACGTGACACTGGAATCCTCCTCGCCCTCAATATCACATCTTTCATCATTTTCATCGTCTACATATTCCTCAAACCTCTACGATATCTCACACCGAGATGGCTCAAGCCTTTTGCCCAAGAGACTGGGCTTCGTCAGAAGAATGGCAAGCGATGGACGTTTTGGACGCCTTGCTTGATGGTCATAAGCTTTCTTGGACTGGCTCTGGCTGTTAGCTCTGCTATCCTTAACCCTCGACTTCCAATTTCATTTCTGGATATTGCGCCGTGGACTGTTGCGATGCTCGTCACGCTATTCGACCGTCCGACAAAGACACCAAGGTTATTGTTTGTTCAGTATCTCCTCATGATGTTGGCAACACTCGTCATTTGCGCTGCTCACTACATCAACTTCAAGACAATCAACCTCAACGTCTTTCAAACTCTTCGATTTGTTTTGACAATCGTCGCTATTCTCATCATTGGCAATATGCCTCTTCGAAATCAGTCCTGGGGAGCTTCAGATATCGGAAGCACGAAACGCGACCCTACCAACCTCCTCCGCAGCCCCGAAGATAACCTCACCCTCTTCCAATTCTGGACCGTCACTTGGGTGTATCCTCTTGCTAAAATCTGCCGCAAGAGAGAGATTTCTGTTGAAGACGTTTGGCAACTGCCTCACGACTTTCAGCACTTTCGGCTATACATGGCCTTTCGCGAGCTCAAGGGTAAACTCCTCCCATGTCTCATCGAAGCCAACGGCCTCGACCTCTTCATTTCAACTCTTCTCGCCATTGTTGAGCGCGTCTCTGAAGTCTCTAACCTCCGCCTTACGAGCAAACTGTACCGCGCCCTCGACGACAATGACCCTGCAGAGGCTGGTCTTTGGTGCGTGGTGATGCTCGCCATCGACACCATCCGTCAGGTCTCAAAAACCACTTCAGGATGGTACTCTCGCAAGGCGTATGAGAGATGTCGCGGGGAGACATTTATCGGGCTGTTTGGTAAACTCTTGACTCGTGCTGTTCCTGGATCTGAGATGACCGAGAAGGATCCTTCAGCAGGAGAAGACCAAGTCAATGCTCATCCTACTCGCCTAGACAAGGTCAAGCAATTCTTTAACGGATGCTTTGGTCGGAAGAAGTACAAGCCCATTACTGCAGAAGCACCAACCAACCAGGCTTCCAACGCCAAGGTGGTCAACCTGGTCCGCGGCGACACCTACGAGATATCGCAGCGGTTCTGGGAGTTCCCCAAGGTAATCGCACAGCCTATCAAGGTCATTGTGACCGTCTACTACCTCATCGACATCATGGGTTGGCCTTCATGTGTGGGCTTCGGCTTCATGGTCCTCTTCCTCTGCTGCAACTCTCTCCTCGTCAAACAGGTCATCAAGCTGGAACGACAGCGAACTGCTCACTCAGATCGGAGAGCACAGGCTGTGGCACACTTTGTCGAAGCCAGTCGGCCGCTTAAGCTTAACGGGTGGACTTCTTCTTGGAGTGAGAGAATCATGAGGTTTCGTGACCTGGAAATGAGGAAGCGTCTACACATTTCGTTTGTCAACGCTGCCATTTCGACGATTAATGTTCTTGGAGGAGCTACTTATCCTTTTGCGAGTATCTGTCTTTACACACTCGTCCTTGGACAAGGTCTTCCCAACGATGTCATCTGGCCTTCGCTTCAACTCTTTGCGCAGCTCGAGTCTGGAACAAAGGAGGCCTTTGACCTGATCTCTGCTTATTGGAAAGCAACCATCCCAGTCGACCGAGTCAACAAGTACATGTCCGAACCCGACAGAGACGAAGACGCCTTCAGCGGATCTTCTACCAAGGACATTGAACTTACCGACGCCTCCTTCTCCCGACCTGCAACCGAAAACCTCGTCCTCAGGGATCTCACCCTCAAGATTACTACCGGCCTCACTGTTGTTAGAGGCAAAGTCGGCTCTGGAAAGTCTAGCTTGCTTCTTGCAATTCTCAACGAGATGGAGCATCGAAGCGGTCTCTTCTCCCGACCCGATGAACCTATTGCATACGCTCAACAGCTCCCCTGGTTGCAGAACAAGACGATCCGTGAGAACATCATTTTCCACGAACCCTTTGACCCGGCACGATATCGAGATGTCATCAACGCATGTGCCCTGGTTCCCGACTTTGCCACACTTCCAGATGGTGATCGAACCAAGCTTGAAGAGGGAGGCATTGGTCTCTCTGGAGGACAAAAGGCTCGTGTTGCTCTGGCTAGAGCCGTTTACAGTCGCTGCCGTATCCTTCTTCTGGATGACCCTCTTGCTGCTTTGGATCACGATACCGCGAGATCTATCGTTCAACGTTTCCTTCGAGGACCTCTGGCCGAGGATCGAATCATTGTTCTTGTCACGCATAGAGATGATTTGGTTCTGAAGCATGCTGATCAGGTTATCGACATCGCCAACGGTTGCGCTCACGTCTTGAACCCCCAAGAGCTCAAGGAAGAACTGGAACACCCTCATCACGTCGATTCAGGCCCTGCCGGAACTCAAGCCCACGAGATTCATCAAGACCACCCTGCTGAGGATATCCCTGGAGTAAAGGATGTGCCGGAACAGGTTACTGAGTCAGGAGCCATCCCCTTGTCCATCTACATCAAGTATATGGGCGCTGGTGGATGGCATCTCTGGATCTCTCTGGCCGTCTTTTACAGCTTCTCTCGATGGTGCGACATTGCTCGAGCTGGTCTCCTTGAAGCATGGGGTTCCGAGTCAGTCAACCTTGAGGATTCAGTGACAAGCGGTTACTGGGGTCTTCCCGATCCCGGTCTACATCCTTCTCCCTGGCTCGGTGTACTTGGTGGTCTCTCTCTCGCACAGATCGTGTCATTCGCCATCGCTCAGATTCTTCTGGCATCTATCAGCATCAACGCCGCTCGCGGATTGTTCAGGATCGCCATCGAAAAGGTGAGCAAGGCTTCTTTCCGGTACCACGACACGACTCCGACAGGACAACTCAAGAACCGCCTGATCTCCGATATGGGCATGGTAGACGGTGGAATCCTGGCGCCTCTGGAAGCATTTGTGTATAACCTCATTGCTTTAGCTTTGAGTCTTGTCGCCATCATGACGCACCAGGTTTTCCTCGTCATCATCCTAGTCGCCGTGGCGCTTCTGTTTGTCTACTTCTTCCGAATCTACGTTCCTGTTTCCCGCTGTCTCCGACGTATGGAGATGAGATATCTCACTCCGATTATTGCCAACATCGGCGTCATGCAGGACGGACTAGTTACGATTCGGGCCTTGAAGGTCGAAGGTCGATTCCAGGACAGACATCTCGAGGCGGTGGACGACTTTCAAAAGCAGGACCACTTCTTCTGGAGTATGGCCTTTTGGCTAGACTGCAGACTGGGCATGTCGTCAGCCGTCATGCGAACTGTCCTGGTCTTGTCGATGGTATACATGGGAACACCAGCAAGCGCCGTCGGTTTCGTCTTGACGCAGACCAACATTGCCATGAGTGCGGTACAGCAGCTGTGCGAGAAGTTTGCGGCTCTCCAGTTGGATGCTGTATCTCTGGAACGAGTTGATGCGTTGAACCGGATTCCTGAGGAGCCCAACGGTGATATCGAGCCGCCCAAGGATTGGCCTAGACCTTGTGATGACGTTTGCTTCGACTCCATGTCGTTCAAGTATGACGATCATCTTCCCTCTGTCCTTGACCGTGTCACTTTCGAGATCCCTGGTGGCTCAACCTGTGCGGTCCTCGGTCGAACTGGATCAGGCAAGTCAACCCTTGCCAACGCTCTATTGGCAACGCGAGCCCCCGCGGAGGGCTCTGTCAAGATTGGAAGCGTAGACCTCTCCCAGGTTGACCGGACGGCTCTACGTAACCGTGTGACTTTCATCCAGCAAGATCCGACTCTATTCCCCGGCACATTGCGCGATAATATCGATCCATCCGGGGAGTTTTCAGATGAAGAGTGCACGAACGCCATCCACCGTGTTCTCGGCGAAGAATGGAGTCTTGACTCTCAGATTGACGCTGGAGGCAAGAACCTGAGTCAAGGACAAAGACAGCTAGTTGGTATCGGACGAGCTGTGTTGCGAAGGAGTGGGCTTGTGATTCTGGATGAGGCTACAGCGTCCATCGATCGTGGTACCGCAGCGACGGTTCAGCGCATCTTGAGGCAGGAACTAAAGAACAGCACTGTCATCACGATTGCGCATCGTCTAGAGGCTGTGGAGGATGCAAACTGGTGTTTGCGTCTGGATCACGGAAAGGTTGTTGAGTGTGGACCGGCGAGGAATCTGAGGTAGGGGTCGAGTGTTGAAGAGTATTGCTTGTTTTCTTCATGGCCGCGCAGTCATGTGTTTGTTGCATCAAAAGATCATAGATCTTACTTATCTATCTACAACCATGAAAAGAATGGTTTCTTCATCGTCAACCTGTGGCCTCCCTCGTAAGGCAATATGCCATCTAGTTCACAATTCCTACAGCCCTTGGGTCAACCTCGTCCACCAAACAAGGGAGACTTATGGTTCTATTCCGAGTTTCGAGTGTCTCACAAGTGTCTTTACTTCCCCATATCGGTGTGCATTATCGCTCTTTTACTTCAGCCTCCGGTGGTTATCGTAAAAACCTCAGAAGCTTATTCTGTTGGGAATGTCGCCATCGTGCATAAGAGCTGTAGACACAAACTTCGCACCCTGATAGACCCATTTTGTTCATTGTTCCTCTTTGTAGAATCGTATCCAAGATGGAATCAGAGGAGACAAAGGCCGTGATATCAAACGACACGATATCAAATGACTCGACATCACCCCATGAAAGCGAATCCATTTCCACAGAACCCAAAGGCCAAGCCCTTGACACCGATACCCCTGAGCCAGACTTAATCGAAAAGCTCAAGATCCTACTCAAAGAACACGAACGAGACCAAAATTTCCCCCATGAAGTACTCGATAGAGCACGATCATATCTCAATAACAGCAATGACGCCGACCCAGAGCTCGCGAAGAGTATCTTTGCCGACTTTGAAGAGCAAAGGGATCTCATGCTTAACAACTCCATCTATCCCGAAGTCCGAGCCGTCGTCGATCCTACCAATGATCCTTCCCTCCCCGTGGGGACGTTTAGGGTGTTTATAGTAGGGACATTGTTCACCATCTGCGGGACGGCAATACGTCAGTTCTTCTCTTTGAGGATGCCTCCGATCGAGATTTCGACATACGTTGCTCAGCTGTTGCCCATGCCTTTGGGCTTGTTAATGGCTAGGTGGCTCCCTGAGAGGAAGTTCAGATACTATCCTGGGAGTTTTCTCTTAATCCGGGACCGTTCAATCAGAAGGAGCATGTCCTCATTGCAATTATGACAAACGTTTCCTTTAGAGGGGGTTCCACGGGCGCATACATCGTTGGAATCATCCAGGTCCTGAAGCTGGAACGTTTCTACGGAGAAACGGTCCTTGCCAATAGAATCCCCTGGCAGATAACCACTCTGCTGTCTACTCAGCTTATCGGGTACGGTTGCGCCGGAATGGCTCGTCGTTTCCTTGTATATCCAGCCCCGATGATCTGGCCCAAGGGATTGGCCAACATTGGACTGACAAAGGCGTTGTTCAACGAGGATGGAGAAGTAGGACGCAGCGCGAATGGGTGGACGATATCGAGGTACAAATTCTTTTACATCGCATTCGGCGCCATGTTATTATACTATTGGATCCCAAACTACCTCTTCACCGGCATTGCGCTCTTCAACTGGCCAACTTGGATATTTCCCGGCAACGTCACGCTGGCATTAATAGCAGGAGCAACATGCGGTCTCGGCCTGAACCCACTACCATCTCTTGACTGGAACATGTTGACGTACATGGTCGATCCCATCATCATGCCATTGTTTACCATCATCAACTTTGCGAGTGGAATGGCATCGGCGGGATTCATCTTTGCGCCATTCATGTACTTCAACAATGTCTGGAAAGGCGGATACTTTCCCATCAACGGCAACTACATCTACGACAACACGGGCAACATCTACAACGTCTCTCGCATCTTGAGTCCCAAGTTCACCCTCAATGAGACGGCCTATTATGAATACAGCCCGCCGTTGGTCAACACAACCCAGTCGCTCAATTACGCTGCTGTATTCATGGTCTGGATTTGTCTTCCTGTACACATCTATCTCTGGCATCGCCATGGCTTGATGAGCGGGCTCAAGGCCTTTTGGTCCAGCAATTCGAGAGAACAAGAGTTTAAAGATGTGCACAATAGGTTGATGAGTGTGTACCCAGAGTGTCCTCACTGGTGGTATTTGATCATCCTCGTCCTCGCCTTTGTCATGGCGTGCGTCTCTGTTACAGTGTGGCCTACAATTATGCCTATATGGGTCATATTTCTAGCCCTCGTTTTTACAGCAATCTTGCAAATCCCTCTTGGTATTCTGACGGCCATCACCAACATCCAAATCTCAACGGCCTTTATAGCCATGGTCATTGGCGGCTATGTTCTAGAAGGCAGGGCGATTCCAAACATGATCTTCAAAATGTTTAGCTTCATGTCAACACACCAATCCGTCAACTTTCTCTCGGATCTGAAACTGGCTCACTGCGCAAAGATTCCCCCGCGATGGGCATTCGCCGCTCAAGTCTGGGCGACTGTCCTAGCAGGCTTTGTCGCGCTCGGAGTCAACCACTGGGTTCTACGCAATGTGGAAGATGTTTGCTCAGAGAGACAAAAAGACCGCTTTACATGTCCTCACACACATTCCTTCTTCATGTCGACAGTCATGTGGGGATGTATCGGTCCCAGACGTTTATTCGGTCCTGGAGCTCCCTATGCTGTCATCACATACCTTATGCTGCTTGGCCTAGTCTTTCCAATTGTCGTCTACTGCCTTGGAAAGCGGTGGCCACGATCATTCTGGAAGAATGTCAACTCACCCATATTTCTGGCTGGACCACTGGGATGGGCACCTTTCAACTGGAGCTACATCCAAGGAGGCGTTCTCTTGGCATTCGTCTTCAACTACTACATAAAACGGCAGTATACAGAGTGGTGGGAAAAGTACGCGTACGTTCTTACGAGTTCGTTCAGCGCTGCCATTGGAATCTCTGGGTTGGTCATGTACTTTGCACTGCAGCATCCAGGGGTGGTGTTGGACTGGTGGAGGAATCGAGTTGGCAATGCAGGTGTCGATAGGGGTGGATTTCTAGATTCTCAGAAGAAGCCAATGCGATGTTCTCACTTCAAGATCCCTGAGAAGGGATTCTTTGACATTGATTTCAATTGGAGAGTGTAGTTGCAAGTTTACGCGTAAGATCCGATGCCTACAAATATGTCTGCATGGGATTTGAAACAGCCACGCTGCTAATATTGGCAACAAAATAAAGACAAATCCATAAGCCCTCCTCGTATGAATAATTAGAAGCATGGCAAAAGCCGAAATCATGTTTCTGTATCTTTCCATCTCAACCGCCACTGAGCTGACGAGGTGTTGCTGAGCTTGAAATAGCACTACCCTAGAGTTGACAACGTCGGGTGCTGGATTTTGCCGCGCGGACAACGGGCCACATGAAACGCGGCCAAGAAAGGGAACCCCAAATAGAACAGGCATCTATTATCGGAAAATGTTAACGGAGGATCGGAATTGCCACCGCTCGCTTGGATATGTTTAGAACTAAAGTGGTTGCTGACGAAAGGAGAAGGGCTGGTGTGAGGATCGCCAATCACGAGTTGGACATGGGAAGAGCCGCAAATATCTCAAACATGTGTTGGCTGCAGGTAAAAAGTTGATGCGAATAGTGTCAAATTATGTGCAGTTTTCAAGGTCTCCAAATACGGCCACTCCTACCCTCGACGGAATTGACTGCTAGGTACGGCTGTGTTGGTTGATCGATCATCCAACTGTCAGTTCATGACGGCGCTTGGTGAACCCGAGGGAACGGTTTGTTAGCCAGAATCAACGGCCTAGCCCGAAACATTTCATGTGCAATTTAATTAAATTTACTTTTGCGTGGGTGTTGAAGAAGCGCGCGTCAATTCGCAAAAATGTCCCAGCTCTTCGGGACTCGAGACATTGGGGGCCAGGACTTGGGAGGCATCCCAGAGGCTGATCAGTTTCATAAAACCCCCTGTGACTTTTATTTTCAAGCGAAAAAGTAAGCATCATGAGCAGGGGATGATGTATTATTAAAATGCCTGTAAACGAGAAGAGAAACTCGATGATGATGGAACCTGGATGCGGAGGGGGCAGTGCAGGCAGGCGCGATTGAAAGAGCTCTTGCTTGCAGCTCGGCTGCCTGAGAGACCATTCGTGCCTGCCTCACAGGGCTGACAGACTTTTCCCCTTTTCGGTAAGCGCTTCGAGGTGACCATCCTTGCCGGTACGTACCTGTCCTCGATGAAACGAACCTCGCCACTCTTGGCCCTCTAGCAGGGGCCACGAGTTCTTGCATTTCCATCAACACCATGAATGAAGTACAGATATCGTCACCAGCAACCATCTTTGGACACAAATGCGCGGCCGCGTAAAAGTGCTGTCGGCTGAACTGGATTTCGAACGGATGTCCGTACCAACCTTGTCGCTCATTGGCCTAGTCCGTGAGGCAGCCAAAAAGGCAATCGCCCTAGTGATGAGCCCTGGCACACACTTGGGGGCCGTTGGGGGCCGTTTCTCTACGAGGGTGACTGTGAGCGGCGAGCAACGCGTCCAGCCGAGTTTTTTCTTGATCCATCAGCAGAGCCTGCAGGAAGAGGCAACTTGCCGGTCCTGACGCGTCAGGCCGAGTTCTTCCTAGCCGAACGGGCTCTGATTCAGAGCTGTATGAGGTTGCTCATGGGGATTGGCGTTCGTCTTGAAGAATATCATGTCTTGAGAAGTGGCTGCCACAAACCAATCAAACACGGCCCTGTGGAGTTGCCGGGTTGGACGCAGGTCCCTTCACAAACGGCCCCGTGATGGATCGATCAGAGCTAGGCACGTCAACGGTTGCCCATGTCTTGAGTCCTGAATGGAGACGTCTCGGCAGGCAGCATCATTGTCATTTGGATCTTTGGTTCTCCGGGGTATGGACGAGGAGAGTTTTCAAGCGGGCGTTGTGATGCACTCGCTGAAGCTATTCGCAGTAGTGCGACAGCTTGCATCTTCAATTCCAAGGTCACAACGCCCTTGGCTCTGCATGCAGTCGAATCGAATCGACAATCGACAGTGGCTGCTTCTGGCTGCTTCCAGGACGACTTCCCTAAAGTGACCGTTGAACTGAACTGTGCGTCCCGTTGTGACAGGCATCTGTGCCATCCATCTAGCTCCCGTGTGGTTTGCATCTTGGCGGGATGATGGGCAGACAGGTGGAGGACGGCATGTCCGTCAGAGGGGGAGAGGCATCCAATGAATCCTTCAGGATCATCAAACTCTGCTCAAGCTCTTGATCGAAAACCTGGGATCGATGCAAGGCTGAGCAGCCATCGCGATCAAATCTCACGCCAAAGCCTCTCATACCCTGGTGGAAAGGGCTGAGGCTGTGGCAGACGATGTGGCGCCTATGTCGTTAGAGGACTTCTAGCGCCGCAACCAAATTCCCAGAGGCGTCCACTCTCAAGGTCCAAGCCTCGATAGGCGGATTCCTGGGCCCCCAGGCACTGCCCGCTCTGGCTTCACACTGCTGCAGGGGCTCTTGGAGTTGAGACTCGCACTTTGGAGATGGATCAAGTTGCGGGCGAATGAGAGATGGGCGACATTCATGTCAATGATTGCGATTGCGGGACGACAAAGAGCACGCGCATGACGATGGAGCCGTATTGTACACTTTGGCAAGTCACGCCCTGCCCTACCCAAGTCCTGTCTCACTCTGTCTCCCGACTCGCCGGTTGGAGGGCGTGTGTACTTGTCCTTGCATTCTAGGACGAGGCCAGTGTGGACAAGGGCGTAGAGGTGGCCTGTCTACACTTCGCTCTAGCGTTATCGGCTTTCCTTTGTGTGTCTGCAGACTCGATGAGTCAATGCCGGATCCAAGAGGAAATGACCCCATGATGCAGAGTTTTTGACAAGACGGCCGACGGCGGCGTTGGAGAAGGTGTTGGCGACATGATTTTGCGTGGTCTATGACTTTCCGAGTGAGTCGCAGTCCGAGCATCTTTTTGCGAGGTACCATTTTTTTTTTTTTCCGTGATGGTCTGGATCTGCTCATGGATGGTGTGCGCAGACCACCTCCCAGACAGGAAAAGAAGATGGTGTACAGTACATGTCAACACAATTGTGCCTTTTGCGTTTCAACCCAGGGCCGCGTCTTGAGCCGCCTCCATCGTCATGAGCAAACTGTCAAAAAAGATAGCATACCACCTCGTGGTGGTACATGACATGTTCAAAGTCCTACGCTTGGACAAATTTGTGAACCGGGTTCCTAAAAAGTTGGCGATGGGTTCACCAGCTGGCGGGATACCGTACCCGTTCAATGCCCTATGTCCAACCCTTGAACAGATTCGCATTGGTTCGTCGCTTGTCAGGTCTCCCGTGTCGATTCCCGTCCCTCCCCCAGACGGGAAACAACTCGATCCTACGGACTTGTCCTATTACTGGGCTGTGTTTTTGCTCTCCTGTGGTGGTGAACCCTTGGAACTTCTTGTCTCGGTCAGGGGTGACCCTAGCGAGATGGGCCGTGGCTCAGCAGGCACCGCCATTGGACCGTCCCCTTGACCTTGGGAAGAGGGAGTCATCGGCATGGTTCTGATGGTGGACCTGGGGGCCACAAGGCCATTCCCAAGGCCATTGGCGCCCGTAGCAGGGGGTCGTTTAGTGGCCGCAGACACTCACAGACAGACCCTGGCTCCCTAGGGCTGGTAGGCAGAAACGGCCATCCCACCCTGAGGTCTGAGGCTGCCTCGGAGGGAACACCACCATCTTTTGTTCAGCCCAGGTCCCGATGTATATATCGCGATCCGCTTGGCGAACCAAAGTCCTGTTCCTATCCAGCAGACTCGCTCAAACACCCAAGGCAACAACACACCCCATCTCCGCATATTTTCCACTTTTCGATACCCCCCTCAATCAGTCGACTTCTTTCACTCCCCAGGCATCCATCCCTACCCTTTCCTGATTCAGCAGTTGCCGGCTTACACCAAGTCCCTGCACGCCATCCCACCAAACTTCGATTGACCTGCGGCCTCTCTGTTATATAAACAAGGGCCCTTCCTCCTCTCAATCAACCAAACAAAACACTCAATCCCATCTGGATCAAAAGGATCATAAATACCTACGACCCCTCCAGCAACAACAGCTTTGATTGACTTCTCTCACCAACACACTGTCGTCTCAACAGCTTCCCATCGTTGTTGATAACGTCTTATACAACAGTCGTCGCCGTAACAGCAACTCTTCAACACCACGACCAGAGCAGACTCGACTCTTTCCCAACAGGAATCGTCTGCCTCCTGTAGTTATCCAGGAGAACCCTCCTGTTCCGCGCAACCAGCGCCCAGAACCCTCCAACACCGACACAATGTGCACCACCAACATCTACACCTACGTCTACCCTGACGGCCGGACAGAGCAGTACTCGCAGCCTACTCTCTGCGCCAACTCCCGTCACGGTCAGGTCTGCGCCAGCAACTACGTTTTCCAGCACCCTAGCCAGCTCGTCAACTACACCGAGACAACATATCCCACAATGACACAGCTGCCTCCCACTCCTCAGTACAGCCCTGTGCCCTCAACACCATCTTACCGCTCTGGTGACGAGTCAGACCGATCATACGGCAGCTCATCTAGCCAGAAGAAGCGGGCATCTGGCCTCTACATTGATGGCCGAAAGGTCCTTGATTTCCACCACAAGAAGGAGCGTCGGCCTAGCTCGAAGCACGAGCGCATTGTGCTGGTCGACAACCCGCCTACCTCTCGCACACCACCTCAGACCTGGACTGCTCCTCATACTGCTCCCGCCTCCCCCAACGCCAACGCCTACGTTATTGAGACCCGCGATGCTTCTCACCGACGACCAGTGATTGTTGACGACCGGGCCAAGCCTGAGCGTCACATCATCGAGGTTGTCGACAACCACCGATCTTCCAAGCACGTCCGCCATGCCTCTTCCAGCTCTCGTGACAGCCGGCACTCTGACAGCGAGGAGGCCCGCAAGATCCGACGTGAGCAGAAGCGAGAGGAGAAGCGACGAGAGGAGGCTGCCCAGCGACTCGCCATCCGCATTGCCGAGGCCAATGCCGAGATCTCTAGCCGTCCTGCAGTTCCCGCTCCCCCTCGTCCTCGCCGTGCCTCTACTTACAAGCGACCCTCAGTCGAGGTTCTCAACCGCGAGGCTGAGCTTGTCGAGGCCGTGCGACGACTGAACTTTGAGGAAGAGCAGCGCGAGGAGAAGGCCCGCAAACTGGCCAAGAAGGAGGAGAAGAAGGAGGAGGAGGCCCAGCGAAGGCGCCTGATGGAGCGCATGCAGCCCAAGCGACGGGCCACAGTCGGCCCCGGCAGCCGGCGGCAGCGAGTACTCTACGACGACGGCGTTTACCGCTGGGAGTAAGCGACTGAGAGTCTGATATCGGTTTCTTCTGTGTGTATTTCTTCTTGTATCATTGGCTTTCTTGATTGGGCTCTCGGACAAACAGCACAGGCATTTTTGAATTTTATTGGGAACTAGCGATTTGATTTAGATTTGGGCAATGGTTTATTGGGAAACTTGTACATGATATTGGATGAAAGCTTTTGATTTGGGCTTGGGATTTATTGATACCAACCGACACCACTCATTCGGAAGAGAGCCGATGAGGGAGGAATACGGAGAAATCAGATAAACAAAAGAACAAAAAAAGGAACTCAAAAATGGGTTTTGATTTTAAACAAAACATTTTGTCTCGAAGCTCAAGTGAAGTCATCATGAGCATCTCATAACTTGTCCATTCTGCCATTGTTGACCGCTTTCTTACTTGCATCATTGCTCGCGTGAGGAGTCAGCTCACATCTCAAGATCATCCAAGCAACTCACAATCATCAAGTCAAGACTGCGTTCATGTCGGAATGGGCGCTAAGATATCTGAAGATCACCCCCCGCAGGGAAATGGTACCAACACGACTCACCACCATGTCTCTGGATGAGTGCTCACTGTGATAGGCGGCGGTCCCCTCTCAAACGACCCTTGCTCCGCCGGCGGAGAACCAAGAGGCGCTCACCTGTCCCGGGATGGGGACGGGAGTGTGGGTGACAAAGGCGGCGACGACGACGACGATGATGATGACGAGGGTGTCGTTGGCACCGTGTCGCTGAATGATGCATCTGATAAGAAGAAAAAGAAGAAGAGAAAGCCCAAGAAGAAGAAGGCCAAGAAGGCTACTCACCAATCATCCCCTCCAAGGGTACCGCTGAATGAGCTATTTACTCCTGGACAGTATCCCACCGGAGAGTTTCTTGAGTACGAGGATACCAACACGGCTCGTACCACTGCGGCGGAGCTGCGTGCCCTTGGCCGCAAGCAACTCGAGGACCCTACGTTCCTCGATGACTACCGCCGGGCGGCAGAAGTGCATCGCCAAGTCCGCCAGTGGGCTCAGGAGAGCGTCAAGCCAGGCCAGACACTGCGTGACATTGCCAACGGCATCGAGGATGGTGTGCGAGCCCTCCTCGGCAACCAGGGTCTGGAACCGGGCGATGGCCTCAAGTCCGGGATGGGGTTCCCAACCGGCCTGTGCCTCAACCATGAGACGGCACACTACACGCCCAACCCTGGACAGAAGGATGTCGTCCTGCAGTACGAGGATGTCATGAAGGTCGACTTTGGCGTGCACATCAACGGATGGATCGTCGATAGTGCCTTTACCATGTCATTTGACCCCACGTATGATAACCTCCTCGCGGCGGTCAAGGACGCGACCAATAGCGGCATCAAGGTAAGTGCTCTCTATGTTTAACCGATACCGGGGTCTAACGATGCCTCATGCTTCTGGTATCGACGTGCGCATCTGCGACGTCAGTGCGGCTATTCAGGAGGCCATGGAGAGCTACGAGGTAGAGATTGCCGGCAAGACGTACCCGGTCAAGCCGGTCCGCAACATCAGCGCGCACAATATCCAGCATTATCGGATCCACGGCGGCAAGTCGATCCCGTTCATCAAGAACTCGGACCAGACAAAGATGGAGGAGGGGGAAGTCTTTGCCATTGAGACGTTTGGGACCACGGGGCGCGGCCGCTTGTACGATGACGTGAGTGGGCATGTTCTACTGCGGGAAATGCTGGACTGACATCGGAATAGGTCGGAATCTATGGTTACAAGCTGGAGAATGGAGGTCCGTCTCCAGCTTCGCTGCCTTTTGCCTCGGCGAAGAAGCTGCACAAGGTCATCAAGGAGAACTTTGGTAACATTGTGTTTTGCCGGCGCTACCTTGAGCGTCTAGGCCAGGAGCGGTACTTGGCCGGGGTGAGTGCTACAGTAAGAGTGTTGAGGAGTTTGTGCTAATGGTTGAAAATAGCTGAATTGCCTTGTTTCCAACGGTTTGCTTGAGGCTTATGAACCGCTTGCGGACGTCAAGGGGTCGTACTCGGCTCAGTTTGAGCATGTGAGTTTGTCTATGCTTAGAGTGGAATTTGGCTAATGATTTGTAGACGATTCTGCTTCGAGAGTCTAGCAAGGAGATTCTGAGTCGAGGAAGCGATTATTAGGTTGCTACTGTTTGATGGATACTGTAGCCACGATGTTCAACACGGCTTGGGAGCAGTTACTACTCCATGGCAGATTCAACTCTGCTTCAGAATGGGATAAGCAGATTCAACACTGTCCACAAACAGTGCACGACTTTAACAGTTTGCAGCATTTACTTTCACCACACTCATTTGATCGATTAGTCTAGATTAACTCTTATACAAACTACCTATCATGTGTTGAAAGAAAACTCCGAAATCGCAACTGTTGCCTGAAGGAATTGATCCAACATGACTGACACACCTACAAAAAGCATGCGATTGGACATGTCTGGCCATTGACCAGTGATGAGTGACTCAATGCCTACTGCAAGCCAGGGTACATGCACAGCTGAATGAGGATGGTTTGAATGCTTACACCCCCACCACCTCGTCGATCGGGAAGAGGGGAACTACCCTTTCCCATTTTGAGGTTGGATGCCTTGTGGTGTCATGGGGTCTGAGGAAGAGGGGGCGTGTAAGGCAACGAGAAGAAGAGGGAAGATGGAGAGGGAATAACTTTTTTTGTTGGTAACCATGGAATATGCCCTGGTTCAAACCAAAGTCCAGTTTCATGAAACAAGGTGTTGGAGAGAATAAGTGGTGATGCAATGATAGATAGCTTCACGGGAACAACGGCAACTAATGCATCTCGCGCATCTATTAACCCCATACCAATAGGCAAAGTCAAGTTGAACGCATATGAAGCTCTACCAAAGTCCCAAAATATACCCATGTTGCGAGTCTTGGTGTTTTTTACTCCTCTTTTCCCCAGGCACCCACGCAACGCTAGCGCAGGACATTTTAGAAAGCCCCTCCCCCACGTCCGAGGGACTTTGGTCGAGGTCCACAACCCTTTTTCCAGTTCGTGTTGGATGGATACTTCGGCTTCGGCTTTATTGAAACTCGCAGTGCGCATTTCCACATGCGTCAAACTCCTTGTTACTTTGCTCCTCGTTCCTTGATCTTGTTTTCGCCTTTCTATAGACATGGATGTATTTGTCTCATTGTGCTTCCGAGTGCCTGACACGCCCCCTCCTCTAAGTGAGACCACATTCGTGTAGATTCAACAGGTCATGAGATGGAACGAGTTTTTTTTAATTGATGCTTATGGAGCGGGTTTGTCTCGTACCTTGCTTTAGTGACTTTGTAGGAACCGGGCTCATGCAAGCTGGGGGATGACTGCATCGGGCTTACGAACCTGTGTTTAGCTGGGCAACCTACCTAGGCGAACCAACTGAACTTATCACAGCTGAATATTCTCATATCTCGGTGCTATCTGATTCTTTGACTTTAGGATCATGAAAGCGGCATGTCGGCCGACACAGTTGTGCCAAGAGAATGCTCGTATTTGCCTTTGCCCCACGTATCCTTGGGAAACGCCGGTCTGGGGATAGCCTCGTATTTGTCTTCTGATAGATCCGAACTGGCCGCAATTAGTAATGCTTGCGTTGACATGAGAAATCCTTGTTAGGTCGATGTCGGTTAGTGAGAGTATTCCGGCTAGGCATGCTGGGCGTGCTGAGCTGATGTGGGTTGCAAGTCTGTCACTCTATTGTACTTAGATATCGCTTATTCTTCATTGGCTGCAATCGGGGTCTAATTGTTGACAACAAGAGCCCAGAAAGACGAGCGTGGGATCTTGGGTTCAGTACTCACTGTGGTTGTTAACAGAAGGGCACTGAGGAGTACATACGTTTCTCTATCTGAGGAGACCGCCCAGCATTTGCTCTGATACTCAAACAAGGTGAGTGTACACTGTCACCCGGATATAGCCAGCATTAGACTAAGCGATGATCATCAGCTGGGATTATTTAAGTGGTCGTAACTGGACGATCTGCTGGATCTGACAGGCCGCCTGCAACATCTCGTTGGGTACAACATGAACATGAACATGAACAGTTGAAGGTTGCAGATGCGCAAAAAGAAGAAACAGTACATAGATGAGAGAAAGACTATAAAATTTGCCATGTCAGTCTGCTTTCAAATCCCGTCATGATTCTGAGTGGTGCCCACACGTTGACAGTGAAGGTGGCATGTCTAAGACAAGACATCAAGACACTGAACCTTCTTTGTGAAACAATATTGAACTCTCTCCCACATCCACCATCAATTCAATTCTACAACCTCATGACCCCTTGACCGAAACAAACCTCCATCCTTCACCGAAGCCCCATTTCTCGCTCCGACCCGACGGTTGACCATGTAACCCCCCCTCTCGCATCTCATCCAAAAGGGGGCCACGAGGACATCAAAACGGGACATGTGCGCACGAAAACAGCAAACATGTTGTAATTCTTGCGTCAGATTATACTGGTATGACAGAGCTCATCTTTGTTTGGCCGAAATGCTATCAACCTCATGACTGGTGATAACCAACAGTCATCTTCGCACACTCATTGCAACGAATACTTGCTTTAATGCAGTCAATTATGACCTAGTCTGGGTATCGAAACTCAATATTCGCTTCATATGTGCCTTGCCATATCCCATCAATGCCGCGCCTAGACTATGTGTCAAGTTATCCCACAAATACTAATGGCCGTGACCCCCGTGTGCGTATGTACAAATAGTGTGCAATGCCTTTCTCATATGCTCTGGTAAAACTCCTCTGACAAATGGAAAATAGTATGAGTATGGTATATGCAGTCGTTAAGCCACTGGTTGTGCCTCCTCGCGTGGTCGCTTGCCGAGTCTCAGTGTTGGCACATCCAGATTCTCGAGGATGCGCTGATGCTGGGCTGTACCCTCCTTCAATCTTCGATAATGCTTCTGTAAGCGTGTCTCGCCTACAACCAGTTCAAATCCGACTAGGAAACAGAAGCTAATTTCCAGACGGGCCAGTTCTGCCTCACTGACACCTCCCACCTTGGCCATCTTGGCGTGAGGATAGGAGAGGTCCTCCAGTGCCTTCATCGCAACCCGAAGACCAGCCAAGACTAGCCGATGGGCGTTGCGTCGAGTAACTGGAATAGCTCGTTCGTCAACTGCCAATCGGTGTATATATAAAGACGTGGCAAGGTATACTGCCGTGCTCATGGGGCAGAATTGGTGTAGACGCTGGAGATACTGGTTGATGCTAATAGGCGGCTCGTTCTTGCTATAAAACTTGCGCGTAATGGCGCTGTGCTGAAGATTGACGGGTTGCGAATCGGCACCTACAACAACGTATGGCTCCGATTGAGGAGGCGGCGACATGAGGCCCGCGGGCTGCTTCAGCCGAACGCCGTCAATGGCGCCCGAGTCGTGGCTCTCTGGTTTTGGAGTTGGCGATTCCTTGACGACCAATTTCTTGGCCTCGAGCTCGGCCTGCTTCCTCATCCTGGCGAGGTTCTTATCCGAGTGGGATCGCACAATGTTCTCCTTCTCGGCCTGCATGCCGCTCATGTGCGGTACAGTGGGAGACTTTGGAGGTGGTGTTGGGGGTACGTCCCCAGTTATCCTGACGAGCAGCTCGACGCCGGCGCTCAGCAGGGCGAGTGCCTCAGAGGGCGCCATCTCGAAGAGGCCATGATCGACGGCGGGCTTCGGGGTGGATTGATGCTTATCTTCGGCGGCGATCAGATGGGGATCGGACGAGGGCACCGGTGGAGGAGGCGGCGGTCGGTCGGTGGTGGGTTGCGGATTTGAGTCGGGGAGTCGCAATGGGATGCTGCCAGCGTGCGTCTCTGTCGCTACGGCTGCCATCGAATTGTGGTGAGACATGGCTCAGTTTTTGCAGAGAGAGAGAGCGGGTAAGTGTTTAAGAGGTTTTGTTCGTAATGGTCAGGATATGGAGCCGTTGACGCGTCTCAGTCTCTTGATAAAGACAAGGCGCTGCGCAAGAACCGACTCGACACCTTTCATGATCTCGTTCGCTGAAAAGAAAAGAAACCAAGATGGAAAAAGCGCAAATGGAAATTGGGGGAATTCCAGTTGTCGTGGGGCCCGGCGCTTTTTTGTTTGTTTAGGTGCCTTTTGCGAGGTAGAGCGAGCGCAAACTTGCGACTCGGGGTGGGACGAGACGAGGCGCCGTATGTGGATCCTCGGGATCTAGACCTGGACCCTGAAAGTGGGAAGCGCTGTTGTTTGTCGCTCTCGCTGCAAGCAAGAGCCGGGATCCCAAATCTCTCGACTCCTCTCTAGATGGTGGTGGTGGTGTTGGCCATGAGAATCGTACAATCGTTGACGAGGGACATTAAGACGGAAGACGGTCCGACTAGCGGGGCAGGATCAAGATGAGAAGGATCGCGAAGCCTTTCAGCCGCTCGTGCCAGGCTGTTAGGACAAGAAGGAAATGAAAGGGATGCTTCAACAAGCGCCGGCGATGGCGAGATTAATAAAAGCAAAGGGAAAGTTGTTTTTGTAGTGTCGGCGGCTGGCATGACCTTGTCCCAGTCCTCTTTTTTGCTTGTCACGAGCCAGGGCGTGCGTATTTGGTGCGGGGGAGCTAACTTGGAGATGATGGGCTTCCCTTTCAGCCGATCTCTGCGTTAAGCTCTAGTCCCCTAGCTGCTGCTGCTGAAGAAGAACAAGCTCCATTCAATGGAATGCTGTCAATTCGCCTCTCGGGTCGGACTCGCGGAAGAAAGAACAAGCTCGTGTTATTCAACCAAGCGGTCGATTCCGGCCATGCGTCTTCCCCCTCATCGTATTATTCCGGCAAGATTTGCCTGCCCACGAACAGATTCTAGACCTTTTTTGTGAGTAATCATGCTTCAAATATTCGCGGTTAATAACATACAGCGTAGTAATGATCACCTCCCCCTTCGCCAAGAGGTAAAATGTCGCCTGATGATTTACGTGCTTTTTCCTGGGTGTTTGATCGAATCGCTGGGTCCTTTTCTGCGCCGCCCTCAACTTCCTAGTCGAGGCTAGGGTCATGGGCGCTTAGGACGCTACAGGGCATGAGGGGCAAAAAAGACGATACCAGGCAATACGGAGAGTCTATATATCCTCCACGAATGGGAGCTATGGAGAGATAATGAGACTGATTAACTACATGGAGATGAATTGGAGAATATGGTTGTATCTCTTCTACTGTTTGTGTGTTTTTAAGTAAATCATTACGTCGTCAACCAACAGTGTTCAAGAGCACTCAACCTTCAATGTTTCGTTATTTCTGTCACCAACACAAAACACTCTCGCTAATGAGGCGGCGCTACAGCGCGTCCGGGTGGCGGTCGCCCCGGATTTTAGGCGGGGAGGGGCACGCAGCAACAACCTGCTGACCTGAAGGGATCTACAAGAACGGGGGGACGGATTGGATTCGATGTACTGTAGCGACTCCAACATCAGACTTCGCTTCTGCAACCCCCAAGCGTCCTTGCCACGTTTGGAAGAGAGACAACACGAGGAAGAAATGAGACAAGATTGAGTGGCAATGTCTAAGAATGTCCCGCAATTGCACAAGATACGATTGAAAGCAGCTTCCATGGAGCTAATGTCCGGAATCGTCGATTCAATCCAGGAACTGTCTCCCTCGTGGCCTCCACGATACGCACGTCTTGCCAGCGTGTCTCGCATTTGAAGCCTTTCGTATGCACCTTGTGACCCAGCTGCCAGGGACTAGGTCTGATTGTTTTTCGTTTCAAAACGCCTCGGAACTTTGTATGAATGCATCTGGTGGGGATTGTTTCCGTGTTGAGAGCTAAGATACGAGATTCCCACGCAATAATCAATCAATCTTTAACACAGATCCCCACTGGTTCACTTTTATGCAGTCAACCGAGAACAAAGCGGAGCTGTCTGTCAATCGAGCAGATACGATGGACAAAAAAGACACATGAAAGAAATATGCAGGCGAATCAACCGAAATCGTGCTATCAGTTCATCACATGCTAGCGTCGTCTCATGTGTATTCTCCGAGGAGCCTCATAGGTCTAGAACCATCGCTTTATTATCTTTTCTATCATAAAAATTTCATTATCTCTGCTGTGCATCCCTTAGCAGTCGGGCGCCACCTTGCAGTCCACCACAGCAGTCTGGCCTGCCTGCACCTTTGCAATAGCCTCCTTGAGAACGCTCTCCAACTCAGACGCTTGGTCTACCTTGGCGGCGTGGATGTCTCCGCCTGCCGCGGCCTTGGCGATGCCGGAGTAGTCGGGAACTGGGTCGAACGAGATGTTGATCTCCTCGTTTGTGGCCTTGGAGCCAAGACCGTCGGGGTGGACGAGGAGTAGAGATCTGCGGGGAGCGTTCCAACCTGTCGAGAGTCAGTAAGTTGTTCATGATGGTATTTAGTTACACTTACCCTTGTTGTTTAGCACAATTGTTAGGACGGGGATGTTGTATCGTCTTGAGATCCAGTAGACGCTGCCAGGGACAGTAAAGAGATATGTTCCGTCTCCCACAATCTGCACCACAAACTTGCCCTTGTTCTTGCCGCCATTCTCAGCATCAGTCGCAAGCTTGATACCCAGAGCGCCACCGCCGGACCAGCCTAGGCCACCACCACCGCAGTTGATCCACGAACCGGGGATCTTGGGCTGAATGTTGTCATGCACGAATTGGGTGTTGGTGACGGCCTCAACGGCCCAGAGTGTATCCTCGGGGCAGAGGTCGCGGAGCATCTTGGAGAGGTGTCCGGTGCCGAAGCTGCCGTCCGTCAAAGGCTCGGCCGCCTTGGCGATTGTCGCCAACTTGTTCTGGTATGACTTTGATCGTTCCTCTTCGGCAGCAGCAGCACTAGCCTGGAGCTTGCTGGCAATCTCCTCCTTGTTAAGGGCCTCATTGATCTGCTCCACTGCCGTCAAGGCATCGGCGCGATATCGGGCATCAGACTGGATATAAAAGACAGGCATCTGCTGCTTCAAGGGATCAACATCGATATGGAAGATCTTGGCATCCTCTCGAGGCTTGCATCGGGTCTGAATCCAGGGCACGTCGCAGTCAAGGACGACAATGGTGTCGGCAGTGGTGATTGCATCATCAGCGCCGAATCGCAGACCAAGCCAAGCGGGGTGGTCTGCGGGGAAGCACATGTCGCTACCGCCAGTGTCCAGCACTCGCAGCCCCTTGACTTTGTTCGCCAGCTCAACAAGTGCGCCGGGGATCTGGTGGTTTCGTCCAGAGAACCCTGTCACCAGAAGAGGTGACTTGGCGCCAGCTAGGGCCTCCGAAATCTTGGTGACAGCACTCTTAGGAAGTCCTCCGAGCTCGATGGGGTTCCAGTGCTGTTGCTTGAGGGAGTAAGGCTGGAGATCAGCCTCCATGACCTCTCGCGCACCGCACAGATACACAGGACCTTGAGGGTCTGAGGTGGCAAACTGGAGGGCGCGGTTGACCATTTGCTTAACGTTGGATCCAGTCTTGATCTCGGCCGAGTACCGGCAGTACTGGGAGAGGATCTGCTTCTGATCGGGGACATCCTGGATCCAGTGGATGTACTCGGTACGGCTGCCGCGGTGCTCTCCCTCCTGAGTGAAAGGTGAAAGACCAGCAAACACCAAAACAGGGGCTCGACCAGTGGAGGCATTGTGGACAGCCGCTCCAAGGCCCTGAGTACCAACATCAACATGTACAATAACACACTGAGGCTTGCCTGTTAACCGGGCATAGCCATCAGCCATAGACATGGCCACCATCTTTCAAGTTATCACGTCAGTTTCTGAAACTCAAGTCTGCAAGGCTAGACATACCTCATTGGGACAGGTGATGATTGTGGGAAATTTGCCCTTTGCCTCACGCTGACCCTTAACCATGGCCTCGATAATACTGGGGTGGTCGGAACCCAAGTTGACAAAGCAATGGGTGATGCCGGCCTCCCAGATGGCCTCAAAGAAGGCAAAAGATGCGGTGTACATCTTGGGATTTGCAGTCGAATACTGACGAGAGATGAGACTTTTTGGGGAAGGGATATGCAGAGCAGTCGAAGGACCAGACTTTTGATCCCTGGCTGCTACTACTGTATGACGAGTTGAAGAAGAAATAGAGCTACGTCCACGGATGGAGGAGGACGCAGCGGCGGTGTTATATCCGCGCAGAGCAGAGGCCCCTGCAGGTCCACGGCGCACCCAGAGGCTCGGGGCGACCAATCCGGAACGCAGCATGGTTAGGTAGGATTTTGCTTTTATGGCGCATTGTCAGTTTTACGCAGTTCCTACTGCAGACGTGGGACATGAGGAGACAACGCGCGCTGTGATGTTGCCGAGGGGGTCCCGGGGATCGGAGGGGTAGTTGGGGGCAGGGATTTGTTAGCGGCCCGCCTTGGCGACCGGGAGTGAGAGACGGGAAGTGATTGAGGGGAGGGTGTCCCCTTGTTTTGGAGGCTCAGTCTTGCAGCGGCCAGGGTTGGGGGGCATCTTGGATTTAAACGACGGGAATCAGACGAGGAGTGGATGGTGAACAGCAGATGAGCACTTGGACCAGGGACAGAACGGGGAGTGGGCAGGTATAGGGATTTGTGGATATGCTGTATAGGCGAAGGGGAAGGGTGTTTGCGAGATGACAGGATGGATGTCTTTGGGAGATTTCGGTGTAGGAGGGGTTGTCAAGGTGAGAAAAGGTGAGGATGTAAGTGAGCATGATATGTATGGCTGGTAGAGATGCCAAGGATATAGGCCAAGGTAAGGGTGTGGTAAAGTGCGAGATGACAACAACAGTCAATGTACCTACCTCGCGTACAACTCGGCTGATGATAGCTTCAAGTCCAAGGACCAATGACGTGTAGAGTTCAAAATTTCAAGTATGTTAGTTTTAAGATGTATGAAGGAGAAACAAAGACTAGCGGCCCTACAAGTTCGGGTTTTGTTTGCCCCCTCGTCGAACCGCATCAACCTTCTCCGCTCCCTTCCCCGCGGATACAAACATTTGGAATTTTTTTCAACGACCTTTGTTATGTCTGGGTGGGTCTTTGTGCCGCGAATGGCCGTAACGATGATACTCACGAGGGCACATAGGTAGTTAGAGATTCGGGATAAGTTACCCAGAGGGAGACAAGATAGAGGATGCGGGGTTGGCGCGGGAGCTAAATTGTGGAAACAGGGCGTTCTTGACAAGCGGAATCGGAATGGCGTGCATAGAGTTGAACCTCTTGATAAGGCGTAGTCTCCGAGGTTCAATATCTTTTGTCAACCTCACCTTGTGAATCTTTGTCAATCTCACCTTGTGAATAGACCGTGCGCACCTTGATTGATTTCCCACGTGCATCCCCTGGTTCCAGAGCCTCATGCTATTTTATCCAGACACGAGATGACAACGTGGTCGGGCAAGGACCCTCGACTTTGACCTGAACTTGAGGTGCTTGCAGGGTGGGGAATTCAGCCGCCGACAGGACCTCTGGTGGGTTGAGGATCCTCTTTGCGTGCCACCTTTTGGCCTGTACTGTATAAGCGATGGTATCATGAGTGGGCGGTTAACATCGTAAGTCATCACGCTGAAAGGATCATAGACATAAACGACAACGGTCTGTGTTTTGTGTTCAACATCTATGCTACACAAGTACACCGTCGGCACACCCCCGCCCCGGCCTTTATCGGCACCCGACACGGCATCCATCGGAGCCGGCTCGGCATGCACTTGTAGGTCCGTCTGCCGTGGAGGTCACGTCTCATGATCAGCCGGCTCCACGCCTTGCGGATTGCTAAACACGTCCTCCGGGTCCCACGTCCTCTTTACCCGCGTCAGCCTCTCCAGGTTGTCCTCCCAGTAGAGATGCTGCGCCGCCGTCCGGTTCATCCACCCGTCCACGTATCCGGCGTACGTGGATCGGGCGCCTGGCGCCGCCCGTAGAACCCGCTCGTGTACGCCGTCTAGGAGACTCCGTGTTGAGGCCGATACTTTGCCCACTCCGGCGCCGTAGGATTGGTACATCATTATCTTGTCCCGGTGTGGGTATGCGGTCGCGTTGCCTGCCGTGTCAGCCGTTGCACCGCCTTCGGTGTTGAAAAGGATGACAAAGGGGGCAGTTTGACTCTTTTTGTCCTCAAGGAAAGCGAATATGTCGCTAATAGCGGTCTCGTTTAGTATGTCTTTCCTCCGCAAGGCCAATGATTTGGTGTAGAACGCCGTTGGGAGACTCATCGCTGCGCATCCCACTCTCTCTGCTTCATGTAAGAGATGGCCCATCCAGTTCGTCAGCCAGATGGCACCATCCTTAGCCCCTGGAAGTCGATCAGGGATTCCAGATGCGCGGTACTCTGCGTCAGTCCCAAAGAACGTTCCTGTGATGAGTACGCCCAGTGGTTGGACGACAAAGAGGCTCGCAAACCGCCGATCAAGGGTTGGATCAGCAACCAGCGCTTGCCAATCCCTGTATAGAGTCGACATGTTTCCTGGCGTACCAAAGGCAAAGTTGTAGCTGTATTCGACGATACCGTTGGGCTCTGGATGTGTCTTTACCACGAACTTGGTGACGATACCGAAGTTGGCTCCAGCACCGCGCAGTGCCCAGAAGAGGTCCGTATTCTCCGTCTCGCTTGCTGTACGAATGGTTCCGTCTGCTGTTACCACTTCGACTTCGACTACGTGATCGAGGGCGGTTCCCCAAAGGCGTGAGATTGGACCGAGGCCGCCCTTTCGTCGTATTAGTCGTTGTTGAATGCAAGTCGACGATACTTACAATTGTGAAGTGTCCCCCTACGCCCACACTCGAACACGTTCCGTGAGCCATGGCGCGTCCATCATTGGTATGAAGATGCGCGTCTAGTTCTCCAAGGTGCATGCCCCCGCCGATTGACGCTTGCCATGTTGAGCGGTCCATAGTGAAGTTTTTGAGGTTCCTCAGATCAACTACCACAGCCCCGTCAACACCCCCGAGGCCAAAATTGCTGTTCTCGTTAGCACGGTTTGAAGTGACCTCCCTGGTGATGCCCTTACCCGTATGAGTGGCCGCCAGATCTGGCCTGGACCTTGAATCCGTTTTCATTTGCGCATTTGACCGCTCCCGAGACATCGATGGTAGTCCTAGGTCTAATAACTGCCGCAGGGACCACTGGAAACTTGAGATTGAAGGGTACCGCCCAAGAGATGAAGAGGCCGTCACTAGGATATCTGACGCAGTCAAGACGGTTTGCACAGACGGCGTCGAGGCAGTCGCGAATGGGTGTGCTGGTGCCGTTTCCCATGCTGATAAAGTAGGATAAGGGGAGGAAAAGATGGACGAGAGGAACTTGAGGAGATAGGATCAGTGATAAACGCATGATGATGGCTATACATATTCAAGGTTGTTGTAGGTAAGTTGTGCTGCAAGCCGATGCATCATCAAACCTTTGTGCGTGGCCTATGGGACTTCTGAAGATCAACATATTGATCAGGATAGTACCTTCCTTCTCACTTGTGCTACCCAGGCAGGGGGCAAACAAGGAAGTTGCAATCGATGTCGGAATCCACGTATGTGGCGTGGCAAAACGCGAAGAACAAACACCCGAGTATCCCAAAACAGGCGACTAGGCTCAGAAAACCCCGAACAGTTTTGCATACAAAGTAGGTATTGGCAATATTGAGAGTTGTGCTCCGTTGGTGTCACATCAAACTGAGCGCTGCACAGCTGAACACGAGTAGTCCAACATTTCCTGCTCAGCAGCAGCATCCTCTATTCCTGCCTCTGAAGAGTCTTCCTTGCCCCTCGGGCCGTGATAGCAGTGGCCCTCCCATCCTCGTCAACATCAAACACAAAGTCATCAAGCCCAACATTGCCATATGCAGGCTCGCCAATCCCAGCCCATGCACCACAACCGCCAAGCCAGGGTTCATCTCTTGATCCAAATTCGCTTTCGTTGGTGTTTAGGCCGTAGACGCCCCTGAAAGCCACCTTGCCGTCTCCGTGAAGTCCAACAGGGTAGAGGCGCAGATTCGCCCTTGGACTTGTGCTGGACACAGACTCGGCCATTGACAGGGCTTCGTAGTACGTGACAAGCAAGTCAAGATCCCCCGACGTCCAGTTTTGTATTCCAAGACCCACATGTCCGTCCAGACCAACAATGGTCATCTCCATGGAGTTATCAGTCGCAACGTAGGTACCTGCAAAGTTCTTGACAGCCTGCTCAGCAGCGGCAGCCTCAAAGGCTGGGGCCATGACATCTGTTACCATCTCGTTGATGATATTCATCTCAAGGGCCCTCCGGTCTAGGCCGCTGGTTGGGGGCCTGCCAGCTATGGTGACCATAAACCCAAATCCATGGTCAGGTGAGAGGGCCATCTGGGCATAGTAGGCAAAGATCCCGCCGTTCTTTGTGTACAGATCAATCAGGCGGGTTCCTGATGCCTTGGACGATGAACCGGGAACTGCGGGGATTTCAATTCGTCGAATTTCCCAGGGCATGCCGACTGAGAAATGGCTGTCTGGGGTATTGCATATGGGCTTCAGCCACCGCCGCGTCACCACTGGGGATAGAAGGGACGAGGAAAGAATCGACTGGCCGATGGCTGTCATGTCAGATCCGGTAGATAGCATGATGCCTTGACTGAGAAGACCTCGAATGTCAGAACGAGTTGAAATAATTTTACAGATTGGTAATACTCACGCGCTAGAAGTCTCATCTCCTACATCAATCTTCCAGCCGCTTTCAAACTCGTTTCCGGGGGTGATGGCATTCAGGTCGTCGGTTATCGGCGGAGTTGATAGGTACGTGTTGTTCAAGTGGAGAGGACGCACGATGCTTGACTCAAAGACCTTGGAGAAAGTCTTGTTTGTCATGCCTTCCAAGGCGTAGGCTAGGATTTGAAAGGCCGGGTTTGAGTAGATGGGCATGTTGAATGGCGCTGTCACCGGGTGGAGGGCCGTCAAGTCGCGGAAGAATTCTATATCTCGGTGAGCAAACGATGAGACAGTATTCAGTGGGACATATACCTTGTCTTGAGCAGGCGGGCAATTCGGCACCACTTCCACAACTTGGAATCTCATTCTTTGGTAGATTAGGAAGCCCGAGTTGTGTTTCGGTAGAAGCATTGTACGCAAGGGCAAGGTCAGCAATTGAAACTGTAGCTTAAGTCAATATCAGGCCTGACAAGTAAAGGCGAAGCACATACAGTCCTTCAAGAGGCCAGCTTGGTGTCCTGCCAGAGGCCCGATTGTGATATCCTGCCATCTCACTGCATCAACGGCGTCATCGTCAGGAACAGGAGCAGCGGCAAGTTCAGGAACCTATTTCGTGACGGGGTCGTTGATGTATTCCATGCCAGTGGCTGCCAACAGGGGGTAAACCGCCACCAACTTGGAGACGCTTCCAATTCGAAAGATGGTGTCCCTGTTCAGAACGCCCGCGGTGAGCGAGTCTTTGATCTGGGGCGCGGCATAGCTGTAGTCGAGAAGAAGTTGATCCGTGGAGAAAGCTTCAAGGTGAAAGGAGGCATTGGAGGCGCCTAGAGTCCCGGCGCTCAAGGCCGCATCGAGGCTTTGTGTCAAGTTGTCAATGGCTTTGGTGATAATGGTTGGCTTGAGCACGTTGGTCGGAGCAGGATAAATAGGACCCCAGAGAGGACAATCATGGGCTGTCTGGGCCTGAGACAAGCTGAGGAGACTTAAAAGGCCAAGGACAAGTCTTGGTGTCTTTAAAGCGTTGATGAGCATGGTGAGTGAGTTGGCTGTGGTCCGTGTATGAGAGAAGGTGTTGTTGAAGAGAGTATCATGGCAGCGATCTCACCATTAAATAGTTCAGGCGAGGTTCATCGAGTCGGCCATGCTGCTCGTAGCCTTGTCCACGCATGTCTAATATCACGGGCTGGTCACCCAATCATAGAAAGTCCAAGTTCAACACAACATCCTATTGGGGAGTTCGTCAAATATGACCGTAAGCCGCGGGCCCAAAAATATCGAAAGGGTAAGGATGTGTGTTGATCGACTGGACTATTATGAGGCTGAGTCTCATGAGTTTTCTGCCAGGATTGATATCCTCGTTTGGCTGCGCAGGAGAAGCCTTTCTCACTTACAACCTATGGAGGTTCGTGGCAGCTTGACCCGTCGTTATGTCGACGAATAGACGAATCAGAGTTTATGAGAGCTCAACTGAGCTTCTTATTGGTCAGGTCGCCTAATCTCACTCAGCGACTTTGAAAGTGCACGGGCGCCTCGAATGAATTAACACAATGCTTACGTTCGAGGGAGGCTGGTCAGTACACTGCCACTCGGCTTTACGAAGCTCGAGGGGCGAGGACACAAGACAAGAATCGAGTTTCTGGTTTATTAGGCGTTACCCTGTTTCTAGCCTAAACAACGATCCTAAGCTCTAAATGCTGTCGCCGACACATCGCTGAGCAAGGTTCGGGTATGTTTGCCATGGGTCATAGGAAGCGTGCCTTTCACCCCCGAAAAAGAACGGGTTGCATTATTTGCAGGTAATTCATGTACTCCTAAGATCATTGTGAAATCTTCTAACCATAAATAGGATCCGAAAGGTGCGATGTGACGAGCAAAAGCCGTCATGTAATCGCTGCCTCTCAACTGGACGAAAGTGTGATGGATATGCAGACAATAACAACACTGGCCTGTCCCCTCCGACTTCAGTAAACTCGTTCTCTGGAATACCTAGACGAAACGCCACTGTTCCAATGTCCTTGGGATTGCCATTACCAAGGAGAAATGACCAGGAACTCCGCAGTTACCGCTTCTTCTTGGATGTCACAGCCTCCGAGTTTGCCGGCGTCTTCAATGCCGACTTTTGGCTGACGGATATACCACGCACTTGTCATTCGGATCCAGCTATCTGGCACGCTGTAGTGAGTCTTGGAGCAGCACACCAAGGCTATCTTGCAAACCGAGGCTCTGCTCATGCGGAGTCAACCTCGCCCTTTGCGGTGTACCAGTATAATCAGGCTGTCAAGCACCTAGTCTATCTGCCATCTTCACGGACGCCACCCGAGGAGAGATTGAGGGCGCTGATTGCGAGTGTGCTGTTCACCTATCTATGCAGCATTCAAGGTCTGCACTCTCAGTCTGGAGTCCATCTTGCGGCGGCAAAGAGTCTGTTGAGGGAGCTGCAAAACTCTGACCCAAGCCGATCCAAGTTGGACGGAACCCGAGTAAACCAATTCAAAGTGCCTAGATACCTCAAAGCCAGCTCAGTATCATACAAGGCTGTCCTGTCTATCATCGCCAGCCTTGAACTCCAGTCCCAAGCTCTCAACAACCGCAACTCAAACGAAGCACCTGAGCTTCTTAGGGACGTTGACGCGTATACCGCTTGGCGATACTATACCGCGCCGAGCCCAACCGAGTCTTCGAGGATCTGCCAACATGGTATATGTGTGCCATCTCGAGCGACACCGGAGAACATTGCGCGTGCTGGAAGAGCTCTCCAATCGTTGCTCGATGCACTGGTTCTTCTATCACAGCGTATCCAACCAGACAAAGCTGGGGCTCTTATAGATGCTGATAAAGCGATGGAGAATCCTATCAGCCAAGGGCAGCCCTATACTCGAGCCTTTCACGAGTTGGATACCGCTCTCAACACGTTTGTTTCAGACAGTTCAGGCGACTGTTTGTGCTTTGGGCCGCCAGGCCAACTCTCACCCTCGACGCAACACCGAAAAAAGGCGATAGACTCCCTCCGAGTCTTTCGATCAGTATGCCACCCATTGATAGACTACCTCGTGGGTGGCTCGGACGCCAATCTCGAAGCCCATGCCATCCAGCTACTAGACCTGGCCGATTCCGTGCTTAGGAGCGAGGCCAGGCACGACGGATCTGACGCGACAGAATTCATCCCATCGCTATCGATCACGCAGCCAGTCTTTGTGGTAGCTGCCACTGGCCCGACTCTGGCGTTGCGACGCCGTGCCATGGCGCTACTGCGGCAGTATCCTCGGCGAGAAGACCTGTGGGATAGCTTATTTACCGCCGCATTCTTGGAGGCGTGCCTTGAGCACGAGATTGCGCTTTTTCTAGATGCAAGCGGGGGAGCAATGGCTGATCAAGCCGGGCTTGACGAGGTAGAAGTCATTCCCGCAAGCTGTCAAGTGCGCTGGGCCGTTTTCAGGTTCACGGGGGTACGCACGGCGTGTGTGACGATGCAGACCTTGGCGGAATGGCTTGGTGGTGAGCCTGGGCGAGAAGCGCCATTGGCATGGTAACCCTCGAAACCAGACTCATTTCTGAATCTACCTCGGATCTAGATACTCCTGTCTAGATGGTGTAAGCAGCTTCCGGGAATCTTAAACACGGATCACGTACATTACAGATGTTGGGCCTGGCCTCATTTAAAGACCAACAAGTCTCGATCTTTGTCATCAAATGTCCAATGGTGTATCTTGGCACATTTGCAGATGAAGAGATCCCCAATGCTCAGTCTGATCATGTTTCCCAGGAGCAGCTCCATGTCCATGCCAAGAGCCTGTCCCATCATGGTACATCTGACGATGAGTTGCCAACAGTATTTGAGATAGCTCTCCAACTCGGCTCGGTTTTCAGGATGCAGTGGTTGGTCTGCAACACGTAGTCGGCGTTTTGGGGTGTAGTCTGCTTCGTCGAGAATAGCATCGGCCAACTCTGGTGGGAGGCCCCTTTGACACAGGATCCATCGGACATGTGTCACGTCCGTAACGTGAGGCTGGTAGCCCATAGGCTTCTCAAAATCCAGAAGTTCTTGGTACGGCATCAACCCATATGGGTAGTAGGTCATATCCTGGTACTTTCCCTCCAGGAGATGGCCCCATCGACCGATATCATGTGGTGTCGGGTAGGATTTGAACTGACCCTTGTCGATTCCAAAGAATTGTCGGTGAGGATATGTAGCAATATCTGACGTCCAACCGGATTTGGTACAATGGCGGACGACATACTGATACGCCTTGATGGACGTGTAGGCATCTGAGGGAGTGCCAGCGTTGTCCCAGGTCTCTGGGAAGCATTGGATGAGATTGAGTAGGACGTAGGAGTCAATGGCCAAGCGACAGATCTTGTCCCATCCAAGATCGGGCTGCATACACGCGCACTGAGATTGCTCCCACCAATTTTCCAGGTCAATGTATTCAGCGGCACAGACTCGTAGTATCGTGTCCATCTCTCCGTAGAGGAGTAGGGACTTGACAACCTCTAGGTTGAAGAAGCCATCCCTGTTGTGCTTGTAAAACTCGTAGCACGAGTTGTACGTGTGCGGGTTCAAAAAGGCCGATAATTTCCTTTCCTTGAAAGGTAGAGGACAATGGCATATCTCATCAGGTTTCATGTGTTGACAAATTCCATGCTTCTTTGGTTCCTCAACGGTGTCGAATTCATCTGGCGCGTCGTGATAGAGTCGCCAGCGGTAAACAGCGGGCTCAATGGTCTTGGCCACCTCATCCGAGATAGCGGCCTCATCATCCGCCGGAGGTTCATACTGCTTGGGATACTTGTCCCTCTCACAGCGCGCATGATCCAGAGCATTCTTGACAAAGGCGTTGGCAAAATAAGTTAGCTTCTTGCCGCGATCAGGCTCCTTTCGGACGTGGAAGTTCTGAGCGTGATGCTGGCATGAGTTGGCGGTCTTGAGCTTGAGAGTCGACGCGAGGACGGTCCAGGGGATGTTGTGAGCTTGATGAGCCATTCGCTGAGACTGGCTTTGAGATAAAGAGGTGAGTTAAGATGGGTCACTTGGTGATTGCAATGGATTCTTCGTTGTTTTGATGGCGGTGATGTTGAGAGGTTGAGGCCAGATGTGGCGCCATGTGAGGCTGACATGGGCCGGGAAAACGTGACTCAGGCCGAGAGATGATCAACGCGACGAATCGTAACCTCGGTAAGGATAAAAGTCATTTTGGCATTAAATGATTGATGAATTAAAAGATGATTCATTTACATGGTTGATATAGGCAAAAAAGGGTACGAGAAGGAGGGTGTTTGAGGAGGTAGGTCTCTGTCCACAGTCGCGGGGCCGGAATAGTGCCATCGGCTGCATCTTGGAGCATGGTCAGAACCGTAATTATTAACGAGCTCATCAATATGTTATTTTCTTTTGAGTATAGTTAGTTTGCATAACAATCTCGTTTCCCACTCTGAAGACATAGATATAAGCCGCAACTTGATATCGGACATTAAATCCAGCTCCCGATCAGGTATCTTGCCTGACCATCCATATCGGATGTAGTTGGAACCAGTGCGATAAGAGGGGCGCGGTTGTCTGCAAGGTACATGCATTGTGCCCCTTCAGTACCTATTCATTTGCACCCATAGTCTTCGCCAAACACATCCAGAATTGCATTTGGCACTATTCAACAAACAAAAGTCCGCACATCAAAGACCAAAGTAGAGCAAACAACACCACTCTAACCCCGGATAGACCCAGTAGGGCCATCAACCACGGTCCATTTAGGCGATATAGGGTCAGGACAAATGTGCTCGACAGGAAGAACTCGGCAGCGAAGAGGATGACCAGAAAGGTGAGGAAGGAAGCCTGGTGGACCTGGAGAAGGGGAGGGCCGGGCGAGAACACGCCAAATCGTTGAGGAACTCGTAGGATTCTGGATTGGACGTAGTAGCCTCGAGCTCCGATGGCGAGAAAGAGGGGATTCGGACCACCGTCTTTGAGCCGCATCTTTTGGGCAATGGGAATTCGTGGGTGATGTGCTTAATTCGGGCGCAACCTGCTCAAGTATCAGCCTGGTATAGTTCAATTCAAAGGGGAAACAAGCTTACCACCTAGAAGAAGCGGATCTGCGATGGCAGGCTAAGATAGACGAGCTGATCAAAGCCAGTCAAACTGTAGTGAGGGAGAAGAAGAGGCCATCTTGCTTCCAGGAGGAGAGGGGATCCTTCCGGTGCGAATAGTGCTTAAAGTTCCTGCACGGCGAGTTGGGGCTGGAACCTGCAGCTCTAAACCCAATCCATGCATAGGCATCTTGACACTTTGGCAAGATTAGTTGGAGATCATGACGTATGATAACTAAACTTGGATGTAAAAGGCCTACAATGCTTTAGGTAGGTAGAGAGGGGTGAGTCCGAGGTGGCTGTTGTTACTCCAGTTGTACTAGTTCAAGAATGTGCGAATGAATGCGTTTGAATGGTATAGTAAAGAAATAAAAGCTCGCTGCCACAGCCAAGTGTGTTAGTATAAAGTTGAGGGACGAGAATGTGCCGTGTCCCCC